>OZ035881.1:91084825-91684825 GCA_964034835.1 Muscina levida | reverse complement strand
GGGCTTACGTCTATAATAGTGGCTTCAAACTTCTTAAAACTTAAAAAATAGTGAAAAAAATCCAAAATTTGGCTATTTCGAGGCAAAACAGTACCAGTATGGTGAACAGATTGCGAATTTTAAAAATAAATTTGCAGGATTTGTAAACCTTTGTATTGGTGGTAAAAAAATTAAGAAAGAAAATGTTAATAACGAAATATACCAACAATTTAAGGAATATTCCTCCAAAAAGCCATGGGTCAGAGACAAATTGAGGCAAATTTGGTTCAATACTAACAACAATTTTTGGAAAATAAAAGTTTTTTTTCCATTTCAGGATATATGGAAGATTGGCGTGTCCTTTGAGATAAAAACTTGAAAAAAACTTAATTTCCCTTTATACCCCACGAATGAGGAATGGGATAGCTTCTAGCTTTGTTGCAAATTAACACGCTTTCTATTTTATATTCACACCAAACGGCACCTACTTGTTTATCGACGAATGCGAACGTCACTGTTTGAGAAGCTTCTACTAGACATGCCGATTGACTTGACACTTATACTGCGAAGTTGCTGTTGACAACATCGAGGAGGGAATCGAACCCGGGATCGCCCGCATTGTAGTCGCGTGTTCTAACCACTATGCCACGGCCGGTCCTTTAAGATAATTTGATATAATTCAACCCAGCTTATTGCAGCTTTGATTCAATACCACTAACAATTTTGAACCAGTAAGAAAGTTTCAGTCGGGAAACCCGACTTACATATACCCTCACCCTCAATAAAACATAAAATTTTCTAGTATATTTATATTATTACTCGATTTCTAAAGTGGGCGGAGTGGTACATTTGTATGGGAGGTACCAGAAGGGGCGTGGCTAGCCTTCCAATTTTTTCCAAAACTTTATCCTGTTATAGTTTTACTAAATAAAGATTTTGGGTACGATCGCGCTGGATGATTGATATTATTACTCCATCTCTAAAGTGGGCGAAATGATACATTTGTTTGGGAGGTACCAGAAGGGGCGTGGCTCAACTTCCAATTTCCAAAAACATTTGTCCTGTTATATTTTTACTAAATACAGAGTTTGGGTACAATATCGTTGTGTGTATTGATATTATTACTCGATTTCTTAATCGTGCCCAAACTTTGGCTATCCTTAAATCTGCAAAGACTTATAATTTTTGCGGGGTGGCGCCGACAAAAATCCAACGTCGATTTTTAAGACCACCCTGACGTCCATCTATTGGAAAATATTGTTGAATTCGGGGTACTTACAAAACCGATATGTATGTGAAACCAGAAGGGTCAATTCGGTCATTTGTATGGGAGGTTTCGGTTTCGATTTTGTGAGGATTTGATACAATACTATTACAAGATAAATAAACTGACCAAATTCAAATATCCTCGAGTTGTCCGTTTGAAAGTAATAGAAGATATATTAATTTTTCAAAAATAGGTTATTTTGAATGGGAGGTACAAGAATGGGTCAGTCGATATAATCCAAATGCATTCCAGAGTCATATTTTCATAAGCGTACATTTTTTACAAAATATATTTAAATTCAAGGAAAGTACAAAAAAGATATGTATGTAAAACTATAAGGGTCAGTTCGGTCATTTGTATGAGAGGTACCAGAAGGGGTGTGGCAAAGGTTTCAGTTTTTTGAGGATTTGTCTACTATTACATGATATTTAAAGTGGCCAAATTCAAATATTCTCCAGTTGTCTGTATGGAAGAAGTATTATTTATCCAAAAATATGAAATTTTATATGGGAGGTACCAGCAGGGGTGGGGCAATTCTACCTTTTTACAATCCCATTACTTCGTTTTGAAACATATTAATACTGGTAAATTTTCATAAGGATCAGTTACGGATTATTTGAGGTATCGTGCCCACCAGCCATTCAGCCAGACAGACGGACATAGCTCAATCATCCCTAAGGGTGATAGTATAAAAATTAAAAACTCCGCAAAACACCATCATCCCTAAGGGTGATATTATATATTTTTAGAATACGCATATTGATCTTAAACGTTACAGATCCTATGTTCAAGTCGAATGGTGCAGTATTCCTCCAGATACTGCATTTATGAAAATGTGGTTCACCGGGCAGGGCCACACCTTCTAAGCTAATGCCGCCCGTCGTTTTCCTGACCGGATATTGCTTTCAACTGCATCTAGACCTAATTTCAATTCGCTCTATGTAGTGGTACGTCACAAATTGCATTTTTGTTAATGGGATCGTATGGGCGAGACCACACGCTTTGAACCAACATCGGCCAATAAAAAAAAAAAAAACTTAATTTCCCTTTGCACCCCATGAATGAGGTATGGGATAGTTTCTCGCGTTGTTGTGAATTAACACGCTTTCTATTTTTAGATTCACAACTCACGGCACCTACTTGTTTATTGACGAATGCGAACGTCACTGTTTGAGAAGCTCTTACTAGACACGACGATTGAATCGACGCTTAATACTGCGAAGTTGCTGTCAACAACATTCGAGGGGGCCGACAATGAAAGAAAATCTTATTTATTTTTTTTTTCTTTTTTTAAGATGACTGGAGCCAGGTTTGAACCTGCGATCTCCCGCATTGTAGTCGCGTGTTCTAACCACTATGCCACGGCCACCGGCCAATATTCTTTAGAATAATTATACTGACTTTAGATAAAATCACACCAAATTTAATGACAATTGCCACAAAAGTCTTCAAGATATCGCATTTTCAAAAATATGGTCCTATGGTTGGGGCCACGCCAATTAGATATATCAAAATTTCATATAGCCTTTCACGTTGAATATCATTCCAGACATACAACTATATGTCGCCAAAAATTCAATAAGAATGGTGTAGCTTTCTATAGGCTTCAACACAATTTCATAGATACCTAAAACCTTTTTGCAGGTTTCGTGGCAAAACTTACTTAAAATTTTCTGAATATTTCGTCTTTGCTATACGTTACCAAAAAAAAATCGACCCCTTTGTATACTGAAAAAAAAAGTCTAACATACTTCATTGGTATGACAGCTAGATTTACAGTTATCTCTATCGGTAGTTCTACTGGCCTAAAAATACATTTAAATTTAAAAAAGTTAAAGTTTAACTGATTTCATCCTTACACAGAAAAAAACGCATTCTTAATTTTAGTTTAAAATTCTTATTTTTTGCAGAAAAAGTACTTAAATATTTAAGTACGAATAGTGCTCATTATTCTTAAATCATGTATAAAACGGGATATGTTCAAAAATGCAAGCGTCAAAAATCTTAAAATAAGAATAAAATTCTCCAAATAAGTTTGTACGAACTTAATTGCAGAATTTTAAGTACGAACTTCTCAACTTTTAAGTATAAAATTCTTAGAATTAATATCAAGTTTTTTCTGACTTAAAGTAAGAATAAAAAAATCTTACATAAATTTTTGAGAAAAAAATGTTTGTGAGAGAAATAACATTAACTCTCTTAGCTTAATGTTTTCTCCCAACAATTAATTCGCATTCTATATTTAAGTTTAAAATTCTTATTTTTTGCAAAAATCGCACTTGAATTTAAGCGTATAAATTCTCCAATTAAGTATGGTATCCTTAAGAGCTTGTGCGAATCAAGTGACGTGTGATCTTCGTTGATGCTATTTTCGCACCAGTGTTTTTTTGACTTCTCATAAATTTCATGGAGATTATAACACTTAAGGTTCGTAATGATAGTAAAAAAGCAAAGCAAAATTGTAGTGATTAGATAGTTAGGCAGCTATCTAATTAGCTATCAGCATAATAAAAATCAACCCCCATCTAGCTTAATGTCATCATCTATAATAAAGAATTCTACACTGAAAAATCATGCCCCATTAGGCTTAATGTCATCTATAACCAGTACAGAAATTTCAGTCAGGTAAACTGACTGATAAATACCATCACCCAATATAAGATATTGTTTAAGTCTTGAGTTGTTAAAATTAATAGATTTTTAAAATAAAATTACTTATGTATTATTTTTTGTCTGCATGTAGAGCAAAAACATACAAAATTTTTCCTATTTGTACACAAGGTACAATTAGGGGCAGCACAACGTATCTGACTTTTTTCGTATGTAAAAGGGGAAATATCCCATATATTTATATAGGAGGTACCAGAAGGGGTGTGCCAAATAGTTTGGGTTGCTGAGGCTTTGCTGCCTATTACAAGAAAAATTAACTGACCAAATTTGATTATCCCCCCAGGTTCCGGTTTAGAAGTTATGGGAGAAATATTAATTATCCAAACAAAGTCATTAAGGGATGATCCGATATAGTCCATATTCATTTCTGATTAAAATCTTTATAACCGTACACCTTACGCAAAATTTTACTGAATTCAGTGTACTTACAAAAAAGATATGTATGTGAGACTATGGGGGTGGGTTCGGTCCTTTGTATGGGAGGTACCAGAAGGGGTGTGTCAAATAGTTAGGTTTTCTGAGGTTTTGCCTTCTATCAGAAGATAAATTTACCGACCAATTTTCATTACCCCCCAAGTGTCCGTTTGGAAGTTATGGGGGGAAATATAAATTTTCCAAAAATAGGTAATTTTGTATGGGAGGTACCAGAAGGCGTAAACCGAAATAGTCCATATTCATTCCTAAATTAACTTTTCATAAGCGAACATCACACGCAAAATTTCAGTGAATTCACTTTGCTTACAAAAAAGATATGTATGTGAGACTATGGGGGTGGGTTCGGTCATTTGTATGGGAGGTACCAGAAGGGGTGTGTCAAATAGTTAGGCCCTCTGAGGTTTCGCCTCTTATCACGACAAAAATGTATCGACAAATATTCATTACCCCCCAAGTGTCCGTTGGGAAGTTATGGAAGAAATATTAATTTTCCAAAAATAGGTAATTTTGTATGGGAGGTACCAGAAGGCGTGAACCGATATAGTCCATATTCATTCCTAAATTAACTTTTCATAAGCGAACATCACACGCAAAATTTTAGTAAATTCAGTTCACTAACAAAAAAGATATGTATGTAAAAGTATGAGGTTCAATTCGGTCATTTGTATGGGAGGTACCAGAATGGGTGGGGCAAAGATTTCGGTTTTCTTAGGGTTTGTCTACTTTTGCAAGATAAATAAACTGACCAAATTCAAACATCCTCCGGTTGTCCGTTTGGAAGTTATGGAAGAAATATTAACTTTCCAAAAATAGGTAATTTTGTATGGGAGGTACCAGAAGGGGTGGGGCTATTAAGCCCATTTACAATCCCATAAGTTCGTTTTGAAAAATATTGATACTGGTAAATTTTTATACCGATCCGTTTAGGATTACTCGAGTTATCCTGCTGACCAGCCATCCAGCCAGCCAGCCAGCCAGCCAGCCTGCCAGCCAGCCAGCCAGCCAGACAGACGGACATAGCTCAATCGTCTTAAAAAGTCCTGAAACGAATTTGGTCTTAAGATACTTGGGGTCTAACTCGTCTCCTTTAATGCGTTACACTTTTTTTCGTATCAAATGATATATACCCTCATCCCTAAGGGTGATGGTATAATTAAGAAGTCTATACTTAAAAATGAAGCCCCAGCAGGCTTAATGTCATTTATATTCAAGAATTCTATACTTAAAATTCAAGCCCCAGCAGGCTTAATGGGTTCTATTATTAAGAATTTTTTACTTAAAAATCAAGCGCCACAAGGCTTAATAACGTCTACAAATAAGAATTCCAGGCTAGGTTTTTTCGTTCTTGAATCAAGAATTTTGTACTGTGTTTAAAAAAAACGTACTTACCGTACTTTTGACACCGCTTGGGAACGATTTAAGTACGGAATACCTGATATTTTTTTGAGTGTACATTTTACTACCCCTTTTGTTTACTTTAACATTTAGACAATGTCAAGACTTAGGGCTGATGGTACATATTATTTCTGAGGTGAAAAGTAAAAAGTACTTAAGTCGATTTAAGCTAAAATTGATATATGAGCTCTTTGTTGATCTCTACATTGAAAAGTACCCCCATGCAAAATTTTAATTATTTTGTACGATTTTTCAGGAAGTTACAACCAAGGGAATTTTTGCTTATCTCACTTAGGCGTTAAAATTCTATTGGAATAATATCTTAAGTTCATTAAAAATTTGCTGTATTTCAAATTGTGTTAAGGAAAAATATATTTAAATAACATACGTTGTTTTAACAAATCAGAAAAAGTCAAGCCACATATGAATAAACTTCATTGAAAATGAGTTTGGAAAAACATCTTATTTTGAGGTATGTTCGACGTGGTCTCATTACACTTGTTTGGAAAAATTGCTTAAGTTTTAGACAATAGCTCCTAAAATTAAATAATTTCTGAATTGGAATGTACAACAATTTATTCCTTAATTAGCAATGATTCGATGGATGACTTAAATTTTTACTAGAATCACCATTAGTTTTTAAAAATTAGGTTCAAACTTGGAAAGTGCTCTCCTGCAAAACGACAAAATCAGACTTAAGCAGTTTTTCCTTTTCACCACAGATTAAATACGAGAAAAAGTGAAAAGTATTAATTGGGACGTGTTAGACCCAAAGTAACTTAAGACCAAATTCGTTTTATGACTTCTTAAAACTATTGAGCCCTGTCTGTCTGTCGGGCTGGCCGGCAGGCTGGATGACTGGTGGGTAGGATAACTGATGTAAACCCTAAGTGATCTTTATAAAAATTTATCAGCATTAATATTTTTCAAAGTGAATTAATGGTATTGTAATAATAATGTAAGATAAATACGAATCAATTGTCACACCCCTTCTAGCACCTCCCATACAAATGGCCGAATACAACCTCGTAGTTTCATAGTTATCTTTTTGTATTTACTAAATTCAGCTAAATTGTGCACGAGGTAAACTTTTATTGAACTTTGATGCCCCTAATGGCATCTATTACACAAGGGAACAAAGTATTTGTTGTTAAAGAACTGAATATTGTTTTAAAGGTAATTTGGGACGCTGAATCCAAATCTGCACTTGGTTTTTTCGTATCAGCTCGACTTTTCGCGATATACCGTTATTTCCAAAACTAAGGTACTTCCACTACAAATATTTAAATAACTTGAAAACGGTTCACCATATTCAATTAAAAAAAAAAAACTTAAACTCGTCAACAAAATTATCTTTAACCCGTGCCTACATTGTTTTTAATTTGGCCTAGTAGTTTCAGAGATATCGTTGTAGTTTTAAACAAAGAAACAAAAATTTTACAAAAAAAAAATATTTTGTTTTTTAAAAATTCATAAAAAAAAATAATGCAACAAAAATCACAGTGTTGGTCTTAAAACATTTAGTTTAATATACTTTGAATCAAATGAGCTTTATTTCATTTAAATCTGTGCACAACTTTTGATTTTGTCAACAATTTACTGAGATAACTAAATTTACAAAAATCGCGATTTCCATACAGAAATAACATTTATTAATATGTTTGTGAAAGTGTTACTCGAGCATACCTTAACGGATCGTTATGAAAATTTATCAGTATTAATATTTTTCGAAACGAACTTATGGGATTAAATGGGCGGAATAGCCCCACCCCTTCTGGTACCTCCCATACAAAATTACCTATTTTTGGATAATTAATATATCTTCGATAGCTGCCAAACAGACAACCGGAGGATATTTAAATTTAGTCAGTATATTTATCTTGCAAAAGTAGATAAACCCTAAAAAAACCGAAACCGTTGCCATACCCCTTCTGGTACCTCCCATACAAATGACCGAACTCACCCCAATAGTCTTACATACATATCTTTTTTGTAAGTACACTGAATTCAGTCAAACTATGCGTAAATTTTACGGTTATGAAAATATGAATCAGGAATGAATTTGCACTATATCGGGTCACCCCTTCTGGTACCTCCCATACAAAATGACATATTTTTGGAAAATTAAAATTGAAACCTGCCGATTAATTAAATTTGGTCAGTTAATTAATATTGTAATAGGAGGCAAAACTATAAATTAAACTATAAATAAATTTGCAAATTTGTCATGATTTTAAAAATAAAAAATTTTAATTTTTTTTGGGTAGAAACAAAAAAATTCGAAAAATCTGTTATCACCGAACTTAGCATAACTCATTCAATTTTCAATCGATTATTACGTGCATACATGTTTTAGAAAGCTACTTTAATATGATATTCAATAAAGCTAATAAAAAGAATAATTTACCCCCAACCGATTAACTTTCAGCGTGAAGAAAATTAAAATGTGTATTTTTTTTGTAATTTTTTTTTTTGAATAAAAGAGCTTTTACTCAGTCATTTTTTTTGTGATATTAAAAAATTTGATTTTTTTCAAAGGTAACAACGATATATTTAAAAAAAAAAAACAAAATTTTAAAATCCGGCTTATGAAAAAAAAAAATTATGATTGAATGATGAATTTTTTGGAAAATAAGCGAAAATACGATTAGTACCTGTAACTTAAAAATTCGAGCTGATGGAGAAAAATGGAGATTAGATTTAAAATCAGCGACCTCAAATTAGTAAAAACAGCTATAGAATTCCAAACAACACTCAAAAAGTTCAATTTTGTTCCCTTGTGTTATACTCCGTTGAGAATATTTTACTTTTAATATTTTTAATTTACAGTTGAAACCTAAGGAACCCGTAAGTTTACCTGAACATTAGATATTATGATTTCTTTTGATATTAGAGACTTTTTCATTGAATCTTAGTTGATACCGGAAAAGACCCTTTTGGAACCCACATTGCCCAGAGATATTGAATTTAACATTTGTTGGCTGTAACCTTTTCAACAGTCTTACTATACATCTAGTCTGAAATTTATGTACTATTGCTTTTTTTAATTTTGGAGAGATGACATTCAAAACTCCATCACCTGAAAATATTACCCTATCACGGATGTACCTATTTATACAACTTTACATGTAGTTCATCACTCCTGCATTCATTTAGCTACACTCGTACATCTGTTGTCGTTTTGTTGTCATTATCTGATCCCTCGACAGCCAGAATTATCCTGGGCCAGACTCGAATTTTGCATTTACCGTAAAAACAATCTCTGAGAACGGAGGCAGGGTAGTGGTTTTGTTGACGACTGCCAATGATAGCAGCATTGCAAATCCTTGGCAATTTGGAATATTTTTATAAATAATGATAATACCCATAGAATTTATTTATATAAGTTTAAAAGGACTTTTATGCATCTGTGGATACAAACGTTCGCCCATTCAATTTAGTCATTCTGTTGTGTCTTGGAATGATACTTAAGCAATGAATAGAACGAAGGCAAGAAAATGTTTCACAATAGCTACAATATGGCTAGCGCCATTGGATAATTTTAAATCGGGGATTTGTTGGAAGAAATATTTCAACTGTGAAATAACTGACAATCGGATTAACTTTATCGTGTTGTCCTATTTCAATTTAATAACGATAATATTAGTAATAATGATTCTTTTCATAACAGACATATAATCATTAGTAAGTTATTGTAAGTATTTAATTATATTCAAAGAAGAAATGTTTGTAGGCATTATCCTTATTAAGAAGAATTAAGAAATTAATTATTTTATTAAAATAATATAATACTAAAATGCTAGTGAAATATCGTTGGCATATGAAATGAGAATGAATACTGTTTAGGATGGTTTGCAATTTTTAATGGATTATCATCTATAGGTAGCACAAAGCAAAGCAATCGAAGTTCAATGTTGACTTCAGTTTTTCCGAGATATTTATATATTAAAATAAATAATGTTCTGATATCATATCTGTTATGTTGAAGAAAACAACTTATTTAGAGAAGATTAGCAAGTATTTAACAGAACCATTGTTTACCAAGCGAGGTTTTAGCAGTATGAATGGTATGTTATGCGATCTCTTTAACATTCATATTGAGATTTTCGATAAACAAGTACGATTTCGGTGTAAGCCGTTGATATAGATATCATATCATTGACTGTGGACTACATGGCCATTGAGGAGCAGTCAGCCGTTTGAGATGCTGCGTGAATGTTTAAAATTATAAAAAAAAATCACTGTAAACAGTGAACGGTAAAAAATGTAAATCGACATCGATGTAGCCAAGCTCATCCAGATGAAACGAGTGCTCTGGTGGGACATATTATGCAGGAGAGGTCTCGTAATATTATGCAGTTTCTAGATCCAGATCCATATAAATTTATAAGTGTCATATAAATGCATGTATCTATATAAATAAAAATGAATTGTTGCTAATGCATGCTTGGATCGTTTTGACTAATTTTTTGTTTTATTTCTCATAACACCCCGAGAATGGTTTTTATAAAAATAAATTTAGCCACGCCCACTTTTTTTAATATATCATCTATAAACGCTCTAAAAACATCAATTTCTTTATAGATTTCGTTCTATAATGTGTGTATGGAAAATATAACAGGTTATATATTTATTAATTTTTGGATTAAATGGACAGAGTGGGAGTGGCAAAACTGTATTTTAGCCCTAGAGATATAAAATTTGGGCGGATGAGCGTGGCAAATCTGTATTTTATCTCTAGGGTGATAAAAGTTGATATATAAATTAGGGCGACATCGAAATGTATGGACGATTTTTTTTGCGGAAATTTAAAAATGCTCGATTTACAATTCGGTCCAATTGGACAAAGAGGCGTGGCACCGCCCATACAACCTGAAAATCAAAAGGGCTACATCTCATGAACTATCAGAGGTATGAAGATGAGATTTGATATATATGTTGTTGGAGCAGTATTAATTACAGCCAAGGTGGAAATGGGCGGTGCCACGCCCCCTTTCCAAAAATCGCTCTAAAGGATTTTCTAAAAGACCGATTGATACGAAAATTTTAACAAGTGGTACTGTTGACCTGTAGATAGTTCCTGGCTACATTTGGTTGTGATTGGGCAAAGCGGCGTGGCACCGCCCACACAACTTGAAAATCAAAAGGGCTGTATCTCATGAACTATCAGTGATATGAAGATGAGATTCGGTATATATGTTGTTGGAGCAGTATTAATTACATCCAAGGTGAAAGTGGGCGGCGCCACGTCCCCTTTTCAAAAATCGCTCTAACGGCTTTTCTAATAGACCAATTGATACGACAATTTTACCAAGTGGTACTGTTGGCCTGTTGATAGTCCCTGGCTATAATAGGTTGTGATTGGATAAAGGAGTGTGGCACCGCCCATATAACCTGAAAATCAAAAGGGCTACATCTCATGAACTATCAGAGGTATGAAGATGAGATTTGATATTTATGTTGTTGGAGCAGTATTAATTACAGCTAAGGTGGAAATGGGCGGTGCCACGCCCCCTTTCCAAAAATCGGTCTGAAGGATTTTCTAATAGACCGATTGATACGAAAATTTTAACAAGTGGTACTTTTGACCTGTTGATAGTCCCTGGCTATAATAGGTTGTAATTGGATAAAGGGGTGTGGCACCGCCCACACAACTTGAAAATCAAAAGGGATATATCTCATAAACTATCAGAGGTATGAAGATGAGATTTGGTATATATGTTGTTGGAGCAGTATTTATTACTGCCAGGTAGGAAGAAGGCGGTGCCTCGCCCCTTTTTCAAAAATCTCTCTGACGGCTTTTATAATAGACTGATTTATAAGAGAATTTTAGAAAGTGGTACTGATTATCTGTTATTAGTCTCTGGCTGTATTTAGTTGTGATTGGATAAACGAGCGTGGCACCGCTTACAACTTGAAAGTAAAAAAGGCTATATCTCATGAACTATCAGAGGTATGAAGATGTAATTTGTTACATATGTTATTGTTGCAGTATGTATTACAGTAAGCGTGGAAGTGGGCTGTGCTACACCCTTTTAAAATAAGTAGTTATAACTGACAAAATTCCACAGTATATTGCAGTTCACCTACAGATATGAATAGTAAGGTGGGCCAATTTTTTGCAGTATGAATTACAGTAAGGGTGGAAGTAGGCTGTGCTACACCCCTTTTAAAATAAGTAGTTATAACTGTCAAAATTCCACAGTATATTGCAGTTCGCCCAGAGATATAAATAGTAAGGTGGGCCAATTTTTTATTCGCAAAAATCGTAACTAAAATCGGAATCTACGATGAATTGTTAGAAAATTTCACCAATAAAATTTGTGTCTAAAATAAATTCCTAGCTCGCGCTGGGAAGCAGGAAGATTTCAGTTCGAGATTTTTTTGTTTTTAAATGAGCACAAACCAAACTTCTGCGTAAAACTGACTTCCCAACAAACTAAATGAAGTATTACAGAAGCAAATCTATGTATTGGTTAAAAAGTTATGGCCTCTGAGTGTTGGCATACAGAAAACAATGTCAAAAATATATCATTCTCTTCTTCTTGGTCTCCAAGCATCGGAATAGTAGGTAAAAATTAGAGCCGGGGCCCATAGGTCTGAAGGTTTCAATAGTTGCTCGTTGTTAAAAAAATATGCCTACCTGTAATCTTCATGCTTCTCAGCGCGAACTAGGAATTGATTTTATACATATTGTTTCTTAGTGAAATTTTCTAAGAATTCATCGTAGATTCCGATATCAAATAATGGTCCGTACACCAGGCAATTTAGGACACATGGCAGCGCAGACTAAAACAGAATCGGTAATAAATCCTATAGATAAAATGCGCGTTCTGTTCGCCAAACTTATGGAGCCCTTTGTGAAGTTTAGGGTGCAATAATCATCCATCGAACCGACGCCGTTCACAAATGTATATAGAATTGGTCCCTATAGAATAAGAGAGCCGCTAAATTGGGCCAGATGGGGTTTTTAGAATTTCGAGAAAATAGCCGAATAGGGATAAAACCAAACGATAAGACCAAACGGGTAAAGCTTAAATCGTATATCAAAGAGATACAAAAAAACTGGTACCATAACCCAGACCAAACGACTAAAGCTTTTCTCCCTATAGAACTAGAGGGGGTACCAGTCCATTATAGTTGTGCGATACGAATGTTTCATTTGAATTTCGCACTTTTAGGGATGGGATAAAGACCAATGGGATAAAGCTACTATCACATAAATGGATGTCTTCGTTCGTCTTATGAAGCGTTTGCATTTTACCTGTATTGCCTAAAGTCATAAGAAGGTTCATTATATTAGGGCGGCAGAAAAATATATGGGCGATTTTTTCTAAGTCCTTCACCGGAATATTGTGCCACTTGATATAAAAAAAAACATGACGTTAATTTGATTAAGATCGGACGACTTTTTCCCGTGCCGCAAAGAGGTAAAAGGTCAGGTTCTTAGTAAATCGTATGTTTTCTTCTAATATTCGAACAAGAAATTTTATTTTTTTTTCTCGCAAATATGTCAAATATTGAAATGTGTGGGGACGATGAAACTATTACTTTGTCAGCTATGACGGTTTATTTAAAAAGGAGCGTGGCACAGCCCACTTCCACCCTGGCTGTAATTCATAGTGTGCCAACAACATATATAACAAATCTCATCTTCATACCTCTGATAGTTCAAGAGATGTATCCATTTTAAATTTTACATTGTTTATGTGGTACCACGCCTCTTTTTCCAATCACACCCAAGTATAGTCAGGGACTATCAACAGGTCATCAGTAACACTTTGTACAATTTGCATATCAATCGGTCTATTGAAAAAGCAGTCAGACCAATTTTTAAAAAGGGGCGTGTCACGGCCCATTTTCAACCTTGGCTGTAATTCTAACATTACTATTAACATATATACCAAATATCATCTTTCTAAATCTGATAGTTCATCTAGTTCATAGTTCATAAGATACGAGATAGTGTTCAAATACTCGAATTTTTCAGAAAACCGATTTCCGGTTTATTCAAAAATAACTTTTCCCAACAATTCGGGTTTGAAATACCTAATTTAGTAAAAAACCGAGTAAACCGGTTTCGTTTGGTTTTTTGGATATTGTAAAATAAAACCCAATATGAAATTAAATATGAATTTATATGAAAACATCGGTACCTTGATTCTAAAGTATCCTAAGTCAACTTAACATGTTTTCAATTAATAAGAGCTTTTGAATTCAGTCTGTTTCAATTTATATCATATATTAATTCATCCAAACAGAAACTATTAAAAAATTTAAACTTTACACATTGTGGAATCTAAATTACCCACAAACATTGATAGAGTTTCCTGTAAATCTTACGTTAGACACATAGCATGATTTAGAATTAAGGTTCGATTTCATAAATTAAACTTCAATTTACAATTGAATGCTTAGTAGGCACTTAAATTTTTTCATATGAATAATAACGGATTCTCGCCCATTTCAATATGAGATTCCAATCTATTTCAAAATTAGAACCCAACTGTATCTTGGTGATTTCATAACTATTGTATGGGGAACTTAAAATAAGCACCTTCTTACAGTCGGACACTTACTGCCTGTCCCACGATGTCGAACGTTAACGTTCGCTTGGGTTTTTCGCATTAAACAGCTGAAATATATATAGCAAAACAGCTGTTTATCGCAAAAAATCCAAGCGAACGTTAATGTTCGACATCATGGGATAGGTGGTTAGTTTAGTAAATACCTACACAAAGTTTTTCATATGAATATCGAAGGATTCTCAGTCACTGTAAGGTTAAATCCCAACTATATATTAGCGATTTCACAACTATTGTAAGGTGATCACAAATTAAGCTCTCTTTGAAATTGGATGCTTAGTTTATAATATAACGACAATTATCACCCATTTCAAGATGAGAGGAAACAGTACTCTAGTAGCATTTTCCAAACAAATTTTCGTATTGCATAAGGCAATTTAAAAGAAACCATGCCTTGAGATTGCTAAAAATATCATGTCAGCATAAACAACCTTCTGTGCCAATTTGCTTAGAACTAATCTGACAATGTTCTGTGGAAATGCTCATTTTTGAAAAACCGGTTACCCGACATCCAAAAACCGGTTAAACCGGGTTTTCGAAATTGGCATTTTTGAAGAAACCGGCATACGGCTTCGGAGAAAAAAAACCGGTTAGACGGTTTTCGGTTTTGAACACTCTAGATACAGACGTTTGAAGTTTCAAGATGTTATCCACGCTAACAGATCCGATCCCGCCCATTTTTTGTTGGATCACGAATTTTGGTGCCAAATGCATCCACATATATTTTCAAGACGATTGGTGAAAAAGTCTTCCAGATATCGCGTTTTAAGAAATTGGGTACAATGGTCGGGGCCACGCCCTCTCTGACTTCTTTGGCGCACGGCTTAAAGTTGTCCGATTTTGCTCAAATTTTGACCATAGCAGTTTCATATCAACTGATATTCCGCTCGGGCATTACCCAAAATCCATAGTAGAATTTTGCTAATATATATAGTACTTGGACCGGCCGTGGCATAGTGGTTAGAACACGCGACTACCATGCGGGAGATCGCAGGTTCAAACCTGGCTCCAGTCATCTTAAAAAAAAAATGTTCTTTCATTGTCGGCTCCCCTCGAATGTTGTTGACAGCAACTTCGCAGTATTAAGTGTCGAGTGAATCGGCGTGTCTAGTAAGAGCTTCTCAAACAGTGACGTTCACATTCGTCGATAAGCAAGAAGGTGCCGTTAGTTGTGAATCAAAAAGAGAAAGCGTGTTAATTCACAACAACGCGAGAAGCTATCCCATACCTCATTCATGGGGTGCAAAGGGAAATTAATTTTTTTTTTTAAGATAGTACTTGGTACAATTTAGTATATTTATACATTAGATCATTTCACAAAAAACAGTTTTTGCGAAATAGCAATGGGATAATATTTTTTCTAATTCTACTTAAAAAAACAAAAATTTTGGTGTATACAACTTAAAAATTTATCGACGTTTAGGGGTTGCGCTAAATCGTTTAGGTTTTTTGGTTGCAAAAAGGCATGTTTCAAAAATCCTGATTAACTTATATGATTAAAAGATTTGATACGCTTGACCGATTACAAAGGTTTGATTATTAGGTTTGAAAGTCTATTGAACTAAAACAACTATCTTAAATGTTTTGATGTCTTCACAAAAAAATTGTGAAGTATTATTACATTTAAAACAAGTCTATTTCGATCAAAATCGGTCAAGCGTATCAAATCTTTTAATCATATAAGTAAAGCAGGATTTTTGATACATATCTTATAGCACTCGGCACAACAGATATGAATATATAGACGAAATTTTCATTTTCGGATAGGGGCGTGCCAAAATAGCTTGATCAACCGATACTACAACTATTCATATATTGACAAGAATAAGCAGACAAAATATTTTATTTCGACTAGCAAAACTGTCTAGCGCTAGAGCAATTTTTTTAAGCAATTTTATACGCAGATAGTGTTTGGCACTACAGCTATGCATATGAACATTTTATTTTCATTCGATGGATTTTTAGGGCCTGTATACAGATAGTATTCCGCAGAATAGATATTTACAGACAGATTTTGTAATCTTTGTAAGTAAGCGGAGGGTGCATGAGGAAAGCAAGCAAGTTCAACATATTGTTTTCGAGCTTTGGAAGCGTTCCCAAAGTTTAAATGTTTAATATGTCAGCACGTATGTATAACTGTAAGTAAATTTCTAATATTCGTCAATTATGCAATAGCGAAGCATTGCCGGGTCCACTAGAAAGAAAGGAAATATTTTTCTATTAAAATTTCATTTAGCATATTTCCAATGAAGTATGTGCGTGTGTGTAAAAATATAACTTACCCATTTATTGCTACCAATTCTGGCAGTGGCCAATAGCAAATAAAATAACCAGTTATTTATTGATCACGGTATAATGTTAATAAATAATTTATTTGCTCACATAAAATATATTTAATGAGTACATATATGATGACTTTAGAACAAATACTATCGATTATAGGTATTTATATTTATGTATATTTGCACATGAATTCTAATTACAGTCCATTAATATCGAATAGAAACACGTAATACTAATTGAACGAAAATCAAGAGAGCAAATTTTAATAGAAATTAATAATGGAAACACAAATCAACAATTGTGTGTTTTTAATTTCGACACTAAATAAAAAATATAACTCAAATACTGTAATACAAAGAATATTATAACAAATAATATTTACAACGATTAAAAATAAAATTAATTTAAAACGATTTTCGGGTAATGATGATTTATGCACAAATAAATGACAAAATTGTTGATGATTGCATTTTAATTAAACTTAAAAATATAAATAATAACTTAGCAAAGATTAGGAGTGAGTGAGAAATGAGTGTTCGCGAAATGCCTACATAATATTAAAATAATGACTCATCATATAAAACTAGAAATAATGAGTATTTGTTTTGTCATATTTCATAGCTTAAAAAAACAAAAATATACTATTTGTTGTCCGTTGTTTAGCTACGACTTAGTCATTAATCGCCCTGTTGAAAACTATCTAAAGTCACATCGCCATCACGAGTTTCTTTTTTTATTTCATTTCACCACTAAATGATGATAAATGTTCGCTATTATCTGCGGATGCATCACTAAGCGACAACTTCTCAAACTTTGGCATCTGGTGCAGGGTTTGCTCGCCGTCAATGTTATATAATAATTCAGCATCGGGATTGATGGGCAAATTGGCGGCATCGTTGACGGCAATATCATTGGACAAATCAATTGGTACGACGTCATATACATCGATGTCATTACTCAAATCATTATTTTCCTTATTATCAATATTCTCATTAAATGTACCCCATTCATCGTTGAACGTGGGATGCATCTCAACGGCAGCTCTGTCATCGTCATCATCCTCATCTGAAGAAGTTGCATCTTCGCGTTGTTTGTTGCGTATGACAGCATAATTGGAGTGTTTCACATTCGATTTGATTATTTTCCCCCTTACGCTGGCATTGTCATCGACATCGTCGCCATCCTCGGCATCTTCGACATCGTTAAATTCATTGTTAGCAGCAACTGCTTGTGCGCCATCATCGTCAGCATCATCATCATCATCATCGGCATTGCCATCGCTATCGCTAGCAGCAACATCAGAAGTACTTGATGATTCATTTAAGTTGTCATTCACTTCCTCTGTATCCTCATTATTTTCAATTGCCACAGCGTTGTCGGTGGCAGTGGCAATGGCATCATCATTATATCTCATGTCGGCTGCATTTTCTCCACCGTTACCCATTGACGACATATTGGTTTCAAATTCGTTATTTCCGTTTCCGTTGTCATTCAACTCGTCTGCTTCTACTTGGGCTGCAAGAATATTCTCTGTAACAAATGCCAAATCTTCTGTGTTAGTTGTTGGCAACATTATGTCGTCGTTGTCTTCGTCGTCTTTGATTGTTGCTGTTGTAGTTGTCGTTGCCTCAACAATGTTTTCCGTTACACTCAAGTGCTGTTTGGTGCAACATACAAGTGCAGCGTTACCGGTGCCAGTGAGTAGGACGGCAGGTATGTAGATGGTAGGATGTTTATGTTTCATAGTGCAATCATTATTTTGGTGATAGTTGTATTGTTCATGTTAGGTGATAGTTGTTTAAACAAACAATAGTTACATTTAATGTTAAATTTAACCATTTGAGAGATTTTGAAGTGCAAACCGTGCAGGTATAGGTATTGGATGGAGATGGAGTGCAGAATATGAAAATAAAAAAGAGAAAAATATAAAAATATTTCATTAAGAAGGAATACAATTAAGGAACATTCGTCACAAATTGTAGCAAATGTCGGCTATGTTTTAACAGATAAGTATTTATATACACTGTACGAGCTTACACTTGATATACATTAAATTTATACTTCAAATATACATACAACAATATATAAGTTAAATAAACCAATAATTATATTACGCTTAAAAACACAAATAACAAGAACCAGTACAAAAATTTTGTTCAGGTGGCAGGGTATTCATACAACCTATATGCTGGATAAGCTTGCATATTATCAGCAATGAATAGTGATATAATTATTAAGATCATTTTCCAAATTGTTGTTCTGTATGTGTAAATAATGATGTGTTTTCATTGTTCGGTTCAAGATCTATTCTGTTATTGCTAATAGAATTTGTTTTACAAGAGTTGAAATGTTGACAGCTGGCAGGGCAGATAGCTATTTCAATGGTTGCCAAACCATCTTTATCAGTACCCGTTTGCTGTGACTTCTCCACTCATTACCACAACCTTAAGTGTTAAAAGCTTCAAGAAATCAATGTGAGGTACACTGGGTTGGCATTTGTTGCCAAAAACCATTCTATGCAATTTTGTCCGATGGACAAAGCATAGACAAGAGCTTGTGTGGATTATGTTGACGTGTGGTCTTTGTTGATACCATTTTCGCAACGGTGTGTGTGAGCTTCACACTGATTTCTTGAAGCTTTTAACACTTATGGTTGTGATAATGAGTGAAGAACGGGTACTGATGAAGATGGTTTGGCAACCATCGAAATAGCTATCTGCCCTGCCAGCTGTCAACATAAACCATTTCACATAACTCTCGTAAAACAAATTATATTAGCAATAATGGAATAGATCTTGAACCGAACAATGAAAACACATCATTTTCCAAATTTATTATAATCCGAACGACAATATTGTACAGAAGTTTGTGCAAATAGGGATAATAAAAATTTTTATTTAATTTCGTTGGTATACGATGAAAATTGAAAAAAATATTCTTAATGGTACAGCAATAAGTGAGAGCTGAAATAAAAATGCAGTGTGCGCAGTTTCAAAATAAAAATGGCTTATATTTTTTAGGATTTGAGGTGACATTTGAGGTAAAGTTATTGGAGAGTATCAGTATCGGTTGGATCAACTATTCCAACATCAGAGTTTGTATTAGAAATTGTAAGACTATCCAAATTTTAGGACTGTCAATTTCATAATAATAACCTTATCTATCACAATTTTCGGGGGTGAACCAAACCAATATAAAACGATAGCATTTATCCTCAATAACACAACCGTTAACTCCATTTTGCTCCAATACGTCATTATTTTTACTCTCACCCTACGGGTAGGAGGGTATATATCATTTGATACGACCCAAAAGTGTAACACATAGAAGGAGTCACTTTAGACCCTAAGTTTCTTTGAACAAAATTCGATTCATGACTTTTCAAGTCTTTTGAGCCATGTCCGTCTGTCTTTCTGTCTGTCTGGCTGTCCGGTTGGTACGCACGATAACTGTCGAAAGACGCAACCAAATGTTTTGAAATTTTGCACAAGTTAATATTTCTCCAAACTACTTACGGTATTGAAAATAGGCTACATGGCCACGTCCCTTCTGGTACCTCCCATACAAATGTACAATTCCGCTCACTTTAGAATTCGAGTAATAATATCAATACATCCAACTCGATCGTCTCCAAATTCTATACGTAGTAAAACTATAATAGGATAAAGTTGTGGAGAAAAAAAATGGGAGTCTAGCCACTCCTTTTTTGGTACCTCCCATACAAATGTACTATTTCGCCCACTTTAGAAATCGAGTAATAATATCAATGCACCCAACGAGATCCTGATTTGGTATTTAGTAAAAGTATAGCAAAACAAAGTTTTGCAGACAAAACTGGAAGTCTAGCCGCACCCCTTCTGGTACCTCTCATACCCATCAGCTACCGCCCACTTTAGAAATCGATTAATATCATCAATAGATCCAACGCGATCGTGACCAAATCCTGTATTTAGTAAAGCTCATGCAGGATACAGTTTTGAAGAACAAATTGGAAGTCTAGCCACGCCCCTTCTGGTACCTCCTATACAAATGTATTATTCCGCCCACTTTAGAGATTGAGTAGTAATATCAATGCACCCAAAGTGATCGTGCCCAAATTTTGTATTAAGTAAAGCTAAATAAGAACAAAATTTTGGGGGAATAAATGTAAGTCTAGCCACGGCCCTTCTTGTACCTCCCATAAAAATGTACCATACTTTAGAAATCGAGCAACAGTATCGATATACTAGAAAATTTTATGTTTTACTGAGGTTGAGGGTATATGTAAGTCGGTTTTTCCGACTGAAACTTTCTTACTGGTTTTTACAGTGGTTGGAAATTAGATTTTTTTTTTGGCAAAAATCGAATCAAAGAATGCGAAAAATCATGTGTAAATTGATAGTTCATGTCTTCGGGGACCTATATTACAATTTTCCGGGAAATATTTCCTTTGAACATATGAATTGTCTAGCTCCCCACCCATATGGGACATATTAGGCCCAATTTTAAAAAGCAGCTTAACAGTCACTTTTGGAGGGAGGTCAAGTGTTAGAATATTCAAAAGATATATTCTTCGCCCCATATGGCTGAGAGCTAGAGGGTTAAGATGTTCCGAGGATAAATTCACCAGAAAATTTAAATAAAGGTCTCCGAAGACATGAACTATCCCAAATGTATTTTTACACATGATTTTTCATATTCTTTGATTCCACTTTTGACCAAAAATATCAAGTTTTAAACCACTGTAGAAAAAAATTGTGACGTAGTGGAGCAACCTGGATTTGTTACTGAGGTCAAATGCTACCATTTGGTATTGGTTCTGTTCACCCCGAGACAATGCCCCTCAAAATGTTACATAGTGTAATCAATAAGAAATTAAGGAGCTTCAAACAGATCTTTTTAAAAATACCTACTGCTACAAAATACACAATAAATTTTTCTGTATTGTCAAAAATTACTTTTTTTATACAAAAAGTACTTTAGGTAGAGCAAATGGAAGAGTAAATGTACTTTTGCTGGAATAAATGCACTTTTTCGTTATAATAAAAGTACTTTTTATACAATAAAAGTGAGTGAGTGAGAGCGAGCAGGCACCCAAATTAAGAGCTGGTCGAGAGTTTATTTGAAATTTGGAGGTTCTGGCTCGCGAGCTAAGACCCACATTTTATCAAAAGAGCAGCTCGCGAGTGAGCCAATACAAACTCTGACTAAAACCAATTCATTTTAGGTACAAAATTCAAGAGTCTATAAACTTTAAATCATCAATAACTCAGAAACACAAAAAGTGGACTTGAAACCTTTTTGCAGGATACCAACAATATACCGATATGATTTTCACAAGCATTCCCTTATCTTCCAAATAACTTTTTTTCTGGAGATCAAAAAATACGATATGAAAATTGCGTTTATCGTTAATTATTATGGTATCCTAATAACATAGTGGATTCATATTCTTCAAACATGAACTAGTAAGTTAATTCTTTTCGGCTGTGTCGAAGCTCAGATTCCCTTCACCATTAGAAAAAATGGTGATACAACTGGTTATTTGCACTACAACTATATTTTGTTAAGCTATGTACTACAGAAAAACGGGAGTTGGTGAGAGGTGGCCTTGCACATCCATGTTTTGTCAATAATTGTTAGGGAAGATATGTTTGTCTGTTATATTTCAGCTCGACATTTCCTAAACTACTGCTTTAGTCGGGGGACAGATAGACGGAAACGCCCAAAAAGGGGAGTTTGTATTATTGTAGAGCTTCAACCCGCTTTGAGAATAGAAGCTTGCATACCAAATTTAAGCTCGATAGCTCCTTAAGTACTGCTACAATCGCGGAGTCAGAATCCATAAAAGAGGAAATTTGAATGGAAGGTGGGAGTAGTCATCTTAGAACTTTTTATCTTAGCTTATCACGCATGGATTTGAATATGCTACACCACATGTCGCTGTGGCATGCGATAGGTTACGAATCGCAAATAATGTGATCTTCCTTTGTTGACAGAAGTAGAACTCTTAGGCGAACAAACAAGAAAATGGAAGATAACATAAAAAAAATTGTTGGATCACGTAAAAGCTGGCGCCGAGGACGCTAAAACAAAACAAATGGAATTGTACGAGTTCTTTATAGAATAAAATATATTCCATCAGATACTAATGGGTAATTGCTGTGATGGAGAAGCAACAAACACCGGTTCTAAAAATTTAATTTTAAGAAGATTCAAAGTCATGTTGAGTAGACCTTTGCAGAGGTTTTTTTGTCTAATATATTTAAATGAACTTCCACTTCATCACTGCGCACTGAAAAAGTCCACTACAAGTCCAGAAACAAATTCAGGTACCGTTGTATTTCAACTTTAAGTGTAATAAAAAAATACTACATTATCGTGATAAAGTTTGTAATCCAACCAATCTAAGGGTTAATAATAAAAAACACACAATCAATTTTTACTGCTCACACTACTCTGATCTGGTTGACTCAAAGTTGATGACAGTGTTTTGCCAATAACACTTTCTATTTTTGTTTAATCTTTTTAAATTAAAATGCATTATTTACAACAATAGCAATGAATTTTAATCACTTGTATCACTTAAGTTAAGCAGATTTTCAATACAGAAACTGAACTTTTTTAAAAAATGTGATATAAATATTAAGGTTTGATTTGCGCGGACTTGGAGTTCATTTCCATATTTTACTTTATTTGTTTACCAATTTGTACGAACAAATAATTTATTTTAAATTTTCACAAAATATCTATGTACATATTTATAAAATACATGGGAGCGATATATGTGGTTGTTACAATGTTCTTATTTTGTTTTTCTTTTATGCCAACTGTCAACCGCAAGAATAAATATGTGATGCTTTGCTTATCAACCATTAAGATGTTGAAAAAAATCATTTTTTAAAATAAGTAAAAAAATACTTTGTAGTATTGCTGATATAATAAAACTTATTTTCTCTCCGACAAGTCACCCGCCGATTTTTAAATATATTTGTCAAACACTTACACAAAATTATTGTTTAACGTTATTTATTTTGGCTATTAACAGTTTCTATATGAATATTTTGTTAAAATTCCAAATATTTGTAACCGTTCGTATTGTTCTGTTAACGCTTCAGAAATTTTAAAATACTGTTAGTTCAAAAACTTGTTTCCCTCATTTTTATAGCAATGAAATGATCAATTATGATTTTAAGAGAAACGTGTAAATATAAGAGCGTAAAGAGCAATATAAAGAGAACATTTGCAAGCAAAAGCTTGTGAATACGTGAGCTTTGCATATTTATTGATTTAAGCTTAAAATTATTACAATAGGTTTAATATCAGACGTATGATTATATGGCAGTATGATGTAGTGACACTCCTTTAATTCAAAATGTTTATATACATTTAATAACATAAAAATTAACCTCGGGAAATTTTTATGATTTATACTTAATGCAGAAATGGAAAGTTTGAATGTTAATCTAAAAGAAAACATATAAAACAATTAGTGGTTGTGTAGACTTGTAGCCTCGTCTTTTAATGCAACAAATTTAATTCTTAAACTGTTGGACTGCGTTTCTTATATTTAATATTTTTTGGACTTCTTGCAGTTACACATACGAAAGTAACACATACGAAAGTTTTATCTGTTTTATTATGCCGCTGCTATTAAGCTCAATGTTATGAATATACGTGTTGTATAAAGGAACGGCTTTTGTTTTATACCTTGGACATGCTTTAACAATTTCGACTTTGGCTTTATTGCGGTTTAAGATTTATATAGCTATAATTGAAGGGCATATATCATTGGGGTGAAAGAAACCAAAAACTGATCATATTTTTATATATTAAGTTGCTTTGTTGAACCATAAAACAGGGGTTTTGAAATTATATCAAAAATTCATCGATCAAGACACAAAAACGAAAGGTAATTTTAAATCACATACTTTAAAATTTTTTAAAAAAAATTATGAAAAAATAAATATAATTCGACACACTGCCAATCTGTCTGGATTTTTAAGCTTAAGTCAGCATGTGACTTGACCGCCAACTAAAGCAATGTAGGTGGCTGTGACGAGACTCGAACCTATGCAACAAGTATAACAGTCGAGTGTTCTAACCATAATGCCACTGTGTGCCCTAATAATACCCACACATATGCCATTTAATAGAATAAACCCCCTTTTCCCGGTTATCACTATTTTTGACTATTTTTAAGAATAAACTTCCTATAAAAAGATTCTTCAAGAATACATACATACGAGATACATACATTTTTGTATTGTTTTAAATTTTAAGTTTTTAATTTTTTATGAAAAAGACAGAGACAGAATCAGCTTTAATAAATGCTGATACTTTAAAGATATTGCGCTAAATAGCACATATAAATATACCCACACCCTACTGGTAGGAGGGCATATATCGTTTGATACGACCCAAAAGTGTAACACATAGAAGGAGTCACTTTAGACCCTATGTTTCTTTGAACCAAATTCGATTCATGACTTTCTAAGTCGTTTGATCCAAGACCGTCTGTCTGTCCGGAAAGACGTAACCAATTGTTGTGAAACTTTGCATAAGTTAATATATTTCCAAAACTACTTACAGTATTGGAAATTGGCTACTTGGCCACGCCCCTTCTTGTACCTCGCATACAAATGTACGAATCCGCTCAATTTAGATATGGGTAATAATATCAATACACTTGACACGATCGTGCCCAACCTAACAAAATAGGTTATAACAGGATAAAGTTTTGGAGAAAAAAATTGGAAGTCTAGTGACGCCCCTTATGGTACCTTCCATACAAATGTACCTTTCCGCCCACTTCAGAGATGGGGTAATAATATCAATAAACCCAACGCGATCGTGTCAAATTGTATATTTAGTTAAGTTATAACAGGATAAACTTTTGAAGCAAAAAACTGGAAGTCTAGTCACTCCCCTTCTGGTACCTCTCATTGACATGTACCATTATGTACACTTTATAAATCAAGTTATAACATCAATACACCCAACGCGATAGTGGCCAAATTCTGTATTTTGTTAAGCAAATTTTATGTTTTTGCTGAGGGTGAGGGTATATGTATGTCGGTTTATCCGACTGATACTTTCGCTCTTGTTTTTATCAATTTCTGCGGTGGACGAAAATATTTTGACACTTTTATTACAAGAGATTTTCGTATGTTTCGCACAAGCCATTCTGTGTTGCGATCCCTACTTATAGTCGAGCTTCTCTTAGGTGGGGCACTCTTTCAAAACCAAACAAATTTTACTTAATCTCATTGATAGTACTCTTTATTTAAGCTTTTGATAAAGCTCAACTCTCTTTATCAACTGCCGTGTGACCGTCACTAGATCATTTGTGCGACCATTAAAGTTTAAATCTCTCTGTTTGCATATTATCTCACTTTACTGTTTGTTATTCATGAATCATCATCGTCATACATATTTTGAGACCATCAGTAAGTTGATTTGTTTCCCTAATGTGCGTTTGAATTTTAAAATCTGAGGAATTAAAAAATAAACATTGCCGTAGACGTGACAGTGAATTATTCTTTAGAATGATGAGGGTAATATTTAAAGTTTGGGGATATTACGTTAACTTTATGTCACTAGACAAACTATTGGAAAGTCAAATGAAAATAAAACCCAATACAGTAATTTCAATCATATGAACTGACTGATAAATACCATCACCATACGTATGATACAGTTTAAGTCTCAAATTATTAAAATTGAGATTTATAAAAGAAATTACTTATGTATTTTTTTTGCCTACTCGTTAAGCGTTAATGGTTGGAGACAGGACTTGACCAGACGTTAACAAGCATGTAGTAAAGCTGCAGTAAAGGTTAAAACCAACATATTAAAAAAAGTGGGCATATGGTCACTTTGTAAGGTATTACCAATAGGGTCTTTTACGGCACCAACTGAGAACTATGGAATAAGTTATTAATTCACACAACATTTTAAAAAGATATATAATTTTTAAATTTTCTTTTAGAAATTATTAGAAAATATAAAATTCGGGAAATTAACTAATTTCTGAGAGTTTGTCTATTATTACAAGATAATTAATTTGACCAAATTTAAATATCCTCTAGTGGTCTGTTTGAAAGTTATGGGAGAAATATACATTTTACAAAATTAGGTCATTTTGTTTGGGTGGTACTAGAAGGTGTCGACCTATATAGTCCATATTAATTTCAGAGTCAGTTAAGCGTTCACCTCACAAAATATATGACTGAGTTCATTGTATTTTCAATTAAGCTATATATTGATGGCTATAAATCAAAAAGGCGTATCTTAATTTTTTATACTTTACAGGAGGAGGAAAAACTGAATAAAATCCAAACTTTTTAGTGCTTTAGTGTCTATAAATTCTTTATTTTAACATAAATAAATATTGTTTTGTACGAAACATGTGTTTGAGGGCCCCATTATATGCAAAAAAAAAAAACGATTTCGTAGGAAACAAGATACACCTTTCAACATTAAGCCATCGGTATGTAAAAATATAAGCATTAAATCATTCGTTTGTAAATGATGTGTTAAAGGCAAAGCTTTAATTTTATCAAAAAATCAAAATTTGTTTCAAAACAAGACACCTTCACTTAATTAAGAATAAATGCGAAACGCGATGATCGATTTTCATGATCTATGTATAATTATGCAAATTTTTTATTTTTTTTTTTCATAAATTTATTTGTAACAGCAAAACTGTTACTGTTAACTGGGTATTAAAATGAGACCGATCGGTCAAAAACTACTCTCACCTCCCATACAAACTCTTCCTTTTTTGGGGTTGTCCCTGCGATTGCAGCCGTATTTTAAGAGGTATAAAGCTGACATTTTGTACGCAAGATTCAATATTTAAGCGGAGGCTACTTTCTAAGATAAGCAATGTAGGTCAAAAACTACTCCCACCTCCCATTTAAACTACCTTTTTGGGGTGTCAGCGTAACTGCCCCCGCGGTTATAGCCGTAGGTTAGGAAATATTGAGCTGAAATTGTATATGCAAGCTTTAATCATATAATAGGAGCTTACGTTGTAAGATAAACAATATCGGACGAATACTTTTTCCACCTTCCATACAAATTCCCCCTTTTTGGCGGTGTCCGTCTGTATGTCCCTATAGTTTATGAACTTTCGGGCTGAAATTTGGTATGTAAGCTTCTGTCCAGAAGCAGAGGTTTAGTTCTAAGATTTTTGGGGAGTTACAAAATTCATAAAAATAAGCTCCAACTCACCAACTTATAAACTTATAGGTAAATTGAATAAAATCGATACAAAATTACTGACAAAATGGATGTGTGAAGCTAAAAGTAACGTCCACTTCTCACCAACTCCCCTGTTTTGTGGTAAAAAGTTTAATAAAATATAGTTGTAGTGCAAATAACCAGTTTTAGCACCATTTTTACAAATGGTGAAGGGTATCTGAGCTTCGGCATAGCCGAAGATAACCGCCTTACTAGTTTTCATACATTTTTGGGTGTTATTTCATATGAAATAACTCCCAATTTTTTTGTCCCGTTTTTAATTTTTTTTGGGAATTATTACATTCCTCATTTGGGGTAGAAAATCAACAAATTTTCATTTTGAGAATGATATCTAAGAATGGAAATATTTTTAAACTTGTAAGAGTTCTTCAGAAGGAAGAATTCAACTAATGCAGAGAGTTTGATTTGCTTGTGAACAATGGAGGTGGTTGTGTAAAGGCCAAACGTAAAAGGCAAATTGTCTTCCGAACTGTAAAAATAGAGCAGGGCTACAACGATCTACGAGTCACGCGATTCATTTCAATAATTTTGCGACTTTGCTGTTGGTCCATATTGACTTCATGAAATCTTTGGTAAAACTGACTCTTTTATGAATTTTAGGCATAATTTCGTTTTTGTTGCTGGTGGGGTTTATTTCATTGGGGGTTATTTCAATTTCATCATTGGGTGATATTTCATATGAAATAAATCCCAAATATTGGGGGTTGTTTCGGTTTCGCTTTGGGCTTTATTTCATTTATTTTTCCATGTTATTTCATTCACTGTTTTTGGGTGTTATTTCCTATTTTTAGGGTTTATTTCATTTTGGGTTATTTCATTGGAATTACAGGAATTTCAATTCTTAAATTTCGGATTTTTATTTCATCAAAATTGGACAAGTAATTTTTGGGCCTAAAAACTTTAAGCCCAAAGCGGCATGGGTTAGCATACTCCAATCGTGCTTTGGCTATCCTAAAATCTGCAGACTTATCATTCTTGGGGGCTGACACCGACAAAATTCAGATTTTTTGATTGAAACCATGATAGTGTACGGACATGGTCATCATGGGAAAATATCAATTCAAATTAACAAACAAAGAAATATATTGATAAACATGAAAAAAATAATTATTAATTCTGATAGCATTGTCTTCAAATATGTATTTTTCACATAATTTTACGGAATGCTCGAAATACGTGTAAATATCAATTCGCTATATTGAGCTAGACTTCAAGCCAAATTTAATTGTTGGCTCCTGGTACTATGCATTTTAAGTTGTTTACCAAAGGAAATATATGTGGTATATTATAACTAAGGTGTTGAATTAGTCGAGTTGTACAAAAATCTAAAAAAATATAAACTCAACGGATCTGTTAGTTTATACACAACCTTAAGTTTTTTTTAATGTACGAATTTCAACCGTTTGAAATGTCTGTAATGATATATTTGTACAATTCTTACATTTCTTCCCAAATTATTGTACCCCCACTTAAACAAAAATTGTAGCGTATTGTAGTAGCTCGTTGTAAAAAGTGACGTATTCATCTACAAAAATAGCAATAATGAGAAACAATGTTTTTTGTGTGTACGTCCAAGATATGTCGGCATCTCGTTGACAATTCTATGGAACCACATGAATGAATGTTCACTTGGGTATTTCTCGGAAATTGATTAATAATCATACATAGCTTCTGAGCTGAGCTCACTTGACTAATGATGTGTGAACTCTATTCAAAGCTTTGTTATACAGTTGTAACGACAAGGTGTCGTTGTGGATTTGTATCACGTTTTAATGATCTTAGGCAACTTCTAATCTTTTGTGTTGAACTCATCGAGGCGTAAACTGTCCAGTATGTCCGGCAACTGTTTATTAATATAGATGAGTTGTGTTAAACAAAATTAAAAAAAAATAAAAAACTATAATCATTAGTTTGATAGAGATTATTATTAATGTTTGTAAAAAAAAAACGAAACGCAGTGAATGCGTTTATTTATTTATAAATAGATTATCGTGTATTTGTTAGGGGCATATGATTTCATTGGTCTTTTTTTCATTAATCGCCTACAACAGATATGCAAATATTTAAAAATGAATATTTAATTAGATACAAAACATGATATTTATTTAATACATGAAAAATGCTAAATATCACTTGCAGATATTTAGCATTAACGTACCCTACAGGCTATATGCGGATACAAAGTGATTGGCTTTCATAGTTACACAATATGTAAACACAACATTAGATTAAGGGTATTAGAGTAGACCGACTGGTGATAATTTGAGACCTAGGCGATTTTCGCATCGGGCTTAATAAGTTATAAAGATGATAAAGAAGAGGGAGGAAGCTCTCGACTCTTTCGCATTACAAATTTTGTAAATTTGTCATTGGGATATATTTATAATATATGTTTGTATAAATTCGTATACTCGTAAATATACACAGTTAGAGAATAATGGATTCCAGAAAAGTAACCATAGCACACAACCTCCCCTAAAAATTTATCGTAAAAAATTTATTAAGAAAAAAATTACAAACTCAATCGATTGCACCACTAGCACAATAACTCGAGTCAATCCCCGCCGATTCAATAATATATCATGTAGCCGTGAGCTGGATTTGAACCAACCCTAATATTTTACCAGACCTACTTTTTAGAAGCTCTCTATTTATCCTGGTATAGTGGGTAATTTTGTGTCAACACTTTTGGTACCCCTTTATTTATTCAAATGAACATTTAGCAATTCGAAACGCATAACTTGATTTCAGCTCTGTCCACAGAACATTGTTGCGATAGTTTTGGATTCAACCGTTTTGAAGACGGATGCTCAAATTATGCATTCTTTGATGTTTATTTAAGAATTACGAACGCTGCTTGAAGATTGTTTTTTCTAAGGGAAATTTTTGTTAAGGAACAGTTTGTTGAAATAAATTTCTTTATACATATATCTGTTGTCGGGTGACAACAACGACCTTACTTAAGTAAGGAAAAAATTGAGTTATTTTTTTATCATGTTTAGCGTGTCAAAATCTATATACTATAAATTTTTCATGTTTGTGTTTTTTCTAAGAAGGTAATGAAACCTCAAACCTTAAAAGCTAAGGTTAAGTGTTTTTATACTACTTTTATAGTAGCCGCCTAACATAATTTAATACTTCAACATATAGTAACATTAATTTTAAATCATTGCCTAAATTACCTAATTAACGAACGTTATTGCAAAAAATAAAGAATATTTTTAATTTTCCTGATTTGAGTTAAGCTTTATTTCCGAATTACAATAACAACCTAACCCAACTTGAAATTTTTTAATGTTTTTTGCTTAATAAGTCCAAAGAGTAGAGTTTCTCTCCCCGGATTTCCCGGACGGGAATTCCCGGACGGGAATTCCCGGTTTCCCGGGAAATTCGTCCGGGATTCCCGGGAAATTTAAACACCTTTGGCAGAGCAAATTTTAGAAGCTTTAAACAAGCGAATTGTAGGTAGAAGGGACAAACGACTTTATACTTTAGTGAAGTATCTTAAAGATCCAACAGTATTTGATAAGAATGCTAATAACTTATTTCAAACTGATTCAAAACAAAATGTGATCGCGTACGATGAACAAATTTATACTCGACTTTTCAAAGAAGCCCATATCGACCAAGTTCTGGAATCGGACGAAATTCCTATTTGTGACATTAGTACCGAAAGACCATTTGAGGATATTGCTTAACCAATATTTTTATATATACTTTAAAATGAAAGTTTTTCGTTTGTTATGTTTTTGTTTTACTTGCAGCTAGTACTATATGATCTCATGAATCAACAAATAAATATGTATGTACATTAGGCATATAACTTTTTACAATTTTTGCAAATAGGAAAAATGGCATAGCATAGTCGAATAGAGCATAAAAAGGTATGAACCCCCATTATTAATTTTTTTTTTCGAAATTGCAAAAAAGTTTCCGCACCCAACGCAATTACTTTTTTTCAGATCATATAGCCATCCCATCAGCTGTTTTTGACGTTTTACTTTGTTGTTTTATTTCTTCACAAATCTGTCAAGGAGGTTTCAGTTTCAGAGTTGCCAACTCGCAGCAATACATACATTTTTTCACTTGAAATCTTAACCATATTAACTAATAGTAACCAGATATAGAGGTGGCAGACCAGTCCTTTTTGACGTTTGTCACGAACGACGTCATCTAACCTTGGTTTCTGATCATTCTTTTAACAAAAAATAATTTCGCCATACTACAACAGTCATTGTTCGGCTTTACAAAAGCAAATGAATGTTTTCTCAGACATTGGGTCAAAAAACCATCAGCTATTAAGGAAGTTCAGCGGAGCAACATCTGCGCAGAGCGTAAAATTAAAATTATGCAAGACATTTTGCCATTTTGTAAATCGTCACATACTTTAAACTTTAAATTTATTTCATATAACAATTGAAAATATTAAAAACAAAAATCTGACTTTTATTAGAAATCGCGTTTGGTGCGGAACATTTTTGAACCCAAATCACCAAAAAAGGATATATTCATTACTTGTACAATATTTGCCACCACGTAGTTGTATGCCAAATTTTTTGTAAAAATTAGTTATATGCCTAATGTACATACTGCAAAATTGTATAAAATTAACATAGTTTGTCTTGTTTTTCTACTGCGCGAAAATTCCCGGGAATCCCGAGAAAAGCCAAAAATTTTTCCCGGTTTCCCGGGAAATGAAAAGTCCGAGAAAAAGAGAAACTCTACATAAGAGCCACGTGACTTTATCCTCAATATTATTTGACCACAAAATAAAAACAACTCTGTTTTTATCATGAATTAATTTAAATAATACTTTATTTTACAATATGTAAGAAAGTCGAACCAAAGAAATCGCCTACTGATTTTCAGAGAGGATTTGAATCATATTGCTGAAAATATTGAACAGACTTACGGCCTTATTCAAAAAAAAATTCTAAAGTAGGTATGAAGCGTTCTCTAGCTAAAGCATTATTTAGCTCTAAAAAACCTTTAATAAGAAATTGTTTTCATAAACGTTTTTTATCAGTACTTTAGCTTTATGTGTTCCGGTGGCAACGCCGACTGTTATTGGTCAATAATGATGTATAAAAAGAAGCTTTATAATCGGATACAAAAGCTTCATAATCGGTTACCAAACATTTATTTGCACATATAATAACTATGAACATAATTGTAGCTCAAATTCACATTAACTACAATTCTCATGACGGTTAGAAAGCCGTTAAAGTAAAATTGGCATTTAAAGATTGCATTTTCCTTTCCTCACGTTAAAATAATAATCGAATACCGATTACGTTGTTTCCTTGTTTTGATTGTTTTTACATCACGAATATTATTTCATTATTTACAAAATATTTTTGAAGATATATTTTTCAAAACAGAATTCAGGAATGAAAAGTGTTTATTTAGAAACTTTTCCATGTGCGGAACGATTACGAAGACAATTTCCTACACAATGAATACATGCAACGGTTCTTTCTCATATTAAAAATGGCGAAAAATTCAAAATAAAGATCTCAAATTCATAAATATACAATAAATTGTACAAACGTCAAGTTATAGCATGCGTAAAGTACGAACAACCCTACTTTAACTTATTGAAGATGTAAATCGTTTATGAATACTATTTTCTCGAAATTTGCTTAAAAATGGTTTATAAACCTATTATAACTTTTTATGAATACGGCCGTTAGACTGTATTGACTTTTGAACACAAGAATGTTGGAAGGGGCGGTTTATTTTGCTCGTACAAAGCATACAACAAAAACGTAATCTACAGAATATTCTAACAAATTTTTGCAAGCAAAATATAGATCTTAAATATCTTTTTAGCACGCGCAATACGAATTTTGAAATCATCTACGTGTATAAATTTTAATTGTCTTTATTTTAAAATTATAGGAAGCAACACTGTTCAACCGATCTTGAAAGGAAATTTTGACAACAAATAGTTGTATGTCTTGAGGAAATAATTTAGATAATACATTGATTACCCAATGGTCTCAGGTTTGTGATTGAAAAGTCCGTCAGCCACTTTTAAATTTTATTCACAGCAACTGTTTGAGCGCAAATTAAGCATGTTGGTTTTCGATTTTTGTGGCCAGGAAAAAACAAATTATACTGTTAGTCTATTTTCACAAAGCTGTATACCACCGAGATAGCCAATGCCTACTCCAACCAAATCTCTCAATTACTTCAAACTAACCCCCCTAATTCTGATGTTCCCGACATGATTGGAATCTGAGTCTTTTATGTCCTGTGCTTAAAAGGGCGATCTAAGTGTGTGTACCAATTATCACGGGATCAGCCTTTTTCCCACCGCATACAAGGTCCTATCTTGTGTGTTTTGTAAAAGACAAGATAAGATCGCATTTTTGGTTTTACCTCGCGATTACAGCCGTAAATTAAAAGCTATCGACCTAAAATTTGGTATGCGAGCTTCTATCTACCAAGCGGATATTAAGTTCTAAGATTGGCATGATCAGACAAAACCTACTCCCACCTCCCATACAAATTGTATCTATCTCCGCTTGGTGGATAGAAGCTCGCATACCTAATTTCAGCTCGATACCTCTTAATCTACGGCTGGTATCACGAGGAAAAACCAATAAAGCAATCTTATCCAAAAAATATATAAAAGCGCCCTCTGGCTGCGCTTAAAGATACAAATAAATGTCAAAAATGGATTCCTCGACCCCAAAAATAGTAAGATACCACAACTTTCCGGGATAAAAAAACCAGTAAGAAAGTCTCAGTCGGGCGACCCGACTTACATATACCATCACCCTCAGTAAAATAAAAAAAATTGCTATTATATTGATATTATTACTCGATTTCTAAAGTGGGTGGAGTGGTAAATTTGTATGGGAGGTACTAGAAGGGGCGTGTCTAGACTTCTAGGTTTATCCTCTAAAACTTTGTCCTGTTATAGCTTTACTAAATACAGAGTTTGGGCACGTTAGCGTTGAATGTATTGATATTTTTTTTACTCCATCTCTGAAGTGGGCGGAAAGGTACATTTGTATGGGAGGTCCCATAAGGGGCGCCGCTAGACTTCCAATTTTTTCTCCAAAACTTTATCCTGTTATAACTTAATAAAATACAGAATTGGGGCACGATCGTGTCGAGTATATTGATATTATTACTCCATCTCTGAAGTGGGCGGCGTGGCACATTTGTATGGGAGGTACCAGAAGGGTAGTGTCTAGACATCCAGATCTTTTCTCCAAAACTTTATCCTGTTATAGCTTTACTAAATACAGAATTTGGGCACGATCGTGTCAAGTGTATTGATATTATTATTCCATCTCTAAAGTGGGCGGAAAGGTACATTTGTATGGGAGGTACCAGAATGGGCGTGTCTAGACTTCCAGATTTTTTCTCCAAAACTTTATCCTGCTTAAACTTTACTAAATACAGAATTTGGTCACGATCGCGGTAGTTCTAATAATACTATTAATCGATTTCTAAAGTGGGCGGTACCAGATGTGTGTGGGAGTTACCAGATGGGGCGTTGGTAGACTTCAGTTTTTTTCTCAAAAACTGTATCCTGCTATAGCTTTACAAAATTAAGAATGAGGGTACGAGCGCGATGGATTTATTGATATTATTATTCCATATCTAAAGTGGGCGGAAAGGTGAATTTGTATCGGAGGTACCAGAAGGGGAGTGGCTAGACTTCCAATTTTTTTTCAAAAACTTTATCCTGTAATAGCTTTACTAAGTACAGAATTTGGGTACGATCCCGTTGGGTGTATTGATATTATAACTCGATTTCTAAAGTGGGCGGAATGATGTATTTGTATGGGAGGTACCAGAAGGGGCGGAGCCATGTATCCCATTTGCAATACCGTAAGTAGTTTTGGGGAAATATTAACTCGTGCAAAATTTCAAGACATTTGGTTGCGTCTTTCGAAAGTTATCGTGCGAACCAGCCGGACAGCCACCAGACGGACAGACAGACAGACGGACATGGCTCAAATGACTTAAAAAGTCATGAATCGAATTTGGTTTTAAGAAACCTAGGGTCTGAAGTGATTCCTTCTATGTGTTACACTTTTGGGTCGTATAAAATGATATATACCCTCATCCCTAAGGGTGATGGTATAATAAATAAGCATAATTATAATGATTTTTTCTTATTAGCCGGCGTTTAAAAATCACCAACTTCAAATGCGTGTAAAAAACGATCTCGCACTAAACCTAATAATCCCTTGAGGGGTTAGTTATATATAATGTCAACTTTCATTTGCTTTTGGTTTCATTCCATTCCATAGGCGGATCGTTACAGGGGTTAGGTCTGCTGTCAAGTGCAGTATTCAGTCCAAACTACGAAGAAAATTTACAATGTGCAAAGTGTCATAATTAAAAATCTAATGATACAATTTTAATGTACTTTAAATACAGTGCAGATATAAAAACTGTGTCAGAACAGTTTTAGGCCACATTGGTGTCTTTAAATTAAGAACATCGAACTACAGCTCATTATTAATACGACGCAGGCACTAGAAATGTAGAGGATGAAATCCAAAAACTCACCCCAATCACTCGATCAGCGTACAAAATCCTACTTTCATACCATGTTGGGTCCGTTTGGGCGAAAATTTCTATTTGTACTATGAAATACGTACTCAGTGTTATAGAGTATCCTAAATTCGATACGAATTGAATGCGATTAAACTTTGTTTTTTTATGTTAAACATAATTATATTAATTAATTCAAATTTCAAATAGTCAGTTATAGCTGTTTTTCCCACCTGTTTTTTTTTGTTTTGACTGACATCATATATTTACGCCTGATTTAAAATGTCAATACAGAATTAATTTTTTTTACTATGTTTTTTTAAATTTTTTTTTTAATTTTTCCTTATTTCTATATTAATTGAATTAAAAAATATTTATAAATAGTTTATATTATTAACGCAACGAAGAGTCTGTGGAACTGAAATGAATTTTGTGATTTTATGATTTGGCTCTTTTTTCTTCGCCTGACTGCATCAATAATGCAATAACGTAATTATAAATATTTGTTTGCATGTTTTTGTCATATGGCTAGAGCATTTAATTTGTTATGTTAATTTTTTCTCCCAGGAACAATTTAATCTAAAATGTCCGCCTGAAAAGTTTTCTCAGCATCTGTATTTGAATAGTAATTGATTCGATGTAAATTTAATATGACTGGCACAAATGCACACTTTAATGTTTATGTCAATTTTTCCTAACCATTTATATGTATGCGTAAATAACATATCCCTCCCCTTTATTGCTGTTTTTTTTTTCGTTTGGACCACTTAAAAAATAAGAATTTTCCCTTTCTCAACTCATTAATATTGAAATATTAAAAAGTTTTTACTCTCTTCTGTTCGGTTTCTTTTTTCATCTCCAGTGCACATTTTTAAGTAGTACCATTTTTTCACCAGTTTAGTTTTTCCTTTTCATTACCTCACTTCTCGGTGCTAATTTTCGTCAAGTGTTAGCTGATGTGGTAACAGAGAGGGGGACTGGGAGGGAAAAGATTGAAAACTAAAAGTAAAACTTATTTAAGTAATTCCAAATGTTGAAAGGAGTTTGCAATGAACTACAAGATACCTTATTGCGTATGTCTGTAGTGCATTGTGGTTAGTATTGGCAGCCAGTCAACTTCATGTTTTGGGTGAAAAATAAGTTCGGATTCAAAAGATTTTAGATAGTCGCTTGAATTCCTTTGACCATATATTGAAAACAGTTATTAGAGTATACATCTATTATGACTTTTTGTTGGTATTTTTATGCATTAGATATTGTAAAGAAAAATAAAATAAGATACCAAGCTATTCCCAAAGATATTAACTCAAAATATTTAGCGACTTAATGACAAAGGCTTCTCTCGAAGAACGAAGATCCAACTATACCAGACACTACAGGTATGTCTTGCTCTACAGCGCAGAATACTGGGTAATAACATAAACGGATCAATAGTCTTCCAGAGAAAAATACTTTGCAAAATATTAGAACCAATCATCATTAACGGCGAGGACCGTCTTCGAGCTGTACTACGACATAGACGCTGGGTTGGACACGTTGTAGGTATGGATGAAAATGCTCCGGCTTGAGCAATCTTTGACAATAAACTCGATGGGTGGCGCAGTATGGGGCGACCAAAACTTCGTGGGATGGGCCAGGTGAAAGAGTTGTTATCTTAGCTTGGTGTGACGAACTAACTACGGTGTGCAAAGGACCGAAGCGCTTTGAATTCTTTTTTACGTGTGGCTACTGATGGATGAATTTCTATTGTAGCTGCCATATTAGAAGAAGAATGCATTGATTCGTGCTCATAGATTCTCACTACAGCATTCCAAAGAGACATCTCGTATACTCATTAACAGAATATAACAGAATTCGCTTTAAAAACCATTAGTTACAATTCAAAAACTAGTAAGGCGGTTATCTTCGGCTATGCCGAAGCTCAGATACCCTTCTCCATTTGTAAAAATGGTGGTAAAACTGGTTATTAGCACTACAACTATATTTTATTAAACTTTGTACCGCAAAACAGGGGAGTTGGTGAGAAGTGGACGTTACTTTTAGCTTTACACATCCATTTTGTCAGTAATTTTGTATAGATTTTATTCGATTTACCGATAAGTTTATGAGTTGGTGAGTTGGAGCTTATTTTAATGAATTTTTTAACTCCCAAAAAATGGGAATTTGTGTGGGATGTGGGAGTAGTTAAAATCCGATCATGCTTATCTTAGAACTTAACCTCTGCTTCTGCACAGAAGCTTACATACCAATATTCAGCCCGAAAGCTCTTAAACTATAGGACATACAGACGGACACCCCCAAAAAGGGATAGTTTGAATGGAAGGTGGGAGAAGTATTCGTCCGATATTGCTCATCTTACAACGTAAGCTCCTATTATAGGATTAAAGCTTGCATATACAATTTCAGCTCAATATTTACTAACCTACGGCTACAATCGCGGGGGCAGTTACGCGGACACCCCAAAAAAGGTAGTTTGAATGGGAGGTGGGACTAGTTTTTGACCGTCATTGCTTATCTTAGAAAGTAGCCTCCGCTTAGATATTGAATCTTGCGTACAAAATGTCAGCTATATACCTTTTAAAATACGGCTGCAATCGCAGGGACAAACCCAAAAAAGGGAGAGTTTGTATAGGAGGTGAGAGTAGTTTTTGACCGATCGGTCTCATTTTAATACTTAACCTCCGCTTAGTGTAGGGAAGATCACATACAAAATTTCAGCTTGATTGCCCTTATACTACGGCTGTAATCGCAGGGACAGACCCCAAAAAAGGGGAGTTTGTATGGGAGGTGGGAATAGTTGTTGACCGATCGGGCTCATCTTAGAACTTAACCTCTATTTAGGGCAGCAAAACTTGCGTACAATATTTCAGCTTGATTTCTCTTAAATTACTGCTGTAATCGCGGGGACTGACATACGGACACCCCCCAAAAGAGGGATTTTGTATGGGAGGTAGGAGTAGTTTTTTACCGTACGGCCTCATCTTACTACTCAACCTCCGCTTGGTGTAGGGAAGCTCACATACAGCTTGATTGCCCTTAAACTACTGCTGTAATCGCAGGGACAGACCCTAAAAAGGAAGAGTTTGTATGGGAGGAAGGAGTAGTTTTTGACCGATCGGGCTCACCTTAGAACTTAACCTCCGCTTTGAGGATAGAAGCTTGCATTTCAAATTTCAGCTCGATATCTCTTAAACTGCGGCTGTAATCGCGGGCACAGACGGACGGACAGACGGTCACCTTTAAATTGACTCAGATTTCGATGCTGATCATTTATATATATATATATATTGTCCTACCTACCACGTCTCCTTATGGGCGTTACAAATGGAAGAACAAAATGAATATACCCTTCACTCCGTTCATGCGCATGGTGAAGGGTATAATTAGACACACTGTCCGCGAAGCAGAGAGAATCACCGAATTGGGCACGAGGAATTCCGATGAATGCTTTACAGCAAACTGTGAAAAGACTGCGATAGTCTGTTAATCAGAGGTAATACTGGTCCAAAGATCTTGCAGAGCTTACCAAAGATAGCCTGGTGCTGGCGGAACAGAGGAGATGTGGATGGCACCACTTCTAGGGACAAGTAGAGTTTGTATTAGGTATAAGGGATGCCAGGTCTACTTCCCATCTATAGTAATTCTTACTCCTTCCAAGACCAAATAAAGCTCCCTGCCTTTGGAGATAAGCGCTGTGTAGATGCTACCATGAGGCTCTGAAGAAGTTGGACGGGACGTCAATAAATAAGATATCCCAACCCGACTCAGAGCGTTAATACATTTTAAGTAATAAAAAGGAATCGTTGATAGTTAATACTGATTTCAACAGCAATTAAAACCAAACTAAATAATTGAGTTGTTTGGTATAAAAACCATATTAAATAAAACATTTTTAACAATCAAGCGAAAGAAGGTGATTATGCGGGGGTTTAGTTGCAATTGTTTTAACGCGAGAAATTCTATAGGAAAAATACGGGGGGTTTAGATTTAAAGTCTTTTAGACACTAATTTATATCATTAAAAAAACCTTCTTTTCAAAATGGGTTTTTTAACAATATGCGGAGGATTGGATTCAAAAGTATTTTTCGGTCAAAGGTGAGATTAAGAACTGAGCCAAGCAGTCATAAGAGCGAGTTCTCGCTCGGGCATTCTAATTGCTGTAATGCGTTGGTGAAAGCTCACTTGTTAGGGCGGACATTAATGATTAAAGTGTATTTTAGTTAGATACAATTGACAGTTATAAGATACGTAAACAAAGGGGTAAACATATTTATTATTCATGAACGTTAGACTTCAGGTTTTCAGTAAGGGTGAAGGTAGACACAGTTCCTGATAATTGTAAAGAGTAGTATTAATATTTTCTTTCTTTACGTAGCGAAAATATGACAGTGGCTAGCCTGAATCATGACAGTTCATAAACCTAGATAGCTTCGGCGTACATGCCATAAACAACCAGATGGTTCACTAATACTGGTGTAGGCAGCAAATTCACAATCTTATTATTATTAGCCTTTAAAACAACTTGACACATATATATATTTATATCTTAGTGCCTAAGTCAGAGGCCGAAATGATCAAAGATTTCCATTCGCTTCGATCTTGTGCGCACCGTCTCCAGTCAGTCCTACCAAGCAGCGTCAGTGATTCCTCCACCTGGTCCTTCCAACGTAGTCGCGGTCTCCCTCTTTTGCGCCGTCCTTCGAGGTCTTGATAGAATACCTTTCGCGCTGGAGTTTCCTCATCCATTCTCACGACATGGCCTAGCCAGCGTAATCGTTGCACTTTGATCCGCTTGACGACATCAATGTCGTGGTATAACTCGTACAGCTCATGGTTCATCCGAATCCTAAACTCGCCGTTTACGCAAATGGGTCCATATATTTTGCGGAGTATTTTTCTCTCAAACACCGCCAGATGAGCTGCATCTGCCTGTGTAAGCACCCAAGATTCGGATGCGTACAACAGGACCGGTAAAATTAGTACCTGGTACAGCTGGACTTTGGTAGTTCGAGATAGGGTGGTGTTTATAAAGTGCTCGCGTAGTCCAAAGAAACACCTGTTAGCAAGCACTATTCTCCGTTTTATTTCGAGGCTGACACTGTTGTTCTTGTTCATGGCGGATCCAAGGTAGATAAATTCATCCACTACCTCAAAGCAATAGTTTTCAACGTTCACGCTGCGTCCCCAACGGGTGGACACTTTGTTCGATGATACCATTAACTTCGTCTTGTCCTCATTCACTGCCAAACCCATTTTTGCTGACTCCCTTTCAACTGATGTGAAAACAGCTGTTACCTCTCGCATCGTTCGACCGATAATGTCGATATCATCGGCATATGCGAGCAGCATGTGGCTCTTATTAAATATGGTGACAGACATGTTAACCGCTGCTTTCCTTAACACCTTCTCCATCACTATGTTGAACAGCATACATGACAAACCGTCACCCTGTCTAAGACCTCTCGTCGTATCGAATGGTGCAGATAGATCCTTGCCAATCCGAACAGAGGATTTGGTATTCGTAAGGGTACACCGGCAGAGACGAATTATCTTCGCAGGAATACCGAACTCAGACATGGCTTCGTATAGTCGATGCCTGATGGGACAATCGAAGGCAGCTTTGTAATCGACAAAGAGGTGGTAAGTGTCGATTTGCTTCTCATGGGTTTTCTCAAGAATCTGCCGTAGTGTAAATATCTGATCCGTCGTGGATTTGCCTGGTCTAAAGCCGCACTGATAAGGTCCAATCAGGTTTTCCACAATTGGCTTTAGACGTTCACACAGTATGCTAGACAGGACCTTATACGCAATGGGTAAGAGGCTAATTCCACGATAGTTTTTACACTCACTACGGTCACCTTTTTTGTAGATTGGACATAGCACACTGAGATTCCAATCCTCTGGCATGCTCTCCTGAAGCCAAATGTTCTCTATGAGCTGTTGCATGCTTAAAACAAGCTCATCTCCACCCGCCTTAAACAACTCAGCTGGAAGACCATCAGCCCCAGCGGCCTTGTTGTTCTTTAGGCGGGATATGGCAGTTGTTATCTCAGCTTGGATCGGAGGTGGACACTCGATGTTATCATCTAGGATTGGTGCACAGTCTTCATCAGCCGAGTTTTCACACATCAATAGGCTGCAGAAGTGATCTTTATATATTCTCAGTACGCTCTCGGAGTCAGTAACGAGATGACCATCCTTGTCTTTACAGGAGGGAAGACCTGTTCCATGTACCTTTCCTTTTATCTTCTGATAGAATTTTCGGGCTTCACCTCTGTTCCTGTAATCTTCAATACACACATTATTCCGCTCCTTAAGCTCTCGTTTTTTTCGCCTGAAGAGTCGAGTCGCCTCCCGCCTCTTCTCCCTATACTTTTCATGAACAGCTCGCGTTGCCATTGGCTGCAGTTTGGCCCTGTAAGCAGCATCTTGTTCCCGGGTGGCATCGCGGCATTGGTCATCGTACCAGGCATTATCGTTAAAGGGCTTCACATACCCTAGTACGGACCGCGCAGTCCTTTCCATCGAGTGGGCAATATGTTGCCATTGCGAGCTAGTATTTTCGGGAGTTGGAGCATCAAGAAGTAGTTGAGTGAGTTGGTCAGAATAGGCGTTGGCTATCTCCGCGGTCTGCAGTTTAGCGATGTCCAGCTTTCTCTGTGCCTGGTTACGCAGGGTTTTCGCTCTGCTTAGCCTAGTACGCACCTTCACTGCAGTGAGGTGGTGATCCGAGTTGATGTTCGCACCTCTGATCACTCGTACGTCTAAGACACTTGACGCGTGCCTTCCATCGATTACCACGTGATCAATTTGGTTTCTCGTTACTTGATCGGGAGATATCCACGTTGCTTTGTGAATGTTTTTGTGGTCAAATCGTGTGCTGCTAATTACCATGTTCCTTGCTGCAGAGAAATCAATCAGTCTGATTCCGTTTGGCGATGTGTCAGTTTGCAGACTAAATTTTCCGACTGTTGGGCTAAAGACATTCTCCCGGCCTATTTTGGCATTAAAATCTCCCAGCACGATTTTAACATCATGGCCCGGGCTACGGTCATATGTTTCTTCAAGTTGGGCGTAGAATTCGTCTTTGACCTCGTCACTTTTCTCCTCCGTCGGAGCATGAGCACATATCAGCGTGATGTAGAAAAATTTTGCCTTTAGTCTTATGGTGGCGATTCGTTCACTGACAGGAGTAAACCTAGAGACCAGGTGTCGTAGTCTCTTGCCGACCACAAATCCACAACCAAACTCATGCTTTTCCGCGTGGCAGCTGTAGTACACGTCACACATCCTCATCCGCGAGCATCCATATCCAGTCCACCGTATTTCCTGTATAGCAGTAATGTCAGCCTTATACTCTTCGAGGACATCCGCCAGTTGAATAGAGGCACCTGGTCGGTAAAGAGTTCTAACATTCCAAGTGCATATTCTCAAATCATGGTCCTTAAAACGTTTGCGGTGGTCGTCAACATTTTGGGGGTTTCTTTTTCTCTTATTTCTCATTTTATTCACTGCCATTATACTGGTGGCGGGTGGCAAGCCCAGCCCACCAGGTTCTGCATTTTATTCCTACTGCCAGGAAACATTTCAGCCGCTCATTCTGAGGCAGACGCTGACCAGGAAGCCGCCCAATATGGAACAGACGCTATGGATTTTCGCAATTTAGTTTTCGGAAGATGTGGGTTGCTAACCCTCGTCTCCTAGATTGGTAATACGGCTGCTATCTGCACGTCCAATCCCACGATGCAACCATGCTTCAGCGGTTCAAGCCTACTTTCCTGAGACGTCTCTTTGACCATTCAGGATACATGGTTGTAATGCCTTCTAACTTTAGCTAACTTCTAAGCGGTTGCTTTGAAGTCATTGCCCAGGGAATACTTGGTCTAAGACCGGAAGTAGTTAGCTGCTTGGACAGTGCCACAAAGGAATCGATTCTGGTCACTCCCAAGTGAGTAACAATCAGTAACTTTCCACCTCTGAGCAAAGCCCCATTCCCAAATTCACAATCTAGGGTAGTGAATATATCAATGACAGTGGAGATTCACTTTTTAAATATATTGTTAGTAGTAACCTAATAATTTGTAATATGTGCGAGAAATCCCTCTTGTTTCTGAGACAATAAACTGGTAGGATTATTAAATGGAAAGTTCTGGAAAATCACAGTTTTTAGACCATCGTTATATTACATTCTGTTCTATTGGGATAGGAAGTGTTCAAAAGTCAGTTTTTTACCTAGTGTTTGGAATCTAGACTGGAAGATGTATAGGAAAGCATTTAACAGGATTCCTGACATTAATGCCCGATACACCGAAGGCATTTTTACAGGTTACATGCTGCATGCAAGCCTCATGTTCCAAAGGCAAGGCCAAAGGTAAGCAAAGACCGCGATGATAGTCGTTGGAGCTAGTAAATCACCATAACAGAAGAACCAGTAAAAATAAATTTCAGTCATATAAACTGATTGCTGACTGACTATCACCGGGTAAATTACAAGCGGTGGCTAATACGCTGATTCCGTGGCTTTAGGGCAGATATGCCCACCGCTTGAGCTCGCGAGAACAGCTTTTTGTGCTTTTACATGTACACATAATATGTAATTCGTAATGAAAAGATATTTAATGTCAGTTGTTACGAAGTGAGTCACTTTTGCACCACAATATTTGCCGAAATAACAATAAGAGCTTTTACGCATACTCAACACACTCGAACAAATCGCATACATTGACGTTGGGCATAGCTGCTTTAGGGGCACAATATCGGCTATACCGACCCAACAAAGCTGTAAAATTTTTCAATATGGAAACAAAAGATTTTATATCTATCATCCTGTCCTATGCTCTTTGACAGCAACCTTGTGGCAAACATAGAATAGAAGCTGCTGTCGGACAGGGGACATGCTTACTTCAAGGATTACACAATACAACAAATTTTTGATCCCGGTTTCTAAATAGTTGATCCTTATGTAAAATTATGTAAAATAGAATAATATCTTACAAAATATTTTTGCCCTTGGTCATCAAAATCGGATAAAAAATACAGAAATAACCCAATTTTTTTTTTTAGATTTTCCTATGTGACTTGTTTAACAAAAGGGGAGAGTTATTTTTCCGGGGGCAAGCAAAACAACAATTACTACTACTCTCAAGAAGAGGTTTGTGTACTTAATTTTGAATGTAGCGTTTATTCTTCATCCGATTATGTAATTGTCTGAAACCGGAGCAATTCTTACGGAAACATGGAAAAAAAACTTAATTAAAGGCAGCAAAAACTTAAAAAATCATTAAAATTTTGTAATTTGTTAATTCGGCTTGAGGTCGTAAATAAAAATCTGGGTGTAGTTAGATTTATTTTTATTTATTTATTGATTCCCAATATTTCGGTGAACATCGTTCACCATCTTCAGGGGATATTTTCAATTGTAAACAAAGAAAATAAAAAAATAAAAAATAAAAAATTTGTTTACAATTGAAAATATCCCCTGAAGATGGTGAACGATGTTCACCGAAATATTGGGAATCAATAAATAAATAAAAATAAATCTAACTACACCCAGATTTTTATTTACGACCTCAAGCCGAATTAACAAATTACAAAATTTACATATAAAAAGGTCAACTATAACACTTTTAACAAATCATTAAAATTTTTACAAAAATCCAGCTTTGAAGTGCCATAACTTCCTCATTTATGATTGGATTTTAAACTTAAAAAAAAACTTAATTTCCCTTTGCACCCCATGAATGAGGTATGGGATAGCTTCTCGCGTTGTTGTGAATTAACACGCTTTCTATTTTTAGATTCACAACTAACGGCACCTACTTGTTTATCAACGAATGCGATCGTCACTGCTTTGAGAAGCTCTTACTAGACACGCCGATTGAATCGACGCTTAATACTGCGAAGTTGCTGTCAACAACATTCGAGGGGAGCCGACAATGAAAGAAAAATTTTTTTTTTTTTTCTTTTAAGATGACTGGAGCCAGTTTTGAACCTTGCGATCTCCCGCATGGTAGTCGCTTGTTCTAACCACTATGCCACGGCCGGTATTGGATTTTAAACAGCTATCGTTTTTTAAAGAAATAATTTTATTATCTTTTATTTTCGTCACAGGTTGCAAAATCTGTGAACTAAAACCAGAGAAAATGGCATTTTAATAGACCTACCTTTTTTCAAAAAACACTTAAAATGGAAATTTGACCATATCTCAAAAACCGTTCTACTTTTCACATATCTGAAAGCAGATTTGAATTCAGTGTGAATTTTTACATTAAAATCAATAATTAAATGTCCCGGATACAGAAAATTTTGAAATTTTGTGACATAGTGTTATTCGACTGAGACAGCTCTGCATAACTTTGTCGGATTTACTCCCCAAGATGGTCTCCCCAAGATGGACTATGTTGCAATAGCAGATTGGGGGAAGTTTTTTTTAGCACACTCAAAGACATCTTTCAAAGATCACACTTCCCACTGCGGCGAAGTGGGCGGGCGGAAACGGTATCGGAGAAAATCCAAACAAGATCGGACTGGTTTTGTTCACCAGGAGGTATGTATAAGATCGCTTTGGTGAAACGCCCTACCCTAGGGCTACTGACATTCCTTCCTGGGCTTTGCCAAATACCTTATCACAAAATTAGACAAAATAACATTGCCTTTCATGCCCATAGATACCAACTTCTACGCTGTAGGGTGATGTTCGTCTACAACAAAAATATGAAATTGGTTTTAAACCGTGTATGAAATGAGTAACTATGCAAAAGAAGAAAAAAAGTCCAAGATGGAGTCAGCGGGTGTAATGAAAATTATATTTAGTTTTCCAGCCATTACATTTGCACTTTACTTCTTCGCTCATACATATGCATCAGTTGTGCATCTGAGAGAGGAAAGTGAATGAAAATGCATTATGTACTCGAAATTTAACAGCGCAGAAAAAAATTAAACCATGAACAGAATTTACTTGCTGTCATTCAAAGCTGTAAAAATGTAGTGCTACAAGTTTTTCCCTAACGCATTGGGTGGGTGTAGAATGGAAATGACGCAGTTGAATTTGTTAATTTTCGTAGCAAAACATTGATGAAAGTGTTCACTTTTAAGGTATTCCATGAATGGAGTCCAAATTAGTTTAATCGGATTGCATGCATGATCGATTGCCGAATCATTAAAAATCGGCATAAAGATTTGTCACACCAGCTACATCCTCCAATTGTTACAACAACAACAACTGACATGCTTTTCTAGACATGCCAATTGGCTCAACTACTCCCAAGTTGCTGTCTGCCAACCCAGGGAGCCGCCGATCAATGAAGTATAGATGTCTGTGACATGCCTCGAACCTAGGTCATCCGCATGATGGTCGCGTGTTTTAATCGTCATGTCGCGGCCGGACTATTTTCCTCCATGCGACTTCGTACATTCATTTGCCATTGCCGGGAACATTATTCCATACTAGATGACGGCTTAGACAAGCGATAGCACAATGATGTACATACATACATCATTGGCCTAATGATAGGAAATGAAAATTTCGTCTATATATTCATATCTGCTGTGCCGAATTCTATCTTTGTATTAAATTGCATCTCTCTGGGGATAACAAATATTTTCGCGAGCCCCATCCTTTCGAAAATATCTACCTGTTTACTACATTAGGGTTAAATTGAGAAATTTATAATTGTTGTACCGAGTACTAAAGATATATCAAGTTTTATCACTCTAAGGCTAATAAAACAGTCTTGCCTCGCCCTCTCCGCCCTCTGATTGAAAATGAATTATGTCGCCAAATTGCAATCAGTCCTGTGGGGTACTAACTGTGTAGCAAATTCTATGTATCTAGGGTTAAAATATAGTTTATCCACGCCCCCACCACGCTCTATTAGAAAGTTAATATTCCGACTTCATAGCCATAATTGTGCTGCAGAGCACTATCAGGTTATAAAATTTTATCTATCTAGGATTTAAATACTGTTTGGCCACGCCCCCTCCGCCCTCTGAATATAAATACAAATTTCAATTTTTGTCTAAAAATTCAAAACATACATAACGTGCGGTAATCTATATATATAAAAGGCTTGGGTGTCTGACTGACCACTTCCTAGAGCAAACGGCTAAAGCAAGAACCTTGAACTTTGGAATGTAGGTTTCTGTTATGACTAAGGCGTGCGCTAAGAAGGGATTTTTTTAAATTCGGACTGCAAGAGGATAAAACGGATGTGGCTCCGCTCCATACAGCTCGAATTTGAAAATGGCTGTATCTCATAAACCATTATAGGTACGAAGCCGAGATTTAGTTCATATATTGATCACACTAGAAACCTGTAAGAAAGTTTCAGTCGGGCAAACCGACTTACATATACCCTCACCCTCAGCTAAACATAAAATGTTCTATTATATTAATATTATTCCTCGATTTCTAAAGTGGGCGGAGTGGAACATTTGTATGGGAGGTACAAGAAGGGGCGCGGCTAGACTTCCAGTTTTTTCTCCAAAACTTTGTCCTGTTATAGCTTCACAAAATACAGAATTTGGGCACGATCATGTCGATTGTATTGATATTATTACTCCATTTCCAAAGTGGGCGGAGTGGTACATTTGTATGGGGGGTACAGAAGGGGCGTGTCTATACTTCCAGATTTTTTGTCTAAAACTTTATCCCGTTATAGCTTTACTAAATAAAGAATTTGGGTACGATCGAGTTGGAATTATTGATATTAATAGTCCATCTCTATAGTTTGTGGAAAGGTACATTTGTCTGGGAGCTTCCAGAAAGGGCGTGGCTAGACTTCCAATTTGTTTCCAAAACTTTATCCTGTTATAGCTTAACAAAATACAGAATTTGGGTACGATCCCGTTGGGTGTATTGGTATTATTACTTCATTTCTAAAGTGGGCGGAGTGGTGCATTTGCATGGGAGGTACCAAAACAGGCGTGGCTAGTCTTCCAGTTTTTTTCTTCATAACTTTATCATGTAATAGCTTTAGTAAATACAGAATTTGGACACGTTCGTGTTAGGTCTATTAATAATATTAATCGATTTCTAAAGTGGGCGGTACCAGATGCATATAGGAGGTACTAGATGGGGCGTGGCTAGACTTCAAATTTGTTTCTCCAAAACTTTATCCTGTTATAGCTTTACTAAATAAAGAATTTGGGTACGATCACGTTGGATTTATTGATATTACTAGAGGACCCGGCGAACTTCGTCTCGCCCCAATTTAATGCCTTCAGATAAACTCAGTAGAGAATGTTTGATAAACAAAGTTTTTCGATTAGTTTTCCGCCGCAAAAACAAACAACGGAGGCGGTTCTCCAAAACTCGAAAAGGCAACGTTCAGCTGACCGCACGTAAATCAGGGAAATTCGATATTAATCTCACATACTTCCAACGATTGGCCTTGCGATTTATTGATTGTCGTCGGGGAATTGGAATGGATGATCAGTTGGAATTATCTAATTCGTAAGATAAGGACTTCCTCTTCTTTGAATTTGTTATTTATGATCGTCTGAAATCACACTTTTTATCAGATTCTTGACGGACAACTGCGTACCGTTGCACAATTTCGGTTGATATAGATTCCGCAATGTGATTATGATCGATCCCACCTTATCTGTAAATTATGCGGCATATATAAGCGAGTGGAAAATTCAGTCGGATTGTTCGTCGCCTCATCCTCTACGGTTACGCTGTAAACAGATTTGTACGAATGCAGTTCTAGCTATTGATGTTTTTATTCTTCTCTGCTAGTAACATACTGCCCGTAAATTAATCCAATCGAGATTTTTATAATTTTGTGCAATGTCATGTTTTACTTTTACAACGATGTGAACTGGCAAAAATTTGCAGGGAACGATATCGATTCAGTCGATTGTGTACTTTGGCTTTTCAACCGCGGTAATATTCATCGAAAGTTTTAAAGCGGAATGTGCAGTTCGAATGCAGTTTCATCGTGAATCGTACAAGTTCTTGTACTCGGTATTTAACAGCGGCACATTTGTTCGAACTCTTCCGGTCAGCTCATCTTATAATCTTGCTCCCGTTAAAATTCGCGATCGAATGCATCGAACGATTTGACGCTGGCATTCCCAATCCATCGGGTTCGACGGATTTTTTATTTAAATATTATTTTTCTCGTTACCAACCAACATTTAAAAAAAATTTTCCACCTAGACATCGTTCAAAACCATCAAATCATGCGAAAATTGGAAAAAAACAATTTTTTTTGACTTTTCCGAGTTTTCCCTAAGAATTTTCTATTTTTCCATTCGAAAAGCCATTCCGTACCAACTGCACACAAAATTCCATACAAAAAACCAATTTTCGATTTTTACAAATTTCCTGACTTTTCGAAGGATTTTCCCAAAATTATCTTGCATAAAACCCTTATACCAATTACGAAAAATTAGATACAAATTGAGCAAAATGGGCCAGCCTCTCTCTTGATGAATTACTACACACTGTTCACACCGTTTTCGTACATATAGATTTCACAATAAATAGAATTTTTCCAAGCATCACAACGAATTTTCCACTTTTACGTCGTCTAAAATCATCAAATCAAGTGATACAATGAAAAATTTCGTCGAAAAAATCCAAAATTGTCAAGTTTTTTTTCCAGAATTTTCCGAGTTTTTCACCAAGAATTTTTCTATTTTTCCATTCGAAAAGTCATTTCGGAATGATTATCGGAAATTTTCACATTTACATCATTCAAAATTATCAAAACACAACAAAATTTAAAATTTCGTCGAAAAAAATTTAAATTTTTGGAATTTTTCCAAAATTTTCTATTTTTGCAACCGAGAAGCCATTACGGAACAATTAATTACACACAAAATGTTATACAAAAATTCAAAATTTGACGTCCTGTATTGAATTTCCTATACCACAAAAAAAAACTGTTTTAAAGGTTTAAAAAAATAAGTAAATCACCCAGGAATAAGAAACATAGTACGCATAGAGTGACCTGCTTAATTTTGTAATCGTTCTTAGTATTTTTAGCTGTGAATGAAAATATACACAACTCAAGCAAAAATTTCATGATTATGACATCTCATAAATTTAGTTAGATGTCAAAAGTGACCAAGGAAAATATGGAGCTATTATCAGAAACTGAAAAAAATAGCATAATCTTGATTGACTTAATTTTCAACTCGTTACTGTTGTATACAGCACCATATTTTAGATCCGTTATATACTAAATACAACATTTTGTCTCCATAAAACTCCGCAATGCAATTTACAATTACCGACATCCCAGTTGACTTCCCTTATAAAAATAATATTTCTTACAAGCTAAGGGCACCAAATTTACCTCACGTGTGTGCTATTAACAACATACTTATTTTTTATTACACAAAAATATTAATAACTGTATCTTACCTTTTCCACTTCCCTGATTAAGAAGAATTTATCAATTTGTAACAAAATAAAAATAAGAACCATTTCCAACACAAAATCATAGCAAATATTTACATAACTATTTCCAGTTATATTTTTTTGTGTTTGTTATATTCTGTACAAATTAATAAAATGAAAACAAGAATGTACAAGATATGCGACAATATGTTTCAGTTATTTTTTTTTCCAGCTACAGCACAAAAATATTTCGTTAATAATAAACTAAAATTAAATTAGGAGTGAGTGAGAGAAGCATGGGCAAATGTAGAGGAAGCGGCGGCACCAACAGCAGCGACAGCAATAAAAATTAAAGCAAATAAAATAATAAATAAAAAATGCAGAAGGGAGAGGAGAGAGCAAAACAATATTTACATTTTGTCATAGCATTTTTATTAAACGTTTTCACTTTTTATTACATTTTATTTGACACTAGATTTTACAACTAACGAGAAATACAATAAACAAAAAGATAATGAAAAATAGAAATCATAAAAGGATGTTGTAGGGTGGGAAATACAATCACGTCGTTACAGTTTTAAATTGTACAGATATGTAAAATTGAAAAAATGTTGCAAAGAACAGTTTCAGAGGAGAAGGGCTTAGCAAAAAAGGTGTTAGTATAAAGGAGGTTTATTCTACATAGGTTGAGAGGATAGAAAAACAATATGATTTAATAACACTTATCGAAAGTGGTCACGGCACTCGAACTGTAATAGGTGATAGTGTTTTGAGTACTTACTTACCCTTATTACGAAATCGGTATTGTAACAATAAACACATATGAAAAAAAAAAACAAAAAAAAAACTTAATTTCCCTAAATGAGGTATGGGACAGCTTCTTGAGTTGTTGTTTATTAACACGCTTTCTATTTATAGATTCACAACAAACGGCACCTTATTGTTTGTCGATGAATGCGAACGTCACTGTTTGAGAAGCTTTTACTAGACATGCCGATTGACTCGACACTACACTGGAAAGGTGCTGTCGACAACATAGAGGGGGCCGGCGAGGAAAGAAAAACGTAGATAACTAGAGACAGAAATCGAATCATGGATCTCCCGCATGGTAGTCACGTGTTCTAAACATTATACCACGGCAACACATATGAACAGCCGTAAAACAGAGTTCTATGTATTGATTTCCACTTTTTAAATAAATAACGTTGGTTTTAATTAACTCCTGAACTTAAATACCTGTTGTTCCTGTCATTTATGAATGCCAGGCAATGACAGTGATATAATCAAAAGCGGCCAAATGAAGCAAATTTTTTCGTTGGGATATCTTGTTCGATATGATGAAAATGTTCTACCTATAAAAGTCTTTGACACTACTCTAGGTGGGCGGTACAGGAGCGGGCGATGAAAACTTTGCTGGATGAACCAGGTTATGAAATTATTTTTAACGTGGCTATTAAAGTAAGGAGCGCAAATGATTAGAACAGGGCTTTCCAAATAGTTTTGTTGGCGGGCCACATTTGAGTTTTGTAAAAAGCTTGCGGGCAGAAGTTAATTTTTTTAATGTTATTTACCTACTTAGCTGTGGTAGCAAATGAAAGAAGGCGCAATGTTGACTAACCTCAATGGCATTCTACTACATGAAGAAAGAACTGTGACATCTTTGACAGAAAGACTCAAATTTGAATGTGGATTCATTCTGGGAGACTTTAATTCTTAAATAGCAAGGGAAGATGCTTTTGGTTCAGCAGTCGGAAATTTCAGTCTACACAACAACACATCCGATAACGGATTCAGACTGGTTAGTTTTGCGTCGGCAAGAAACATGGTTGTGAATGGAATCACATTCCCGCATAAAGATATCCACAAGGCAACCTGGATATCTCCCGATCAAAATGCAAGAAATCAGATTGATCACATGGTAATTGATGGAAGGCATGTCTCAAGCGTTTTGATCGTGCGTGAGATGCGCGGTGCAAATATTGCCTCAGATCACCACCAAGCAGTACGCACACGATTAAGTAGTGCTAAAAACACGCGTAATTAAACGCAAAGAAAGCTAGACATCACAAAGCTGCATACCACCGAGATAGCCAATGCCTACTCCAACCAACTCTTTTAACTACTCCAAACAAACCCCCCTAGTTCTGATGTTCCCGACATATAGTGGCAGCATATTGCGAATTCTATGACCACTACCGCAACGGCCGTACTGGGTTATGAAAAAACACGCTCGAACAAGCCCTGGTACGATGATGAATGTCTCGAAATGTCTGAGGAAATGGATGCTGCATACAAGGCAAAACTGCAGCCAATGGTGACGCGTGCGGTGACGGAGCGTTATAAAGAGAAAAGGAGGGAGATGAAACGCCTGTTCAGACGGAAAAAGCGTCTGTGAAAGAAATGAGAGAGAACCAGGATATCGAAAATTACTGGGATAGAAGTGAATCCCAAAAGTTCTACTAAACGGCAATAATCAAAGGTTTTGGAGCAGGGATCCCCACCTGTGAGGACAGAGACGGAAATTTGTTCACGGACATTCAGAGTGTGCTGCAAATATGGAGGGAACACTTTCGATTTCTACTCGTTCCCGAAGGCAGCATAAGTGACGAAATCACAACAATCATTGACGGCGGAATAGATTGTCCACCACTGAGCCTTACCGAGATCAGAAAGGAGATCGCAAGGCTTAAAAATAATAAAGCTGCGGGTGCCGACGGACTGCCGGCAGACCTTTCAAAGCCGGCGGCGATGAGCTGGCAATATGCATGCACGAGGTCATAAACACGTTTTGGCTCAAGGAATGCATGCCCGATGATTGGAACCTGAGTGTTCTATGTTCTGTGCTTAAAAAAGGCGATCCAAGTGTGTGGACCAACTATCGCGGGATCAGCCTGCAGTAAACAGAAATGGTACCATCTTCAACAAAAGTCTTCAACAAAGTTCGAGCATTGAAAAGCAGTCGGCTGAAGTGGGTCTGGTGATAAACGAGGACAAAACCAAGTTATTAGTTTCAATGAACAAAGAGTCCAATCGTCTGGGATGCTGCGTGAACGTTGACAACTATAACTTTGAAGTGGTAGATGATTTTGTCTACCTTGGCTCCGCCATAAACATAAATAATAATGTCAGCCTGGAAATCAAAAGACGAGTATTGGTCGCAAACCGCTGCTACTATGCGCTAAGCAAGCGATTTAATGACAAAGCGCTCTCTCGAAGAACAAAGATCCAACTCTATCAGACTCTGATTCTCTGTTTCTTGCTCTACAGAGCAAAACCCTGGGTAATGACACCAGCGGATCAATCTATTCTTCGCAAAATATTTGGACCCGTCATCGTTAACGACGAGTATCGTCATCGAATGAACCACGGGCTGTATGAGCTGTACAACAATATCGACGTAGTCAATCGCGTTAAAAAAGAAAGAATGCACTGGCTGGGACATATTGTACGAATGGATGAAAATGTTCCAGCTCGAAAGGTTTTTGTAAGAAACTCGATGGGCGGCGCAGGAGGGGGAGAACAAAACTTCGTTGGATGGGCCAGGTGGACGGAGCGCAAAAGACCGAAGGGCTTGGAATTCTTTTCTACGTGCGGTTACTGATAGATGAGTTTCTGTTGCTGCTGCCAATTTTGAAGAAGAAGCCAAATATTCGACAAAAGCAACATGCCGCTAACCTATGCCGATGATATAGAAATTATTGGCCGAAATCTGCGGGATATTACTGCAGTTTTCTCATCACTAGAAAAGGAGTTAGCAAAAATGGGATTAGCTGTCAACGAGGGCAAAACAAAAATAATGATTTCGACGAACAAAGAGTCCTCTCGATGGGGACCCACCGTCAACGTTGAAAATTGTTATTGGATCTTCCGTCAACAAGAAAAATAGTGTCAGCACTTTAGTAACACCACCTTACCTCGGGATACGAAGAAACAGCTGTACCAGGTGTTAATCTTACCCGTTCTTTTGTACGCTGCCAAATCGTATGTGCTTACGACAACTGACATACAAAACCTGGGACTATTCGAGAGAAAAGTACTCCGAAAAATGTATGCACCTATCTGTATCGACGGCGAGTTTCGCAATCGGATGGATTATGAGCTCTTAGAGCTTTACCACGACATCGACGTAGCTAAATAAGTCAGAATCCAACGACTACAATGGCTGGGACATGTTGCCAGGATGGATGTAAATGCTCCAGCGAAAAAGGTGTTTGAACGCGAACCTGAAGAACGGCGCAGAGCAGAGAGACCCAAACTTCGCTGAAAGGACCACGACGTGCGACGTGCCACCATCTGGTAGAGCTAACTGGAGAACACACGCAGAAGACCGAAGCGTGTGGAATTCTTTAATACTTCAGGCATCAAATTTATGAACCATATTTAATATGAACCTTTTTAAAGTTTCTCAGCAGATTTGGATAGATGAAACTGCGGCTTTTCCAGCGATACATATAAATATATTTATATATATGTAACATATTTGTCTTTTTCTGCTCGGAATCGCAAACTTTGTCGATTTTTTTTTCATTACTTTTTAAGTTTGAAGAAGTTTTTTTAGGTTGGTTTTGCATTTTTGTGGATAGAAAGAATAGGAAAGTAACTGTTTGTCATTGACAAAGGATAAACAACAGAACAAAAAAATCCGCGTTTATCGGAAAAAAATAATTAAGTAAAATATTTTTCCGAAGCAAATACAGTTTGTTTCTATTGAACGATCTATTCTGTTTTTGTTTTTAGGTATTCCGGGGGTCAGCGGCGAACATACATTATGTTGTTTGTTCGAAAGTGATTGATGATACTGTTTTTGTTTTGTTATGCCGCATGCGGCCCGCGGACTGATGATCAAAAGGATACAAGGGTACCAAATAAAATTTATTACTACAATAAAATGTGAGCAAACGCAAGTAAAGAAGCAGAATAGTCATTGGACTTAAAAGAAGCCCAAATATTGAAAATTTGCAGTATGCTTCAAGATGTTTTCTGTCTGAAATATATCTGGCACATTTTTCCACGACATTTTTAATGCTTTGACGCGCCCTATGAAAACTAGTGAAGTAGAAGTAATTTTAAAGCAATTGTACTTAATTTAAACAGTTGCGCCTGTTTCAAGCAGCAAAGCAGTATATAACAACAATAATTAAACTTTATAATACTTTTGCAACATTATTAAAAAAAAATTAGTGAAAGTTAAAGCTGTAACATTACCAACAAATGTTTGGACAATTATATCGCTGCATTAATAAAGCCAATTAAAGCACAAATCCTATAAAAGTTTCCACACAAAATCCTGTAATCAGTTTTTGTATAGAAGTTCAGTTTTATTAATATTAATGTGAATGTATACAGTAGACATTTGTTAAAATTCATTTCACAATTGTGTTAATTAGTAGATAGTAATATAAGTAGGTAGTAGTAGTGATAGTAGTAATATAAGTAATTGATAAATGTTAAATTAAAAAGATAAATACAATAGTAAAGAGTTTTTACATATTATTTTTACAAAACAAAACTATGCGTTGTTGAATTTTTTTATTAGTTGTTTTTTTTTATTATTAATTTATTAAAGTATATAGTAATGATATAGATAAATTGTTTGATAAAGTATAAAATTCGATTGCGCTACAAAACAAGCTAGTTTTATATACTAAATTAACGAACCATTCCCATTCCAATCAATGCTATAATACCATTCCATATAAAGATACAACAACAAAAGTTGAGAAGCCAATTACTTTCCAATCATTTACATACTCCAAAATATACATTCTTACAGATTGTTGTTTTTTTACAACTTTATGTTAAGGAAATTTTTCAAAGAAAACGAATTTACAATGAATTTTGCAGAAGATATGATAGCGTTTTAATATTTTACCTCCGGATCATCGATATTTCCCTGAATTTCATTATCCTTCGACTTCTTTGCCAATGGTTCACGTCGTCCTTCATCATCGTCCTCATCACTGTTGGATGATGTCTCGGGACGGGATGTGACGGGCTTAGCGTTGGGTTTCTGGTCACTGTTGCTGCTGGTCTTCACGGTCTCCTCGACGGTTTCGCCTTCTTCCAAAGGACGTACATTCACCACACGTACCTTGAAGACGCTATGCTCATCGCCGTAAACAGTTTCGTTTACCTCAACTTTGTGGCCATCGACAACCTTTGTGATGGAAGAAATTGATTAATATGATAATTAAAATTATAATACGTTGACGAGAGAGTGGTATGATGATTTTGTATGTTTGTTGTGCTGTCATAACATCTGTACCTAGGAGACACCTGGTAGCTAGTGCGAACAAATATTCTGAAGTTTTACTGACCGTCATTATCGAGTGAAGCAGCGACGAAAATGACATGATAGAATTTATCTTCACAATTTCTAATTGAAAGTCTAATATTCCGTTTGAAATTCAAAACTCGTTAATTACACAGTGCAACAGACTTTTTCGGGGGTGAACCAAACCAATATCAAAAGATAACATTTAACCTCAGTAACAAAACCCTTAACTCCATTTTGTTCCACTACGTCACAAATTTTTTAAACAGTGGTTTGAAGTTTGATTTTTTTGGTCAAAAGTCGAATCAAAGAATATGAAAAATCATCTGTAATAATACATTTGGGGTATTTCATGTCTTCGGAGACCTATATTAAAACAGTCAGGGGAATATTTTCTCGGAACATTTTAACCCTCAAGCTTACTCCCGTACAAGGGCGTAGTCAGGTAGGGGCAGGGGGGCAGCTGCCCCCCCCCCCTACAGCTTGGAAAATCTGTCAAAATCCCGGAAAATATGAACATCAAAATAAAACAGTACAGAAATTTCACTAAGGTGAACTGAGTGATAAAAAATTTCACCCTATGTTCATTCTCCAAAATTTTAATGGATATTTTTTTTCTCTAAGTCAATGAAATTACCCAATTTTTAAGTAAAAGTACTTATGTATTGTTATTGTCCTGCTTGTGAAGTGGTAAGTGTTGGCCAGACGTTTACAGGCATTATCAAAGCTGTAGAAAGCTGTAGAAGTTATTAGGAATAATTAGACTACCTTGTATTGGAAGTACTAGTAAGATGGCCCTTTTGTATTCGTAAGTTAACTTTCAATAAGCGAATAGATTGTGCAAAATTTTAACTGTATTTAGTGCACTTGCAACAAAGATACATAGTATGTATGTAAATGTATATGGGTGAATTTAATCATTTGTATTGAAGGTACCAAAGGGTTGTAGCAAATATTTGGGTTTTCTGAGATTTTACCTACTGATGTAAGATAATTAAACTGACCAAATTTAAACATCGTCTAGTTTTTCATTAGGAAGTTAAAGCTAAATTTTGGAAAATAATAAAATGCTAAATCTTTAAAAGGATCAGTAAAGTTTTCTCGAGATATCCTGCACACCAGCCAGCCGCCCAGACAGACGGACATGGCTCCTGAATTGAATTCGCTTTTCAGATAATTAACGTTCAACGTTTCTCCTTTAATACGTTACACTTTTTCTTGTGACAAATGATATAGAGGTTGGACCAAATACAAGTTAGTTTTAAAATCATAGATTATTTTAATCCATTTACAATGTCTTGGAAAATTGGAGCGACAGAAGGAGCTATTTCGATGCGAGCCGATGGAGCCAGTTGAACGAACACAGTAAAATTAATTAAAAAAGCAATCGAATGTGGAATTAAAAATTTTTGAGGCAAGTGATTCCATACTCGATTTCCTAATCGATTCCTTTAACAAGGCACGGGACTAAATTTATTAGTTCTTTGGATTTGTAGATAACAGTCAGTGAAAAAGAACACTGTGGTAGTTCTCGACGATTTTAACCTAATTCGGACACGAAGAATCGACACGAACAATGTCGGTTTCGTACAATTTTTTTAAAGTTTTTTTTTTACTTTGAGTGTTGAGAAGTGTTTTAAGTGTTTGAATAGATTTTCGGCAAGCTATAGTTGGTATTTTTAAAAAGCTTGAAAATCTAATTGAGCCCATAAACTCTTTCCCTTCGGAAAAAATATCGTAACAAGAAATTTTTTTAAAGTGCTCATGATAAATCGATTTTCGCAGACTATAGTTGGGTTTTCGGATATGCATTCTTCGTCGGGCTTATCCCCTTAAAACACTACTCAAAGTTAGGGTAACAACGTCGAGTTTGGCTTTGTCTTCGAAAATTTTTATCAAAAGATATAGCAGTGGAATTAATCAAATAATCATAAATATTTGTGTTTGTTCTAAGCATGTGTATTGTAATGCATACTTTAAAATTGGCAACCAGAAAAGAAGTGTTTATATGGGAATGAGCTTCCCATATTATTTTTATTTTAGCTGGGAAGTTGTGATCCATTATTAATGGAAAAGTTTGTTCTTAATAATATAGCCAAAATACATGGAAGCAAATTGATTTTATTAATTTCATTGCACTTTTATAAGGATATATAATAATATTTTTCAGATAATGCGTTAAAGAATTAAAAAAAAAAAGAAAAGAATTTCATCCTACAATAAAAAAATATATTTCGCCCTAGCATGCGAAACACAGACTGTGAAGCTTTACTTCAGTGCACTTTTTTGAGTTAAGACATGACCGATTACACTGTGGTAGTCGTAAAAATAACAAGATCGGACTCGACGGTTTTACTGTAATTCAGACAAGAGAAATCGAACTGCTCCATTAGTTTTTGAGATACAATGACATTTTCACAGAAAAATATGGTAGATTTTTTTTATTTTTCGATTTTGACTCAATTTTAACATCCATTAACTTCTATTCGGTTGGTTGTCCCGATAAAATGTTTTAAAGAAAGCTGTTCCAAATATTTTCTGCTTCTACTTTTGGATACAAACCTTAATTTAAATTCAGGTTTGATTCAGAAAACCAGTAAAAACTATAATAAATAAACAGATTTTATTTCATTTGTCCAGTTTTTTACTGTCGCCGATTAAAAAGTAAATAGATTTTAGTCCAGTCTGCTGAAATGAAAAATATCGATATTTTCAAAAAAGGCTCAGCTAGAATCCCAATTCAAGCATTTTTTTTGATGTATGATCAACCCAGAATCAAGTGGCATTTACAGTTTTAATCGTGATTTTCATGCTACTAAAGCATGGTCATATGAAATAGTAGGCCGCAATTCTTGACCGATTTTCAAATTTTTTGTTGTATTATTGGAAACAGAATTCTGCACAGAGCGTTTTTTATTCTAAATGCCTTCCGCTATTTTTTTTTTTAAAAATTGTCTAATTCTATGGAAAAATTACTTTTTGACTTTATTTTTTGGATTTAACAAATTTTGACATGATGTAACATAGTATGGTATTGGTCTTTTTAAAAGAAAAGCACACAACTTAGCCTACTTGTAAACACAAAATATTATTTTATTTGCAGTTTAAAACTGAATTTTTGGTATATATACAAAAAAAATTTGCTAGTGACTCACCAATTTGATTATTTTTTACAGAAGACTTTCTTAAAACTTAACATTTCTTTTCTATGTTATATATTGTTCTAATCTGATAATAATTGTGAGCAGGACAATATAGTTATTGCTTATATTTTCACTTAGTTAAAGTTGTAACTTATGCTCACAATAATTGCAGAAGTTAAAAATTTTTTGGACACATAATCCAAAAAATATTTGAAGTTGAAATCAAAAATTATTTTTTCATCGACTTTGACACATTTAAAAAAAAATAACGATAAGGAATACAAAATAAAAAAAACGTTTATTCTGTGCAGATTTTTGTTTCCATTAACACAAGAATAAAATTTTTAAAATCGCTCAAGAATTACGGCCTAATATTTCATATGTCAACAAAACACCTAAGATGATTAAAAAGAATTTTTTGGCATTACATGAATTCGATGACCTTAAATTTTTTTAAAAAAAAATTTAGTCTACCTTTGTTGAATAAAATATTGTCAAAACAATGAGTATTGATTTTTCGTAGGTACTTAGTTTTAATTTTTTTTTAAAACATTCATGTTAATGAAATGTAAATCCGACTGCCCCCCCCCCCTACATTGGATCCTGGCTACGCCCTTGCTCCCGTATGGGACATTTTTGGACCAATTTTGAAAAACTGTTTAAAAGTCAACTTTGGACAAAGGTTAATGCCTGAATCATCGACAGAAATATTCTCTGGAAAATTTCACTAAGAGTCACCGAAGACAACAAGCCTCTACGAGTCAAAGGTTCCAAAATAAATCCTAAATGAAATATTAATGAAATGTTAAAAAGTCTTTTATTGAGCAAACATTGCAACACATTTTTTCAGGAATGAACCAAACCAATATCAAACGATATCTTTTGACCTCAGTAACAAAACCCTAAACTCCATTTTGCTCCACTACGTCACAATTTTTGTTTACAGTGGTTGAAAGTTTGATTTTTTTTGGTCAAAAGTCAAATAAAAAAAAATGAAAAATGCGTAAAAATATATTTGGGATAGTTCATGTCTTCAGAGACCTACATTAAAATTTTCCGGGGAATATTTTCTCGGAACATTTTAACCCTCTATCTGTCACTCATATCAAACATTTTGAGAAATTTGACTTTTAAGCTGTTTTTCAAAATTCATCCTAAGATGTCCCATACGGGTGAAGCAAGTGGGTTCAAATGTTCTAGTGAAATATTCCCCTGAAAATTTTAATGTATGTCTCCGAAGACATGAACTATCCCAAATGTATTTTTAATCAAATTCCTTGATTCGACTTTTTATCAAAAAAAATCAAACTTCAAATCACTTTAAAAAAATTGTGACGTAGTGGAGCAAATTGGAGTTTAAGGTTTTATTACTGAGGTCAAATGCTACCGTTTGATATTGGTTTGGTTCACTCCCGAAAATGCTTGTTGCACTCTTTGCTCAAAAATAGCCTTCTTAACACTTCATTTTGATTTTATTTTGACTCGTAGAGTTTATTTGTCTTCGGTGACTCTTAGTGAAACTCTCCGGAGAATATTTCTATCGAAGATTGTAAGCCTTGACCTTTCTCCAAAGTTTACTTTTAAACAGTTTTTCGGAATTGGGCCTAAAATGTTCCATATGGGTGGGAGCTAGAGGGTTAAAATCAAGGGTCGGAAAACGATATTTTTTTTCTTTCTAACAAAAATAAATAACTTAGAAGTTGAAAAATATTTCTCAACACATGAGTTCAATATATTTTCTAACAACGTTTGTTTGAAAACATAACTCTCATGTTCAAAATAAATAATGAACAATGATGGAAAAACTATAAAATTTGTATTTTCAACAAAGATAAATAACATTCAAGTTGAATATTTTTTTCAACTTTAGAGTTGAAAATATTTTCGAACAATGTTCGTTTCAAATTATAATAAATATACATTTCTATATATACATGAAAAAACTGACGATGGGTTCTATAAAGATGCATCAAGTTGATTATTTCACAGTATTCAGCAAAACTCAAAATACCTGGCCTCTGTTATTGGCGATGGTATAGTATCGATCATATCTCATTCATTAGATGTAAGGGAAAATACATAGCTCTAAGAGTTTTCTGAAATTTTAGATTTTCTCCCAAAAATATTTGTTGAAATTCTTAAGATGCTGTGTTACATTTGTATAGATATGACTTATCTTAATACAAACATATTTCTTGCATTTAATTTGGTCCGGACAATATTTATGATATTCCAGTTCCGGTACGATATTTAAAAGTTCATTATTTTTTTGTACATGAACGTTCAATATTTTTTTCAACAATGATAAATAACTTTATTTTGAACAATTGTTCGTTATTTAGTTTTTTCATCGGTTGAAAATTTTTTATTGAACACAAGAGTTCAATATAATTTCGAACATTTGTTGAATTCAAATAGAACAACTGAAAGAAACATTTGATTTTGAACTTGTAAGTTCGTTTTTTTATGAGGAAAAAATTAAAAAATACCGTATTTTGGTATTAATATCGGATGTCTGGTTAAAATGTTCGGAGAAAATATTCCCCTGAATGTTTTGTTATAGGTCTCCGAGGACATGAAATACCTCAAATGTATTTTTATAGATGATTTTTCATATTTTTTGAATTGACTTTTGACCAAAAAAATCAAACTTCATTAGTGGATTTAGAACAAATAACAAATTCCGTCTAATTTCAGAATAGAAATTACGATATGAAATGAGTGAATCGAATTGTCGACTTGGACTTGGTGGAAGCACCGTGAGGAATATAGCTATGAGGGAAAGACCACAGGAGATAGTAAGTCTTATACTAAATAATTAGAGTACTTTAATCTTTTAATAAAGATGATTCGAGGACGCCGTGGTAATTATGATAGGTAGGAAATTTCTAACCATGATGTGAGCTACGGGCTTCGGGAGCGTGACCCAAGGTAAAGCTTCTGATCGGTTTAACTTGGCAAAACCAGAGTGATCTTTGCCAATTGCACTTGAAGTCTACTCACAAAACTCCGTATTCGTGGTACCACTACGGAAGGAGTACCTCAACGTGGTGACGTTTGGAAATGCCCCTATGAAACACGCCTTAGTGTGAGGGCGAAACATAAAACCCTGGTAAAATCCTGGCAGGAGGAGAAAACTGCGACGTGGTGCGCTGGGCTTGTAACACGCCACTATTGCAATGAAAAGAAGTACGAAAGGAACAAAACTGACCCCCCGAAATGTTGACGACCACCGCAAATGAATTAAGGACCATGATTTGAGGATATGCACCTGGAATGTTAGAACTCTGTATAGACCAGGTGCCTCCATCCAACTGGCGGAAGTCCTCGAAGAGTACAAGGCTGACGTAACCGCTTTACAGGAAATCTGGTGGACGGGACACGGGTGCTCGCGCATGAGGACGTGCGACATCTACTGTAATGGCCATGCGGATCAGCACGAGTTTGGATGTGGATTTGTGGTTGGCAAGAGCCTGCAATAGCTATTCTCAAGGTTCAACACGGGGTGTAAACGTATATCCACCATAAGAGTTAAAACAAAGTTTTTCCACATACCCCTTACCCCATGCTCCGACAGAAGAGAAAATCGATGAGGACAAAGACGAGTTCTATGAAAGCCTAGAAAATGTATATCACCGTTGCCCGAGCCATGACATCAAAATTGTACTAAGCAATTTAATTGCTAAAATAGGCAGGGAGAGTCTACCATCGGAAAATTCAGTCTGCACACCGAAATGTCGAACAATGGCATCAGACTGATTGATTTCTCTGCGACAAAACATATGGTAGTTAGCAGCACTAGATTTTACCTTAAAAATAGTCAAAAGGCAACATCGTTATCTTCAGATCAATTGACGAGGAATCAGATAGATTACGTGGTAGTCGATGGAAGGCACGCATCGACTCTATAGAACGGACTGTGAAAACCGTACTTGGGTACTCAAAGCCGTCTCAATAAGATGCCTTGTACGATGAAGAATGTCGCAACGCCACGACGGAGACTGATGCTGCATACAAGGCGAAACTGCAGCCAATGGCAACGCCAGCCGTTCGTGTTTTTAAATGGAAAAAGAAGGAACTGAAGAAGAGACAGTGTGAGTGTACAGAGTTGCTCCGAAGTATAGGGGAAGCCCGAAAATTTTACTAGAGAGTTTAGGCGAGAATGTGTGGAGCAGGGTTGCCCTCCTGCAATGACAGCGATGGCCTGCTAGTAACGGACCCGTTCTGAAGATATGGAAAGATCATTTCTGAAATTTACTGGGTACGGACACCACTCCAGAAGACCCCGCTCCAATCCATGACGATGGTATTAACTATTCACCTCCGAGCCAGAGCGAGATATGTATGGCCATCTCCAGCCTTAAAAACAATAAAGCTGCTGGAGCCGATAGTCTCCCTGCTGAATTGTTTAAAGCAGGCGGGGAGGAGCTGATTGGGAGCATGCATCAGCTCATGGGGAACATCTGGCTAGAGGAGAGCATGCCCGGGGATTGGAGTCTCAGTGTGTTATGTCTCATATACAAAAGGATATCGTAGTGAATGTAAGAACTACCGTGGAATAAGCCTATTACCAATTGCGTACAAGTTCCTTTCAAGCATATTGTGTGAACGTCTAAAGCCAATTGTAGAAAAACTAATTGGATCATATCAGTGCGGCTTTAGACCTGGTAAATCTACGACGGATCAAATATTCACTCTACGACAAATCCTGGAAAAAAAAACTCATGAAAAGCAGATCGACACCTACCACCTCTTTGTCGACTACAAAGCTGCCTTCGACTCTCCGATAAGGCCATGTCTGAGTTTGGTATTCCTGCAAAGCTAATTCGACTTTGCAGATGTACCTTGGAAAACACCAAATCCTCGGTTAAGATTGGTAAGGATCACTCTGAGTCGTGCAACACAGAAAGAGGTCTTAGGCAGGGTGATAGCCTGTCCTGTATCCTATTTAATATAGTTATGGAGAAGGTGATGAGAAAGGCTGGTGTCAACATGTCTGGCACCATATTCCACAAGAGTCACATGCCACTAGCCTATGCCGATGATAAAGACATCATTGGCCGAAATCTGCGGGATGTGACTGCAGTTTTCTCATCGCTAAAAAGGAGACAGCAAAAATGGGTTTACCAGTAAATGGGGACAATACTAAAAATAATGATTTCAACGAACAAAGAGTCCTCTCGATGGGGATGCTCGTTGAAAATTATTGTTTTGAGGTAGTAGATGAGTTTACCTACCACAAAAAAAAAAAAAATAACGTCAGCCAAGAAACTAAGCGGAGAATAGTGCTAGCCAATAGATGTTGCTACGGACTTCGGCAGCACTTTAGTAACACCACCTTATCTCGAAATAACACCACCTTATCTCGAGATACTAAGAAACAGCAGTATCTGGTGTCAATTTTACCCGTTCTGTTGTACGCTGCCGAATCGTGGGTTCTTACGACAACGGACATACAAAACCTGGGAGTATTCGAGAGAAAAGTACTCTGAAAAGTACTCTGTTTCGACGTCGAGTTTCGCCATCGGATGAACCATGAGCTGTATGAGCTTTACCACGACATCGACGTAGTTAAAAGAGTCGAATCCAACGACTACGATGGCTGGGACATGTTGGCAGGATGGATGTAAATGCTCAGGCGAGAAAGGTGTTTGACGACTTGCCACCATTTGGTAGGACTAACTGTAGAACGCAGGCAGAAGACCGAAGCGTGTGGAACTTTTTAATACTTCAGGCCTCAAATTTATGAACCACTTCGTAAGTTGTAATGGGTCACTTAAGTAAGTAAGTAAGATGCAACATTTAGTACTGAAGCTAAAGCAAGCAGTTTTGCCTTTATATGGGGCTTAATAATAAATGCAGTATTTTCTTTTTTTCAGACTGGGACCTGCCGTGGCTTATTGGTTAGAACAAGCGACTACGAAGCGGAAGATTCGTGGTTCGATTCCCGGCTCCAGTCAATTACATTTTTGTTTCATTGGCGGCCCCTTCAATGTTGTCGACAGCAAATTCTCAAGTGTTGAGTCAATCGGCATGTCTAGTAGAAGTTTCTCAAACTGTGACATTCGCATTCGTCGATAAACAAGTAGGTGCCGTTTGTTGCGAATCTAAGATAGAAAGCGTTTCAATTCACAACAACGCGAGAGCTATCCCATACCTCATTCATGGGGTGTTAAGGAAAATTATGTTTAATTTTTATTTTTTTAGACTGAAGTACTCTGACCATTCAAGTACTGAAGTACTCTGACCATTATGTAATGTGAAATGAAAACGGATAACCCTCTAGGTGGAAACCCCAAACTGCGGTTATACATGGGGTGAATCAAAGATAGTGAGGAACCGTTAACTGTTTTCTTTGGAAGAAATTTTACTGAATATAGTGAATTCATACGTTTCGCATTTCAGGAGTTTTTCCTACTTTGAAAAGGTTATTAAGCTAACATAAGTTTAAATATTCTGCAATCTCCAGTTTGGAAGTTATAAAGGAAATATGTATTATTCAAATATAGATCTTTTTGTATGGGAGGTGCCAAACGGGTGGGGCTTTTCTGCCTATTTACGTTTAATGATGGTAAGGATCAGTGAAGGGTTGTTCAAGATATCGTGCCTACCAGCCGGCCAGAAAGACGAACATGGCTCAATCGTCTGAAAATGTCTTGAAACGAATGAGGACTTAAGATATTATGGGCACAACTCGTCTTCTTTTATGCGTTATACATGTTCTCATCTCTTATGTTGAGACTATACAAATTGCTCGAAACATCTACACTTCATTAGCCCATTTTTCTTCGAAAATTAGCAAGAAGCTGAAGGTACCACTGAGAATCGCATTAACAACTGAAACTCGGAAGTCCCATGCCTGCCTCGCAGCTGCGATTTGCCCCCTTTGGACTATTATCGAGAGTCCATCTAGGTTTTTAAACATAAAATCGACATCATAATTTTAAAAAACGGTATAAGCATTACTTTTAAAGATTAATTAAATTCTGAATTTTACATGGTACATCCTTAACAGAACATTCAATTCATTCAATATAGTGTTCCTATTAGACCTGGCGCAGCTTATATGGGGTTTTTTATTTTTTGAAATTTTGAATGCGGGTAGCGACTAAAATATGCGATTTGATGCCAAAATTGATGTACCAAATTTTCAGGTTGATCGGATGGTGCCAACCCGTGCCCCAATGAGGTGAAAGGTCAAAATTTTGAAAAACCACCAAAATACTGTTTTTTTTTGCATTTTTTCAATTGATTTAATGAGAAATTCTATAAACAACCAATAACAAAGTTTCAGTCGGGCAACCCGCCTTACATATATTCTCACCCTCAGTAAAACAAAAAATTTTCTATTATATTGATATTATTACTCCATGTCTAAAGTGGGCGGAGTGGTACATTTGTATGGGAGGTACCAGAAGGGGCGTGTCTAGACATCCAGATTTTTTCTCTAAAGCTTTATTCTCTTGAACTTTACTTTATACAGAATTTGGGCACGATCGCGTTAGGTCTATTAATAATATTAATCGATTTCTAAAGTGGGCTGTACCAGATGGGGCGTCGCTAGACTTCTAGTTTTTTCTGAGAAACTGCATCCTGCTATAGCTTTCCTAAATAAAGAATTTGGTACGATCGCGTTGGATTTTTTGATATTATTACTCCTTCTCTAAAGTTGGCCGAAAGGTACAATTCTATGGGAGGTACCCGAAGGGGCGAGGTTAGACCTCCAATTTTTTTTTCAAAACTTTATCCTGTTATAGCTTTACTAAGTACAGAATTTGGGTACGATCCCGTTGGGTGTATTGATATAATTACTCGATTTCTAGAGTGGGCGAAATGATGTATTTGTATGGAAGGTACCAGAAGGGACAAGGCCTTGTAACCCATTTGCAAAATTTTAAAACATTTGGTTGCGTCTTTAGAAAGTTATCGTGCGCACCAGCTGGACTGCCAGACGGACATGGCTCAAACGACTTAAAAAGTCATGAATCGAATTTGGTTCAAAGAAACCTAGGGTCTGAAGTGACTCCTTCTATGTATGAGTTACACTGTCTGGTCGTATCAAATGATGTATACCCTTATCCCTAAGGGTGATGATATTTAAATACTATAAATTAGAACATCATTTATAACTTGTAAATTAGTTATCAGTTTCATTAACTCTGTAGTATAGAGTACGACCAGAATCAAATACATTTGTATTATAATATAAATTTATATATTTTTATTATAACTTATAATATATGTAAATGTAAAACAGTTAAAAAAAAGTGCAAATTGGTGTTGAGTGAAATATAGCCATTTTGGAAAAAAGCTAGAATCCCAACTCCAGATCAAAGTAGATGTGCAGCAAAAGTCATTTAACACTGTGAAATTGGGAGATGATATGCAGACGATGGATGAAAAACAGATTGATAACATTCCAAGTTGCTCAAATAAGCCGCTTTGAAAACGTGCAAAGAAAAATTGTATAGCCGCCAGAATGCTAGCTTGTATGGATGCCGGCAATTACCCATGTTCTGGAAAACAATTCGGTTTGAAAACAGAACGAAATCGGTAAAGAGTATAGGTAAAAAGTAACGATTTCGGCCTGTTTTCAAACCGAATTGTTTTCCAGAACATGGGTGAATATGTCATCTCCATTCGATATACACTTCCTTCATCAGTGAAACTGTCAAAGCGTTAGTTCACAATATTTTGTTTTGAATTGCACAAGTTTGCGTGAACAACGTAAAAAATACCGCCGGCGTCATGGCATAGCAAAACTCATGTACAAGCCCATCTACTGCCTAAAAAGTTGAACGGAATTCGTAATATGTGAATTTTCTTAGTTAATCCTGTAGCCCAAATAGAAATATGCAACTAATAAAGAGGATAGTAAAAGAATATACAGTGCTATTGGAAAAAATTCGAAACCACCTGTGGTAATTATAGGAGGAAACAGTTGCACTTGCCATGTAGACTCAGAAATAAAATTAAAGATGGTCTAAGTTATTAAAGCCAATTATAACGGTGGTGATGTTGATGAATTAAAATTATTCACATATTATCTTTTGATACTAGGAAAACACAATTTTTTAAGACTTCCCAGTCTTTACAAAATCTTCACTGATTTAAAATAAAACTAATAAACCCGTTTTATAGAAATTAAAGAAAAAACATATTTATAGTAATTTTATTTAAAACCAGTACAGAAATTCAATTGACTGATAAATACCATGCCCAATATAATATATTGTTGAAGTCTTGAGTTATTAAAATTAGCCGATATGCTTGTGGAGTGGAACGGTTGTAGATAGGACTTTCTGTCAATTTTAATATGGGAGGTACCAGAAGGGGTGTGCCAAAAAGTTAGGATATCTGAGGTTTTACTTCATATTACAAGATAAATTTAATAAATTTCATTATCCCCCAGGTGCTTGTTTGAAAGTTATGGGAAAAACTTAATTTTTCCCAAATAGGTTATTTTGTATGGGAGGTACCAGAAGGGGTCAACAGATATTGTCCATATTCATTCCTGAGTCAAAGTTTTATAAGTGTACATCTTACGCAAACTTAGACTGAATTTCTTTGTATGGGATGTACAAGAATGTTTGCCACACACATGAATGTTTGCCACAGGTCTCGGTTTTCTTAAGGTTTGTCTTCTATTACAAGATAATGTAAGTGACTAAATTTAAATATCCTCCAGTTGTCCCTTTGGAAGTTATGAAAGAAATATTAAATTTCCTAAATGAGATAATTTTGTATGGGAGGTACTAGAAAGGGTGGGGCTATGCAACCCATTTACAATACCATCACTTCACAATACCCTCATCCCTAAGGGTGTTGGTTTAAAAATGAATAAAATGCTATAAAAAGTCAATTTTGGTGGTTTTTTAAAATGTTGACCTTTGACCTCATTGGGGCACGGCTTGGCACCATCCGATCAGCCTGAAAATTTGCCATATCAATTTTGGCATCAAATCGCATATTTTAATCGCTACCCACACTCAAGTTTCAGAAAAAACTTTTTAACGCCAGGTCTAGTTCCTATCCATGTTTAGTTTCTTTAAAATTTTATAACCATTTGCAACTAAATTATTACTAAATCATTCCTCTTATCATACCACATGACCAGCATCATAACTTCTTACCTTGACAGTTGATGTAGTATTGGCCTTCTTGGGATCAAAATTTGTAGCAATGCCAAAGCTACCAGAACCTGAGTCTTCATCACTGTCCTCACCACCACGTCCCAATACGGTTACAGGCCACAAGCGGGTTCTGAAGCGACGGAAAAGATCTGTTAAAAAAGAAAAGAAATTGTTATTTAAATTGATTAAGAAATACCAGGAATTGAAATCTTAAATATGTCTTCTCTATTAATTGGCTGCCTCTTGTAATGTAATGATGCTCATTGCAGCTTAATTTGGGAATGACAACATCTGCAACCAGTTGCAAAGCCTTAGCTGTAATGTTTGCAATTCTGCTTTTATTTTCCTTAAATGCCAACTACATATATATATATATAGTTGTATCTCTGTAAATAGTTGTATGTTTGTTCTTATTTACATTTCTATGCTAATGTGTTTCCTTAATCTGTTTATGCAGTCGGCATCTTTACATCAAATACAGTGGACTAGTAGTTGGTTTTTTTTATAGTTACAGTACAATATTATTAATTTAATATCTTAAACCAAAATTTTTTTTAAAAACTTGTCATATATTTTCAACGCATACAATCAGATGATAGCGGGCAACACTGTCGTTATAAAGTATGTGCCAACAATATTGTCATACAAATATAAGCGGAATTGTGCCCACTGTCTGCAATTATGCTAGTCTATGCCAGTCTACTACTTGCGAATACTTGAGAACATGGCAATGCAATTCAGTTGGCATAATGTTAAAGCTGCTAAAACGGGCCCATTATCCGCAGCTGTTTGTTTATTTTCACAATTATAAACAATAATAAAGGATTTGGTTTTATGTTAGAAGTGTAGAACTTTAAACTTTTCTTTTAAGATAATATTATGTCATTAGTGTTTCAATAAATTAAAATATTTAAATAAATGTACAAAAAGTTTCACACCAAATAAAAACCAAAAATTTTATTTTACAGTTTTTTTATAACAGAAAATTAAAAAAAAAAAATTAATCTAATTACTGTTCAATAAGTTGCAAGTATGAAGTATGAATGATTAATCCTTAATAGAAGTAACATTTCATTTAAGGCTTGACTTTTATAAGGCAAAATCCGTTTTTGTACACTTAAAAAATTTTCTAATTTGCCAAGAATTTGCAAAATCATAGGAAAGTACAACACATCTCCAACTTCTTCAATAAATAAAGTGCAAAAATTAACATTGTTTAACAAACACCACAATTTGAATTCGAAATTGTTATTGATGATAATTTGCAAATACTCTGCCCAATATTGGAGCAAAGACCAAATTGATACAATTAATCATAATATAAGTTTTCCACAAAATGTTTAGATCTAAGCACATTTCTTTATTTATTGCCCCAAGGCATTAAGTACTTTCGCCTTTACAAAGGTCGCACATTAAACAACTCAAATAAAACTTTTAAAAAAATAAATATCAGTCTTGAAAACAACATTTTACTTTTGCCGAGTCAAGTTTGTGCTGCGCTAAGGCTACCATTCACAACACGTATCACTTGGGAGATTCATAAATCTGCTCCTCTCTGTTAAGACGATATGCTCACACTATCTCTTTCTGTGCCTTCCCCATTTCAATGATTCCAAGCAATAGGTCATACGCATAGAAGAAACAAAAAAAAGATATATACGTCTAACAAGAATATTACGAAATGAAAAATACACTTTAGAGAATTCCCAACACAAGGACAATGACAAAAAAAAAATACAATGGCAACAACTTTCTATTTTATGGGATATGAAAAATAAAATATAATAGAATACAACACTTCGTAAGTATCTATGTTGGTCTCATATTGATTTTAAATGGAACACATTAAATTATTGTTGTTTTGTGTTGCTCTTCTAATTGAGAACATCCTTGACTGGTGTATGTATGTTTGCGTGTGCGTGAACATCTGGGCATGCTTTAGAGTTTATATATATTAATCCTTGGAGAACATTTATGATTTGATTTAGTGTCATGCCAGCACACACCAATTCACATGTGTGTAGCCATTTAAACAAGTTCAAAAACTCATACGAATACATAAGCAGATAGGACTGAATAAAGTTGGTGACATCAGACTACAGGGTACCCTAAATTATTAAGCACATACGAAGGCAGCACATTAAACTCTCATACATGTGAGAGAAAAGAAAACATATATGTTATATGTGTTCATTAAGATGTTAAAGAGATTGCATGACAAACTATCACCCTGTCCGAAGACTCGCTTTGTTAAACTTATATATAAAAATATTCGTTCCTTTCACTCCTCCATGGATCTTATGTCCATAACAACTTCTTTCCAAAAACTTCGACTGATATATATAAAAATATTCGTCCCTTTTCTCCTCCATGGATCTTATGTCCATAACAACTACTTTACTACTATCAGCTAGTTGGCGAATAGTTATATAGCGTTTCCAGGTATGAGCTGGTCTTACTATTCATCTACTTCCTTTCAGGTTCCACTCAATGACTTTCATAGCGGTATTTTCTACTAATTATCTTAGAGTGAGTCCAATCCACTTCCATTTACTCTGTTTTATTTCAATTTCTATTGACTGTTGAATTGCTATTCTTGTTAGATCGATGTTTGGAACTGTCCTCAGCCAGAAAATGCATAGGAGTAACTGCAGGCTTTTATTTCTCATACCACGATTCTGATTGTCACTTTATGCCATATTCTACGCTTTAGAGCCATATAGCTGAGTGGTTTTTACACAGTAATTGTATATTCGCTGTTTAGTCTTTTCCGATACGCTTGGTTAAAAATTATGATGGGTCCAATATCCTGTCTCCAATCATCTATATTGCTATTTTTTTCGGCATGTCGAGTAAAAGCTTCTCAAACAGTGACATTCGAATTCTTTGATAATTAAGTACGGGTTTTTAGTTGTGAATCTACAAATAGAAAGCGTGTAAATTCACACAAAAGCGAGAAGCTTTTACATACTTCATTCATGGAATGTAAAGGAAATGTAAGTACGCTTATTGCGGCTGAATAGAGTTAGGAAGGGTTGTTTAAAGTAACTGGGGAGTTAGTTGGAGTAGGCATTGGCTATATCGGTAGTATGCAACTTTGTGATCTCTAGATTCCTTTGCGTTTGGTTACGAGCGTTTTTAGTACAAAGTCAATATTTGCACTGCGCACCACACGCACGTCCATAACGCTTGAAACATTGATTATCATGTGATTAATCTGGTTTCTTGTCTTGTGATCAAGCATCCTACATAGTCTATTGGATCGCTATCTTTATGGGGTAATCTGGTTCCACTCACTTCCATGTTTCTTGCCGATGCAAACAGTCTGAATCCGTTATCGGACGTTTTGTTGTGTAGATTGATTTTTCCAACTGTTGAAGCACGAGCATGTTCCCTTCCCATAATGTCCTCGTCTATGTCTTCCGTCGGGTTGATGCGAATAGTAGCTATTCGGTAACTTACAGGTTTAAACTGCGAGACAGGATATCGAAGTGTCTTGCCGACCATGAATCCACATCCAAATTGGTGTCTTTCTGCATGGAAACTTTAAAAGGCGTCACAGTTCTATCGTCATGTGTTCCGTCCAACGCATTTTCTGTATGACGGTGATATCAACCTTGAATTTGTCAACTACGATGTAATAGCTTTGGTTTCGTGTTCTTGTGTGAAAATATGGTTCCAATCTCTATCGCGTGTCTTGTCAGCGCGAGGCTAACTAGTCCGAATCCATTATCATAGGTGTTGCGGCGTAATCTGTATTTTCCGAGTGCTGAACACAGAGCATTTTGCATTCCTATTTTAGCAAATCAATATCCCAGAACAATTTTGATGTAATGGTGTCATATATTTCTTCAAGGAACACCTGAAATGCATATTTAGTTTCCTCACTTTTGGGTTCTATCCTATACACGAATAATTTAGATATATAGAGGCGCCATCTCTGCAGACATATTCCACTTGTATATTCTTTAATTATTTAAAATAAATTTTTTTGAATACTTGAAAAGTCTATTTTATAATAACAACAAACGGCATCCTATGCCAGTATTTGTAAATCAATGACTAACAATAGTTTTTTTTTTGGTCTCAAACTAGTTTGTAACATTATTAGATGTACACGTGCTGTGTAGCATAGTGCGATAACAATAAATTTGAACCATAAATAATTTTAATATTGAGAACATTAGACAAAAAAACTTTTTCCAAAATAATGATATGGGATTAAAGTTTTCAATAGATAAATTTAAGATATAACTAAAAGCAATACATTACCCTGTACGAGTACAAATGTTTCAAACTTAGAAAAGTAAACGAGAAGGCAACTATGGATGACCTAAGGGGTCACCAATATAAGTGTTTTGAGAAAAGTAAAAAAACTTTTTGAGAAATAAAGACACGGTGGTAATATTTATATCATCATTTACACCATTTGAGATAGTAAACTATTGCCACCATGGAATAAATTCTGAGTTTTGATTGGCAAAAACTCAAATGTATGGAATTCACGGATGTTCAACGTACTCATTTAAGTGGAGATATATTTATTCATGTTATTCTTGCAACTATTTGTTATTATAACATTTTTAACTATACTTATATTATTTTCAACCTCCCCCAGATATTTCAGTAGAATTTCTTACAACAACTTATATTTGTTGCATAATTTTTATACACCATTTACCTAAGTAGCATTAGGTAATTCTTCTTCTTGACACACACACCACCCACAAATACCAGCTACCAAACCCACATTGCTATATATTTCAAAGAAATGATGTCAAGTATCTTGTCGCTTACAGATATGTTCCCTTTGTAATGTCAGCTTTTCACCTTTCATATCGACCATAAGTCACCGCATTGCAATTTTTCCATGTCATGCACGTTCTCTCTGCTTGCAACGTTATGTTGCGTTGGCGCTTGTAATTAGCATTTGGCGCGTAAATATCGGGGGTTATGTGTTTCATTTACCTTGAATTGAAATGCTATAAGGTTTCTCGGTGGTACTAGCAACATAGTGTCGTCGTCGTCGTCGTTGTCATCGTAGTTATTGAGACAGAAACAACTGCGGCAACGACGACACTGATGATAGCAACAAATTGAAAGTATGCCAAAAAGATGTTAGGAATGTTATGAGGTCTCATGCTAAATACTTGTATACTTGTAAGTTGACAAACAGAAACTAATTGTTTAATTAAGTGTACGGGGATTATGGTGGCGAAGTCGTTTGGCGAATTTGAGAGGGTGGTTTTTTCTTTCTATATATATTCTTTTTATTTTGCATTTCTGGGGAGCCTCTTCCCCTACTTTACTAAGAATAATACTATTCATGTGAAAAAGATTGCATGGAAAACAATATTTTAAAATTTTGTGGAAAGCCGAACGGCACCATGTGACGCTTGGTATAGAAAGAAAATGCTGAAATGCTCAGCGTAATCGGTCAATCATTACGCTGTACCGGATATAAAAATAATATTTAGTGTGCCTTGAAATAGCTAAAAAAGAGATTCCTTCCGTCCGCGCCATTATGATAAGTGCAAAGATCAGTACAGACATTTCATTTATATAAACTGACTGATAAATACCCGCATCCTAGGTGCTTGGTTCGCATTCACCATTATTTTTGTAATGGCATCCGGCCATAACGAATCTGGATTGTAGAATTTGTTTTTGTCAAATCCGTTACTTGTTTAATTGGAACTATAGGGAGTATGGGAGTATAGCTCTTCTAGTAACAGTACTAAATAAATTAAAAAAGGGAAAGTAAAGTACTCTAATGGATAATTGTAGGGTTGGAGGTTGTATGTTTTGGGGGTTTAACAAGTGGGCAGACAACCGATCCCAATATCAAAGTTATGTCCCAAAACTAATGAGGTTATTAAAATTTTATGGTAGTCATGTACAGTAGGGCGTTTCACTAAAAAAATTTTGCAACTCTTGAAGCGGAATATAACAGCTTGTGAACTAAAAGAATTTCGAAAATTTTTTGGGATTTTTTGAAGACTGGTATGGGGTCGCTAAAATAGATTTTATCAAAAAAATGAGGTTATGAAGAAAAAAATTTTATATTATTTTTTTCTGGAGCTTTTTGTTCATACAACTAAACAATTCTCTTAGCAAGGATCCGAACCTACGACAAAAAAATTATATGTGTGAAAAATTATTATATTATGGACTACTTTGATAGTCTTAAAAGTGAAAAATTATTTTTCCTAGATTTCAAACCTCGATAACTTCAAAAGTTTTCAAAATTTTTTCAAGATGTAAAATGCGTTAGAAAGATAATTTAGATACCTTTATTTTGGTATATATAAGTTTATATCTTACTTGTAAAAAAAGTTGCAAAAAATAAAAAATAGACAAAAAAAATATTTCTTATTTTTAAATTCACACTATTTGAATTTTAAAATATTTGAAATAGGCCCTTTTTAAAATGTAACAAAATTCATAATGCATAATTTTGTAACCTCAAACAGTAAAAGGTTTTTTGATGAATTAAAGTTGCCCACTTCCTTTTTTCGAAAGATACACTTTTATGGGAAAATGATGATGATTTTGTTTCTTCAAAGAAAAAGCTAGAAAAATTATGTGTTGTGAATGATTTATCAAAAGAGGCGTGGCGTCGGCTACAATATATAACAAAAAAATTACAAAGATGAGGATGATTTTCAAAACTTATTGATTAGAGTTGATAACAATCAAAAAATTATATCTGATGTTAACAAAAATGTTATTGAAAAAGCTCTTAAGAAACCAATTTGAAAATACTTCCACAGTTGTTCCACATTTAGTGGTTAATGTATTGTAATTTTAGGTACAAATTTACTTTTTAATTTTAATTTGTTCATTAAATATGTTAATTTTTTTTTTATTTTTGATATTTTTATTAAAGCAATGTATTTTAGAAGTTTTTTTTTACTTAACCAAGAACGAAACATAATGAAATTCTTTTATTTTTCATAAAATTTGATAAATAAAAAAAAAAATTTCTAAAACTTTAATTTTTATACCATCACCCTTAGGGATGAGGGTATATATTATTTGATACGAAAAAAAGTGTAACGCATTAAAGGAGACGAGTTAGACCCCAAGTATCTTAAGACCAAATTCGTTTCAGAACTTTTTAAGAAGAATGAGCTATGTCCGTCTGTCTGGCTGGCTGGCAGGCTGGCTGGCTGGCTGGCTGGCTGGATGGCTGGTCAGCAGGATAACTCGAGTAAACCTTAACGGATCGGTATGAAAATTTACCAGTATCAATATTTTTCAAAACGAACTTATGGGATTGTAAATGGGCTGAATAGCCCCACCCCTTCTGGTACCTCCCATACAAAATTACCTATTTTTGGAAAATTAATATTTCTTCCATAACTTCCAAACGGACATCCGGAGGATGTTTGAATTTGGTCAGTTTATTTATCTTGCAAAAGTAGACAAATGCTAAGAAAACCGAAACCTGTGCCCCACCCATTCTGGTACCTCACATACAAATGACCGAATTGACCCTTATAGTTTTACATACATATCTTTTTTGCAAGTAAACATAGATCACTCAAATTTTGCGTATGATGTTTGCTTATAAATATTAGACTCAGGTATGAATATGGACTATATCGGTTCACGTCTTCTGGTACCTCCCATACAAAATGACCCATTTTTGGAAATTATATATTTCTCCAATAACTTCAAAACAGTCACTTGAGGGGTTATGAACATTGGTCGATAAATTAATGTTGTGATAGGAGGCGAAACCTCAGAGAGCCTAACTATTTGGCACACCCCTTCTGGTACCTCCCATACAAATGACCGAATTGACCCTTATAGTTTTACATACATATCTTTTTTGTAAGTAAACTGAGATCACTCAAATTTTGCGTATGATGTTTGCTTATGAAAATTAGACTCAGGTATGAATATGGACTGTATCAGTTCACGCCTTCTGGTACCTCTCATACAAAATTACCTATTTTTGGAAAATTAATATTTCTCCTATAACTTCCAAACGGACTATTGGGGGGTAATGAAAATTGGTCGATTAATTTATGTTATTATAGGAGGCAAAACCCTAGAAAACCTAACTATTTGACACACCCCTTCTGGTACCTCCCATACAAATGACCGAACTCAACCCCATAGTATTGCAAACATATCTTTTTTCTAAGTACACTGAATTCAGTCAAATTATGAGTAATTTGTACGCTTATGAAAATATGAATCAGGAGTGAATATGGACTATATCGGGTCACCCCTTCTGGTACCTCCCATACAAAATTACCTATTTTTGGAAAATTAATAATTCTCCCATAACTTCCAAACGGACATTTGAGGGGTAATGAAAATTTGTCGGTTAATTTATATTGTGATACGAGGCGAAACCTTACAAAACCTAACTATGTGACACACCCCTTCTGGTACCTCCCACACAAAGGACCGAACTCACCCCTATAGTCTATCATACATATCTTTTTTTGTAAGTGCACTGAATTCAGTCAAATTATTCGTAAGTTGTACGTATGAAAATTTGAGTTGGGAATGAATAAGGACTGTATCGGTTCACCTCTTGTGGTACCCCCTATCAAAATTAATTTAACATAAATTGCAAACCGGCACCTACACCCCCTACACAAATAAGTAAAGTTTTGGACGATTTTGCACCACAAGCAGGAGAAAAAATATACATAAGTTATTTTATTTTAATTAAAAATCTATTCAATTCAATAACTCAAGACTTCAACAATATCTTATATTGGGTGATGGTATTTATCAGTCAGTTTACCTGACTGAAATTTCTGTACTGGTTTTCTTATATTTTTCCAACAAGTAAAAATAAATCTGTGTACCGAATGAAAGGTAATTTTAAGACCTTTCCAATGCATTTTACATCTTGAAAAAATGTTGGAAACTTTTCAAGTTATCGAGGTTTGAAATCTTGGAAAAATAATTTTTCACTTTTAAGACTATCAAAGTGGTCCATAATATAATAATTTTTCACACCAAAAAAATTTTCGAAATTCTTTTAGATCACAAGCCTTAATATTCCGCTTCAAGAGTTGCAAAAATCGCAAAAAACGCGTTTGGTGAAACGCCCTAATGTACAGGGCCAACACAAATATGCACGAAAAAAACTAAAAATATGTGCATTAGATAAGCACGAAAAACAGTAAAAAAATTTCTTTAAAACTGATAAAAAAATACACAGTAAATGTTGATTCTTAGTTACTGAATACATTTAATTTTTAATAAAAATTCATCACAAATAGTCGAGAAATTAATTAAGTATTTATTACATTACATTTATAAAATTCTGACAATTGATTAATTACTTGACTGTAAAAAAATTATTTGAGGTTTTTTGACTAATGTATATTTCGGTCGTGCTGAATTCAATGGCAAACTTAATTTTTTTTATGTATTCTCCTCACATATTCATGATTTCAGTGATTGAAATCTTGATCCATATTCTGTTTATGATTATATGCAATTTTAAAAAGCTGTTTTGTGAAAGACATAATAAATCATGTGAAAAACGGGAATTTTCTAAAAATGTATATGGAACTTAGGTTTCTGAGGGAGTTAAATAGTCCAAATTTTATTATAACGTGAAAGTACCACCACCCATTGTTTCCGCTTGTCGCATTTGAAAAGTTAAACACTAATTGACTGTTTTTTTTTTGGAAGTACGCATTGCTTTAGCCTCCTCACTGTTACACTATTCCATATCTTTCCTAATGTCCTAAAAATAGTACTGTAATGGTTTCAGCCAACTACCCGCACAAGTAAGGGATGGAACTGGTGGCAACGCAACGCTAGGAAGAGACCATTTAAATTCTTGATGACGAAATGGACCCCTAATATAAACACAACATTAATATTTCGATAGCTAGTACCGGAAACATATACTTTAAAAAATACGGCCTTTGTAGAAGATATTAGTTCATTAATATTAATTCTTTAATTTTGCGAAAAATTATAGAGATTATCTTAAAAAAATAAAAAGGTGTTGTCTATACTGCGAAAAATATATATTTAAATTAAAAAAAAATAATATGAAAAAACCTAAAAACCCCAAAATATGCATTTATATGCATAAACCCCCAAAACATGGCTCTAATATGCATTTGCATATGTTGGCCCTGGTCATGTGCACCAATTTGAGAATATGCACTTGGCATGTTGGAACTCTGTTTAGACCATGTGCCTCTATTCAACTTGCGGATGTCCCCAAAATGACTGTCATTCAGGAACTCCGGTAGACGGAGTTATGGACGGGATATGAATGCTAGCGGATGAGGATGTGCAATGTGTACTACAGCTGCCACAAGGATAAGCATGAGTTTGGATGTGGATTTGTGGTCGGCAAGAGACTAAGACACCTGGTCTCTAGGTTCACTCCTGCCAGTAAAGGAATCGCCACCATAAGAGTGATGGCTACATTTTTACACATCACGCTGATATGTGCTCATGCTGCGATGGAGAAGAAAAGTGACAAGGTCAAACATGAAGAAACATATGACCGTAGCCCGGACTATGATGTTAAAATCAAACTGGGATATTTTAATGCAAAAATTGGCCGGGAGAATGTCTTTAGCCCAGCAGTCTGCATAATGACACACCGCCAAACGGAATCAGACTGATTGATTTCTCTGCAGTAAGGAAGATGGTAATTAGCAGCACACGATTTGGCCACAAAAACATTCACAAGGCAACGTGGATATTACCCGATCAAGTTACGAAAAATCAAATAGATCACGATGTAATCGATGGAAGGCACGCATCAAGTGTCTTGGACGTAAGAGTGATCAGCGATGGGGACATCAACTTAATTTTCCTTTAAACCCCATGAATGAGTTATTGAGGAATTAACACGCATTCTATTTTTAGATTCACAACTTACGGCACCTAATTGTTTATTAACAAATGCGAACGTCACTGACAACATCGAGGGGGTCGATAATGAAAGAAAAATGTAGAAGACTGGATGCGGGAATTGAACCCGGGATCTCCCGCATGGTAGTCGCGTGTACTAACCATCATGTCACTGCCGGTTTCCACGGAGATAGCCAACGCCTATTCCAACCAACTCACTCAACTGCCTTGTGATGCTTCAACTCCCTTTTATGAAAAGTATAGGGAGATGAGGATTGAAAAATACAGGAACAGAGGTGAAGCCGGAAAATTCTACCAGAAGATAAATGGTATTGTACAAGGAACAGCTCTTCCCTCCTGTAAAGACAAGGATGGTCATCTCATAATTTACTCTGAGAGCGTACTAGAAATATGGAAAGATCACTTCTGTAGCCTATTGATGTCTGAAAACTCGGTTGCTGAAGACTGTGTATCAATACGAGACGATAACATCGAATATCCCCCTCCGAGCCAAGCTGAGATAAAAACTGTCATATCTCGCCTAAAGAACAATAAAGCCGCTGGGGCTGATGGTCATCCAGCTGAGATGTTTAAGATGGGTGAATATGAGTTTGAATTAAGCATGAAACAGCTCATAGAAAATATATGGCTTCAGGAGAGCATACCCGAGAATTGGAATCTCAGTGGGTGAAAACAAGCTGACCGTTGTGAGTGTAAAAGATAATATCCTCTTGCCGATTGCGTATAAAGTCCTCTCTAGCATACTGGCTGAACGTCTAAAGCCAATTGTGGAAAACCTGGTTGGACCTTATCAGTAAGATTTTAGACCAGGCAAATCCACGGCGGCACAGATATTTACACTACAGCAAATTCTGGAGAAAACCCTTATAAATAAAAACGACTCTTACCACCTCATTGTCGATTACAAACCAGCCTTCCATAGCCCCATCAAGCATCAACTATGCGAGGCCATGTCTGAGTCTGGTATCTCTGCGAAGATAATCCGTGTCTGCCGGTGTACCCTTACGAACAACAAATCCTTTGTTCGGATGGGAAATGGTCTATCTGCGCCATTCGTCACGACGAGGGGTCTTAAACAGGTAGATGGTTTGTCTCACATACTTTTCAAGATAGTGATGCAGAAGGTGTTGAGAAAAGCAGCGGTTAAGATGTCTGGCACCTTATTTAACACATTACAGCCTACTGGATATTTAATTACCCAATGAGTAGTGACACTCAAAAAATTCTAGCGTCGTCCTAATGGAAGATATCGCGGTTTGAAATTCAGGTTTTTTCCTCTCTTGAAGATGTTCCTGAAAAGTGCTGCCAAATATTGAATAAGTGGAAAACAGAAGGGCACGCAGCCTTTCTGGATGGCCTAAAGTGTCCTTTATGCAATGGAGACACAAAAATAGCGATAGGTCATCGCGCATATCTGCCACACGACATATTTTAAAAATTGGGTTTTTGAAAACCCGACAAATATAAAATTTTAGACAACTTCAGTATGTGGTGAAAGTCACACCAAGTATTAAAATACCCACGTAAAATCTCGCTTCGTTTACAGATAAAAAAATCTTACAACTCTATGATTTCCAGGGCAAATATATTAAAATTTCATCAAAATCGTACGAGCCGATATATGTGCAGTAGACCGTATCACAAAAAAAAAGTTCTCCGTACACCAGCGAATATGAAACATTGTTCCAAGGACATTTCAAAAAAAAAAATTTTTATTTTTTTTGCCGAACGTAGGGGTCGCCTTTTTAGTTTTTTCATTATATCTTCCGTATTAACAGTCCGATCTTAAAGCTTGATATAGCGAATTTTTTGTCTCGGCGAGGCCAATATTTTTGCTCTTAGGTCCATTGACCTCAAGTGTACCGTTCTAGTACTTACCCCCCAAATCTAATTTCCTACCACCCTAATGTGACACCCTAATGATAGAAATTTATAGCTCGCAAAAAACCATAAAACTTTTGCGAAGAAAGTATCTCGATAAATACAGCACAACTATCTAAAAAATGCTTTTATAAATTCATTGTTGCCGATCGTAGGGGTCACCTTTTTGAATTTGTCATAGCTTCAGTATTTACTGTGGTCTGTGGCAGACCAATTTTTTTTAATTCAAAAGTCTTTGATCTCAAATTACCTTTACTACTAACAAAATTTTTCCACCCTTAAAATGTTTTGTTATCGATGATAACGGATGCGATAGTGCGTTTAGATGGCTATATGGATGCAACTGGATGCATTCGTCAAATATTCGGTCCACAAGTTGTTAAGTTTATAAACTTCAAAAGTGACTCATACTTCGCCGAGGGTTTTGTTCATGTAGTACATGAATCTGCCATGGCGGTCACCGACGAGCAACGCATGGGCCACATTTTATCTAAACCCGAGAGCCGTCAAAAATATAGCCAACTTAAATCACGTCGAGGTATAATCGACTAAAATTTATATTATTTTACTTTGCTTTTTGTTGCTAATTGCTTGTTGTGTAATTTGAGGTATGATTTAAAGGTTACTTCAGGTCAAAGACTTTTGAATTAAAAAAATTGGTCTGCCACAGACAAACACATCGATATATCATACTTTAATATCTGAATGTAAATACTGAAGCTATGACAAATTTAAAAAGGTGACCCCTACGGTCGGCAACAATGAATTTATAAAAGCATTTTTTAGATAGTTGTGCTGTATTTATCGAGATACTTTCTTCGCAAAAGTTTTATGGTTTTTTGCAAGCTATAAATTTCTATCATTAGGGTGTCACATTAGGGTGGTAGGAAATTAGATTTGGGGGGTAAGTACTAGAACGGTACACTTGAGGTCAATGGACCTAAGAGCCAAAATATTGGCCTCGCCGAGACAAAAAATTCGCTATATCAAGCTTTAAGATCGGACTGTTAATATGGAAGATATAACGAAAAAACTAAAAAGGCGACCCCTACGTTCGGCAAAAAAAATAAAAAAAATTTTTTTTGAAGTGTCCTTGGAACAATGTTTCATATTCGCTGGTGTACGGAGAACTTTTTTTTGTGTGCCTGTAAGGTGATACGGTCTAATGTGCAGTCCTCAATGCTGCCTTTAACAGCTGTATTCTTATCTTTGGAAAAGGAGTGGCGAAAATAGGTTTCGAACAAAGTGTCCTCTCGTTGAGGATGCAACGCCGAGGTCTATTATTTAAGAAAACGAGTGAATTCGTCTACCTCGTATCCGCCATGGACAAAGACAACAGTGGCAGCCTGACAATAAGACAAAGAATAGTGTTTGCCAACAGGTGTTTCTTTGGGTTACGCGAACACTTCATAAACATCAGCTAACATGAACCATTAAAGTTCAACTGTACCGGGTACTAATGCTTCCTGTCCTGCTGTATGCCTCTGAGTGCTTAAATGCTTGCACAGGTGTATGTAGCTCATCTGGCGGTGTTCGAGAGAAATACTTCACAAAATATACGGACCTAGGATTCGGATGAACCATGAGCTGTACGAGTTATAACATGACACTATTGTAGTCAAGCGAATCAAAACACAGCGATTACGCTGGCTAGGCCATGTCGTGAGAATGGATGAAGAAACTGCAGCGGAAAAGGTATTCTACCATGACCTCGTAGGGCGGCGAGAAAACGGAGACCCCTACTACGTTGGAGGGACCAGGAAAGGACGCTGCTTAGTAGTTAGAATTGATTGGAAACGGCATAGTAAAGCATCACAAACAGATAACGTTCGTAATCTATATATTTAAAAGGCTTGGGTGACTGACTGATCACCCCCAGCCCAAACGGCTAAAGCTAGAACCGTGAAATTTAGAATGTAGGTTTCTTTTATGACGTAGGCGCGCACTAAGAAGGGATTTTTGGAAATTCGGACTGAGAGGGGGTAAAATGGGGGGCACCGCCCCATACAACTGGAATTTTAAAATGACTGTATCTTTTGAACCATTATAGGTACGAAGTCGAGATTTGGTACCTATAACGGTAGTATAAGAAAAAAAAAAAATACTTTGTTTGTGGAAAGTGGGCGGTGCCACACCCCTTTTTAAAAATATTAATATTGGCTAAATAAATGGACCGATAGCAATTGAATTTTATATGTGTGATACTGTCCATGAGGCCTCTATCATAGGCTACATGAAAACATAATTAGACAAAGGGACGTGGCATCGCCCACACAAACCGAAATTTCAATCGGTCTTATCTCAAGAGCCATTAGAGGTATGAAGATGAGATTTGCTACATATGTTACTGATATAAAGAGGATAACGTCTCGCTGGAAAATGGGCGCTGCCACGCCCCTTTTGAAAAAATAGTTATCTAGGCGAAATAAATGAACCGATTGCAATGAAATTTTCACTGTGTATTAAGACATATTAAGACAAAGGGGCGTGGAACCGCCCACACAAACCAATATTTCAATCGGTCATATTTCGCGAGCCACTAAAGGTATGAAGATGAGATTTGCTACATATGAAAAGGGTACATGGGGGATTACGTCTCGCTGGGAAATGGGCAGTGCCACGCCCATTTAGAAACAATTGTTCCGTCTGTCATATTAATAGAACGGTTGTAATAACATTATCATAATCAATATATTTAAATTGTCTACTGTCTGTAGATAGGATGATTAAATTTGGGATGGTTGTTCCCCTATTCGAGTAAACGTCAGCTAAGAACGGATTTTCGGAAACTCGTACTTTTATGGGTTAAAAATCACCAATAAGGGATAAAAGTTGTACCATCTCCTAAACCAATCGGCTAATAGTATAATCGCGAAAATTGATATGGAAATGCTAACGATCAAATTGGATTGAAGTATTTTTTTTTAAATCCGACGTTTCTGGGTAAATATATCGAAAAAGGGATAAAAATGTTACTATCGCCCAGACCAAACGGCTATTAATGTAATCATGATAAGTTATATAGGCTTGCTCCCTATGGAATTAGAACGAACCAAGGAGGGTTTTCGAAATTCATACCTTTTAGGGGTAAAAAGGGCTAAAAGGGATAAAACTGGTATTAAACGGCTAAAGGTACAGTCTCAAAAATTGTGCGATGTGAAGAAATTTTAAAATTCGTTTATAAGTTGTAAAAATACCGAAAAAGAGATAAAACTGATGATATCACCCAGATCAAATACCTAAAAGTAGAGTTAAGAAAATTTATATAGAATTGCTCCCTATAGAATTAGAGAACTGTCAAATGGGGTTTTTCAAAATTCCATTTTAGTTGTTCGTACTTTTAGTGATAATAAGGGGCTAAAGCGATACAATAACTCAGACCAATGGGATAAAGCTACAATCACTAAATGGGGTATTCGTTCGTCATATGAAGCGTTGGCATTTTACCTGTATTGCTTAAAGTCATAAGAAGGTTCATTGTAACATAAGTAACATTGTACGGTGAAGCAACGCGAGCCGGGAAAGCTAGTCAACTATAAAGAAAGTAGATGCCGTTCGTTGAGTGTCTAAAAATTGAAAGCCTGTTTATTTATAATTACGTGAGAAGCTATCCCATACCTAATTCGTGGGATGCCAAGGGAAACTAAGTTTCATTTAGTAGTTCATATCATGTTCGTTGCTGCATGGTTAATTTTTCTTTCATCATTAGTGAAAGCGCTCTATCATCAGTTAATTTGTCAATAGGACCAAAAAAAAAAAAATATATTTTTCCGTCAACTCAAGCACGATGGAGTCTCATATCTCATTTGCGTCCTGCATATGCGCAACCTTCGTAATTAAATATTTACCTTACACCTTCACCGTAAGCTAATTAACACAAGTGATAAAAGTCCATTTGACCATTTTTAAATAATTATTAAAATGTTGACACTTTTATCACGGCCACTGCACTTAAGTACGATCGATCCGGAGAATACATAATGCAGCAGTGTGCAGTGTCCTTAAATACTTAAGCGTCGATAAAACTTCTGAATTTTCCTTTATCGCTTCGATGGCATATTTAACACTTCACACAATATCGTGTGATTGTTTAAAGGCAAAAGTGCAGCGACAACAATTGAATAAACATCGAATATCGATATAATTAATTTTACGACATGAAATTCAATAATTGTTTGTTGTAAAAATAATAATAAGCAATTGAATAAAAACGAGACGCAAGCAAAGCGAAAACAGAATAAATTGGAGACGAGACACAGGAATAAAATTAATGCAAAAACATTAAATGCAATAATAGTCAGTCGGAGAACAACTCAGAGGCAAACACACACACTCACGTAGACAGCAGTACAACAGAGTACCAGGATACGGATACAGACATGAGATAGCGAACATCATCACCGATATTGACACTGCTAACTGACTGCACTTGTATCGCACAGATTACGATACAAGTGTCATAGTAGTTGATTGTACTCCCGCTGCTATTGCCGGCAATGTTGTTCATACTACATATAGCTGTTGCTGCTGCCAACAGTAGATGTTCAGTCAGATACGGGCTATGAGATGCGATGCGATGCGATGAGTTGATGTCGAAAATCGTTGACAATATGCAACATTTGCACATTGTGAGGTGACAATTTTACGCAACATAAAATTTTAATTAATTCGAATTTTATTACACCACCAGACATACATTCCAAACAGACACTTACTCTACCACACACACCGACCCCAGTCACGCACACACACCTTTGTGCTCGCACATGTAGCAAGGATATACAGGATACCTAAAGGTAGGAGTCACGCCTGTGAGTGTGTGTGAGGAGTGAAAGGTCATTTTAAATTGCATTTATAAATAGTACACCCCACTGCTGTCAACACCATTGGTATGTGCTGGTATTAATATCGATATGAACATAACGATTTTAGTGGTTGAGTTGAGCGTCCAGCGTCCAGAGACAAACCAAAAACATTTGTTCGTGCGACGTTTCGATGTGAAAGTATGAGTGGGATTCTCGTGGCGTAGTATGGGAAAAGGGGATTTTTCTGGAGTGATGGTAATCGCCATCACTCAATCGTTGCCACCAGTGAAATTAGATCCCAAGTTTATTAAAGATGTTATGCAAAAATTATTAAATGCTAATTCTAACTAGCTGTAACGGAAGCCGAAGTCTATTTAATCCCATCACGTCAGTTTTTTTACATAACACCAAAATTCGACCCCAAAATTCGGGTTTTTGAATCGCAATATCAGGAGGACTAAAGCGCATGACTTCCTTTATCACTAACAAAGTACATCACTAGCGAATGAAGTGGCACTAATAGTTACCGGCAAGGATCCTAAACTACTCTCAGAGTTTCTTTAATCTTCGCTAAAACTTCTTTTAAAATGGCGCCATGACTATGGACTGGGTTTAAAACCGAGTAAAACGGAACTGGTGATATCCACACGGAGATACAAAATCCCTCAATTTGCCGAACCCAGATTAAATGGAGTCGGACTTACTCTCTCTGATAGTGCCTAATACCTTGGGCTAATATTAGACAGTAAACAGAATTGGAATCTGAACACTCAGGCCAGGATTACCAAAGCGGCAACGGTTCTATACTGCTGCAATAGGGCAATCGGCCTCAATTGGGGAATTAGCCCCAAAAATGTGATCTAGAGCTTCCCAAAGTGTGAATTTCGAACGCAATATGAGACTGGTGGCAATCGTGATAACAGGGGCACTTAGAACTACTCCAACTTAGGCACTGTTTACGATCCTAAATGCAATGCTTTTAGACGCCATTAAGGCATGGATGCACAGGAACTATGGAACCAAAATTCTGGATATAATCAATGTGAGCTGTCACACGAATTACACCATACAAGAACCTGTATTCGATCCGGGTTTTATAAGGAACATCCCGTATAGGTCCTACTATGATAATAATGATAATGCCCTAAACTTTGGGGAGGGTGTCATCCTAATTTTTACGGACGGTTCGAAATTAAAAGAAAGAGCAGGCTGTGGAATCTTTTCGGAGGAGTTGAACTTGCAACTATCAATCAGACTACCGGATCACTGTAGCATAGTTCAGGCTAAACTAGCGGCCATTAGAATAGCCGTAGAGAAAATTCAGTATCGTGGGATATTGGTCGGCATTATTCATATTCTTACAGATTGTAAAGCGGAGAACGTGTACACCACATCGAGAAATGTTCGAGAATGCCGGTAGTCTCTTGAGGAGATAGCGAGACATTCGACATCCGCCACAACCTTGAACTCGAGCGAAGTTTACAGGTCTCATTGGGATCCCTCTCACAAGGGGGAAACAGCTTATTGCGGGGAAACTGAACCTCATTGGTAAGGAAAGGTGGGTAAGAGAACCTACTTGCACGGCAACCAAACAAATTTTGACTACATTGAATTTACAGAGGACACGATTTGTACTTAACCTGTCCAGAATCCACCTGAGAAACATCATAGCTATAATAACCGGTCACTGGCCGGTTGGTAAACGCGCTAAGAGGTTGAAACTTCCCTGCAACTATTTTTGCAGAAGCTGCAATGATGAGGAAGAAGAGGAGACCACGGACCTGAGATATGAAAAGCTTAGTCATCGGACACTTCTAGACAGGTATTGTCTAGCAGAGAATGACAAAATGTATAATAAGAGTACTGTTGAAGTATTAATGTCCAAACATGTACATGTGTAAAGAGTAAACGATCAACCCAGCAGCAAAAAATGGGGCTTCGCATGCCTTCTTACAGGCCTGCAAAGGCAGTCAGATGTCCTACCCTTCAAATGCAGTCTTCATTTCAAATTAACATAGGGTGTCATAGGCAGGCAAGGCCTGCACATTCCCTTTCTCATTGAAGGCGTTTCAGTAGGCATGCCTAGTATGCCCAGCTTGGAGTCCTAATAACAAGGGCCTTCTTTGAGGCATTGCTACTGCAGACTAGCTTGCAGGCCTGCAAAAGAGCATTTATAGAAGGACTTAAATAAAAAAAAACATATGCGAATTATTTCCATATTAAATGATTTCCTACTTTTTATAAATTTTTAATACAATATTTATTATTACAATTTACAATTACAATTTTTTTTTTAACTCCAGCAGCGGGAATCGAACTCGCGACCTCAGTACTCATAGTTGGGCATGCTACCTACTCGGCAATCACGTGATATAGTTGTTGTACGATAAATAACATACATGTGGTTTTCATAAACAACAGCATCTGCCTTACCTTCCCTTAAGAGGCCTGCCAACAGGCCTAATCGGAGAAGTGACAAGTGCATGGCTATGAACGTCAATTCTGCCTTCTACTAATAGGTCTGTCAACAGGCCTGTTTAAGGCAAGAAAGTTTGCATGCCCTTTGAGAACATCTATGGTATTTTTGTGTGGTACACAGTATAGCTGCTCACAGGCCAGTTTTAAGAAGGGAAAGAGGCATTGCAGGTCTCATTTGAGAAGCGAAATGTGCATGGGTATGGAATTTTTTATAAGGCTTAGTGAAGGACTTATTATAGCATGTATACATGCCTGGAAAACGAAGGCGTATTTGAATGTCAACAAAATGCCTTTGAAGGCATGTTTGCAGGCATATTTTTACAATGTCTCGTATTTTCCGCTGCTGGGAAGTAAGAGTTTGTAAGTATTCTCTGTATGTTAGGTATAGTTCCACACAAGTATACAAATTATGGGTATGTACTACTTAAGTATACATTAATGCCGAGTACTTATTGTCATTCTCTGTTGTCTAGCATGTGAAAGTAGCCCCAAAAATAAGAACTTCTGCATAATTTATTTTGTCAAGTTGGCTAAATTAATCATTTAATGGCCATACGAAAATATAAGATCAGCGTTAAAACCTGAGTCGATTGAAACATGTCCGGCTGTGTGTCTGTCTCCGCTAATACAGCCGTAATTTAAAATGAAGGCGTATATCCTTAAAGCAGAGGTTAAGTTCTAAGATGTGCAAAATCGGTCAAAAACTACTCCCACCTGCCATACAAACTCCCCCTTTTTGAGTTTTAAGATGAGCAAGATCGGTCAAAAAGTTGCCCTGTTTTCGGGGTCTGTCCCTGCGATCAAAGTCGTAGTTTAAGAGATATCGAGCTGAAATTTCATAAGCAAGCTTCTATTCTATATGCGAAAGTTATGTTCAGAATTGAGTAATTTCGGAAAATTTTATTTTTCATTTAAAATAAAATTTATAAAAATAAAACGGAATATTTGTGGATTTGTAATCCAGTCATTGGCAAAAAGGTCAAAAATTGAGGAAAAGTTTAAAAAAATTAGCATCTTTTGCGATTTTTAAGGTACTGAATGCATTTTTTTTTTGGGTAGGTTTGTTTCACATTTTTTTCTCCTATTTAATATCTACAACTTTGTTTCAGACACAAAAGAGATATTACGTACCGAGATATAACTGTGTTCAAATATAGAAAAAGTGGTAAAAATCCAACTTGAGCAATAATTAACTCAGCCAACTTGATAAAACGAATGATGCAGAAGTTATTATTTTTAGTAATACTTTCACGAGCAATTCTCAGAATAGAGTCATAAATCAATGGGCTGAAAAAATTTCGTACGGTGTAGTTTAGGTAATTTGTCGAACAACAGGATTAATAAAAGTACGACAATGTCTGCCAGTTTAGCTAGCATATCATATTATTTCACGTTTAAAGTGATAAAACCAATTAAGTAACATACCACCTATACAAATATCAATAACACAATATTGTTTTTTCGATATTGTTTTCTCGGCACAAAATTTCCATCGTTCCTTTCTAAACCACTTTGACAATGAAACACTTTAAACATAACGCCCAGATCAAACCACTTACCATCAAACGAATCGAAGAATCCAAAATTAAGTATCGATGGATTTGGTTGAAGGAATGGATATCCCGAACCGGTATCAATGACACCCTTGAAATCGTTAAAGTCATCGCCATCCTCGGTTTCGGTTCTAGTAGACACACGGCGTGGATAGCCAATCACTTCAGCATCATCGCTGGGATTGAGTGCTGCAATATTAAGAAGAACAGAGAAACATTTTAATATGTGGAAGGAACAATGCAAATGTAAATAATTCAATTATATGCGACAGTCATTTAATAATAAAAAAAAAAACAAAATAATTTAAAAATATCATTTATATTACCTTTTTAATTAATTAACTTCTTCTGATTAGAGATCATTATACATAAACAAAAAAAATGGTATCAGCTTCTAGACAAAATGGCTGTCAACTAGTATTAACTATGAAAAAATTCATCATTGATGTATATTCACAAAATATTAAACAGTTGTTGTAATTTACTTGCCTTGGCCACCAGCTTTTCTTACCCTTCCTAATAATTCAATTCGTGGCATTCTGAAGTGGCAATTAATGAAATCACTAAAATACCAGTGAAATCATTTCCATTCCATTATTAATAAAGATGATTGATGGACAAGACTGTCAACGAAATTGATACTGTCTCTGTCACTATAGCAACTACGGACAAAGTTGTAACCATATTTTTCTGACACCCACAAATTCGTTTGGGGACCATCAAGTCCATTAACAACAACAAAATTATTTGAGGTTTTCCAACCGATTCCCAAGACCTGGTCAACCAACAACACTGAAACTCATTGGTAAAGTGGTAAGAGCAAACTTTTGTTTCATTTTGAACTGAAATTATCAATGATGAAGGGATGAATACAGGTAGACATTTGGAGTCTAAATAATTATGTTAACTTCGGAAGTTGTGTTGTCTATTTTTGTTACACAGCAGGCGCGTTAAGAGGGCCGGATGAAAATTTTTTTTTACCAAAGGAGACGAAGAAGTATGCAACATCTAAGTCGAGTTGTTCAGAGATTTCACTTGGGAAAATTCATTCGCAATCCGTGTTTGATAGACGGGTGGGTGACCAATCATCATACAGACCAAAATGTCTTCCTGACACTATTGGGAAAATACTGTAAAGTATACTGCTCACGGTAAAGCATGACGGTTTATCTGCTAGATCGTTTAACTGTCGTTGGGTTATATCGACAAAAGACGCAGTTTGAATGCGCCTACTGTCATATCATGAAGGGGAAGGATACATTGGAAATGCTTGGAGTTACAGACTATCTAAATAGTTGAACGGATAGTTATTTTTTGAGCAGAACCCTCGACTGCGAAAAGTTTGTTGTAACGGAAGAAGTGTGGACCGTCATCTAAGACGACATTTAAAGGTTGAGAATACCTTGGGAAAGCCACCATAGTGTGCCTCGCGGATGACATTGCATTAACTAAGTAAACGCAACGCATCAATGAAATGGGGTCATATGTTGCTATAGCATCGGCGCAAAGTAGAAACCAAATGGCAACTACAGGTCTTGGACAGGAGAAAATTCAAATAAGTGGTCTAACCTTAGTCTAAGTCTGATTATAACCATTAGGATTAGGAACAAAGAGATTACTTTCAACAGGGTGACAATTGAAGATAGCTGAGCTTTTGGTAAGATATGAAGTACATATCGTATAAAGCTGCACAATCGAGGCACTACTTTGGCGGATGATGTAAAATGTGGGAGGACCATGCAGTGGTAAAGGCGGTTAATCAATTAAGTGGTAGTCTCCATCATGCTGTATGAGGCAACGGTCTGGTCCGCTAGTTGAGTAGAAAAAACAAAAATTTGACATCGATTTACAGGTTGATGCCGATGAGAGTTAATGGCTCATATCGGACGTTATTAAAGATGCGGCACATGTAATAGTTAGTATGATACCCGTGTATATTATTGCTGACGAAAGCCGTAAAGGGTTAATAGAGCGTGAGGAAACGTTCCTCAAGCCTCACAGCTTAGTGCCATAATAAATAAAAATCCGATAGGCTATGAGCTAAATATAGATATTTGGATATGCAGACGACACGGAACAGTTAATAGTGGTAAATTTGTCTCTGGTCACCGACATGTCCGAGATGCTCAAAGACGCAAAACATGTAAACTTAATTCCTATATGGTTACTTTTTATGGGGGTACCGAAAAGGTTCAACTGAGAATCCAAAAAAAATCTCTAATTAATTCGCACAAAAATCTCAAAAGAAATCACAATTTCTAATGGGTGGGGTAAAGAATTTTTCTTAGGTTTTACTAGGAAATACAAGGTATTTACCTTCTGCACAATTTTTCTGACTTTTGTGTATTTACAAAAAAGATTTACACGTAGAACTATGGGACTGATTTCGGCAATTTGTATGAAAGGTTTCAAAACACTAAGACTTAAAAAAACTAAATTTCCCTTTACACCCCATGAATGAGGTATAGGATGCTTCTCGCGTTGTTGTGAATTAACACGCTTTCTATTTTTAGATTCACAACTAACGGCACCTACTTGTTCATCGACGAATGGGAACGTGACTGTTTGAGAAGCTTTTTAATAGACATGACAACACTTATACTGCGAAGTTACTGTCGACAACATCGAGCGGCAAAGAAAGAAAAATATAGATGGCTGGAGCCTGGAATCGAACCACGGATCTCCCGCATAGTAGTCGCGTGTTCCAACCACTATGACACGGCCGGTCGGAATAGGTGCGGCAAAATTTTCAGTTATCTACGGTAATATGTGTGTCAAAGTATGAAGGTGAATTCGCTCATTTGTATGGGTGATATCAGAAGAAACGGGGAAATCTGTTGTTTTCTTAAGTATTTGTCTACTATTCGAATTTAATTGCATTTACCAAACTCAAAAATCCTCCAGTTGGGTGTTTGAACCCCCAGAAGGGGTTAGTCGATGTATACCATATTCAAATATTCATAAGCGTAATAATACTGAATTTAGTATTTTGTATTTTGAAAACAGATACGTATATAAAACTATGAGGGTGATTTGGTCATTTGTATGGGAGGAACCAGAATGTGCGTGGCAAAGGTTTCGATTTTTTGAGGATTTGTCTAGAAAATCCAAGTTTAGAAGTTATGATGGAAATATTAGTTTCCAAAAATAGATCATTTTGTATGGAAGGTACCAGAACGGGTCAGTCGATATAAACCATATTCATTCCTGAGTCAAATTTTCATATGTCAACATCTATTGCAAAATATGGCCGATTTCAGGGTACGTACAAAAAATATATGTATGCAAAACTATAAGGGTCAATTCGGTCAATTGTATGGGAGGTACCAGAAAGGGTTTGGCAAAGGTTCAGTTTTCTTAGGTTTTGTCTGCTATTACAAGATAATTATTCTGATTAAGTCATATATCCTCCAGTCCTTCATTTGGAAGTTATGGAAGAAATATTAAATGTCCAAAAATGGGTAATTTGGATGGGAGGTACCAGAAAGGGTGTGACATTTCTGCCCGGTTACAATCCCATTACATCATTTTGGAAAATATTAATACTGGTAAATTTGCATACGGGTCAGTTAAGGTTTACTCCAGTTATTGTGCCCAGCAGCCAGACAGACGGACATATCGCAATCGTCTTAAAAAGTCCTATAACGAATTTGGTCTTAAGATACTTGTGGTCTAACTCGTCTCCTTTAATATGTTCACTTTGTATGTATCAAATGATATATACCCCCATCCCTAAGATAGATGGTACAATAAAAGGTATAAATCCCTTCTTTTGATTGAAAAATTTCGGAACAGGAAAAATGTTATGAAAAACCCATCTTGGGTTGACTTTAATGAAACTTAGCTTGCATCTGTTGTTTATTCTACAATATGTGTTTTGCTTAGATAGTTATACTTGTATGCGAAACAATTTATTTGGTTTGAATTAATTTAATAGATTTTATGACCAAATTTAGCCAATACAATGCTCGGTGCCACCTTTCAATGATCTTGAACCAGTCCTTATAAGGACTGTATATAGGACTATATAAGAACTGTATATAGTTCTTGCACAGAAATGTATGAAGCCATCCCACTGTGAGCCTCTTGAAGACTAGATAAGTATCTTCCACCTTGCAAAGTTGTTCATAGATAGGCAATGCCAGAGGGAGTGGTAAAGACTTTTCGACCTAAAGAGTTTCCATCTATGCATTCAACATGACCTAGCCAATGCAATCGTTACATCTTGATGCATTTGGCCGCATTAATTTCTGTTTCTAGCTCGTACAGCTCATTTATACGACGTTGATACTCTCTGCTAACGATAATGGGTCCATATATTATACGAAGTATTTTCTTCTCCAAAACTGCCAGAACAGATTCATCCGATTTTGTCATGTCACCCAGAATTCTGAGCCATATATCAAGATAGGTATAATCAGTACCTGGGATAGGTGCATTTTTGTTTGTCGAAAGAGGGCTCTGTCATTAAATCGCTTGCTTATTCCGTAATAGCATCTATTTGCAAGCAGGATTCTTCTTCGGATTTCAAGCCTGATGTTATATGTTTTAATAATGACGTAGCCGAGTTAGATGAAATCATCTACCTCTTCGAAGTTTTGTTTGTTGAAACTAATAACATTATTTGTCCTCATTCACCTTTTGACCCATTTTAGGTGATTTCTTCTGTAAACCTATGAATTCTGCAGTCCTATTCCGCAATTTTCAGCCGATGATGTCTTTATCATCAGCATTCGCCAGCTTTCCTCATTAGCCATCACAATGTTAAAGAGCTCGCACGATAGGCTATTGCCTTGACTTAGGCCTTGCCTGGTACAAAATGGCATAGTAAGGTCTTTGCCAATTAAAGACTTAGTGTCAGTCCGAGTCATTCCGCAAAGGCGTATCAGCTTCTCTGGAATATCAAACTCAGCTATGGCTTCGAGTTATTTCTGCCATATCGGGCTGTCGAAGAGGCTCCACGAAAAGCCCCCCAATGAAATAACGCCCAGGAAATAACCCCCAATGAAGTAAACCCCAAAAAATAGGAAATAACACCCAAAAACAGTGAATGAAATAACATAGCCGTCGAAGGCAGGTTTATAGGCGACGAAAAGATGATATGTGTCGATCTTTTTTTCATGATCTAAACTCACACTGGTAAGCACAGATCAGGTCGGATAACACAAACATTAGTCTTCCACATAGAAAACACGACAAGACCTTATATGCGATGGGTGAAAAACTAATACCGCGGCTGCTTTATAATTTTCAAAGGCGTTATCACTCTTCGTATCTCGGTTTGGTTGGGTAATAGGTAATCTAAGCCGTCGTCCACAATTGGAGTGGTAGTATCACTTATGCTGCCTTTTGACCATTTTTAGGCCGAACAGAGTTAACAACCGTTTCTTGTTGGGAAAAAATCATTCTTTCGGTTGGTTCAACAATGATTTATCTCCCATTGATAGTTCTCAAGTTATCCGCTCGAAAGAGTTCGTTTGGGGCAACATGAAGTTAACTCCAGGAGCTGACTCTTTGTTTCGCCAAATGATTGTCGTAAAACAGCATGGAGATAACAGGGGCGTTGTTACTTGGTCGGCTTCCAATCGACTGATCCCTCTGATAGTTTAACATTCGCTTTTATACCCGTTTTATGCGTATTGCAGTAAGCGACTTTCCCGATTTTCGCCACTTTGCTTATACGTACCCTTTATTTTATCCCCTGATAGTTGCGCGTGTGGCAACACTAAATTTACCAATTTTCTATAAGATTGCCATATTTAATGCTTCCTTACTTTAAAAAGAAAGCAATTTTAAATTATTTGGGCCAAAAAGGAGTTAACTCCAGAATAAAATTGACTCTAGAATTGCGAATTTCACGAATATCTTAATGGAATTTGGCCAAAGCATGTAGTGGTACGTGACACATAATAAGGCAAAGTCACAGACGATTTAAATGCATTCTCTATTTTTGAACAGTTTTTTTTTTAATTTCCAAGCAATTATAAAAATTATAGTTAACTCGTTGTTGCTGCAAACCCCTCAATAGGTGTAACTGTTCTCTGCTTATATGTACCACACTCTGCCTATCTGCCGCCAGATTTCCATCCTTGTCCTTACAGGAGGGACGCCCAGTGCCGTAACCTTTTACTTTTACCATCTGGTAGAATTTTCAGGCTTCACCTTTTTCACTGTACCTCTCTATATCCTCGATCTACCGTTCCTTTATCTGAATTTTTTGTTCGCTTAAACAGCTGCCTGCTTTACTGTCTCCATGTGCATTTTCCTAACAGCCCGGTTTACAAATAGCTGCAGCGTTGCCCTGTAAGCAGCATCCTGTTCCTCAGACGTTATACGACATTCGTCATCGTACCAGTGTGTTTCTGAAAGTCATATTTAAGAACTATTGTTGAGTTGGTGTGAGTAGACTGTGGCTATCTCTGGGGTTTTTGCCACCTTTAGGTATCTAAAACCAGATGGAGCTGAAATTGGTAAGACAGCCGCCCCTAGCCCTTTTTCTCGCTGTAGTTCGCAGAGACCTAAGATGTTGTTAACAGATCTCCAGTAGGTAGGGCTTGCCATAATTCAAGGCGATAAACAATTATAACGCTTACAATTCATCTCTTCAAACTAGCCTCGTACCTTGCTACTTATCAGTTGCAAAAGCCGCAAATGTTGTCAAGCAACAACAATTATGAATGAAAACTGCCAAAAGGGAAAACTTAGTTGCTTCTGCACATCTGCGACAGGTGTTAATGGTTAATGAGTTGATTGTTTTCCAAGGAATTCTAATTAAAATTGTATTGTCACAGTATTTATCTTGCTCAGCAAAAGTTTGCTGGTACGGTAAGGATCCGATGTGCTGCTACGAATTATGATAATAATTCCATGTAGCCGAAACTGTCATTGAGCTTGATGGAAACAAATTGTCTCGCTGGTTATGCTTAAAATAAATCCTTTTGATTAATTCTTTTTTTGCAATTTGCATAATAAATACATTTATGTATTTTCTACCCCCGCTATGTAGTTGCTTATAATTAGAAAATAATGCCATGTTCGTTATTGCATTAATATTGTTGGAATATAAGTATATACATATATTTTTTTGGTCTGTTTTGAACACTTCTGTAACAATAACTAATTTTCATAATTTGTCTGCTGTGTCCTAGAAACTATCGTGTGTGTATGTGTGTGTAAGTGTCTGTCGTTGTAGGTTGATAAATTAAGATGTTTCCGTTTGCCAGGTGGAACGCTCCGTGACGGCTTGCCAGTAGTGAGGCGGAGTGTAACTCAGACCAGACTAAAATATTTTGTGGCATTAAGTGTGGTTAAAATTGCAGCAATCTTCTACGAGCTGTGCGAGTTTACGAAATGGCGTACGAGCGTGTGTAGTTATTCATGTACCTCATTAGTTATTAAATGCGTCTGTGCTCAGTGTAATATACATTCTGTCTAAATGTGTGTTAATTTACTAAGGTACACTGGAAGACGAAAAGTAAGAGTGTAGCAGAGAGTATCAAGTGGACAGCCCTTAAAGTTGGACGTTAAATAAACTAGCTCAGTTTAAAACTGGTAGGCGGTCACCTCTTTGTGTAGACACCACATTACGAGTAGTCGATGGTGCATCGACAGGTATTTGAGTTTAAGTTTAAGTTTCTTCTGTTTAAAAAATATAAAATTAGATAAATGTTAAGCCCACATATCTCATAAATTTCATAAAATTTAAGAAATAAAACTTTAAACTTTTCCAACGTATATAAAAATATGGAGTCTTCAATCAGTCCTTCATACTTCTATATCATTTTGCATTTCACAACATTTTGCACCACACTGTTAATGAAAATGGTGTGCAAATGTGACTGTCATTTTTCGAAGACTGGTATCAGCTGTTATATTCACCATTTAGAACGTTAAATATATAGATACAAAATAATTACCAAGTGCACTGCATAATAGTGGTTTTTACCCGACTTGCCATTTCAAGGGTTTTCCAGCCAGCGACAAATACACAAACGCTCACTTACACACACACTTTAACTATGCAGTATTTTCACATAATGAACAGGTGTGCGTGGCTGTGTCTGTCTGACTGTGTGTATATCCTATCCTAATAAGAGTGTTCCGTTGTGTTGTTGAGTGCGACATTGTTTAAATAACAGCGCAAATCCTGTAACCATAATATTCACATTTTCCGTGTCTGTATTTAACTAGTTAGTATTTTGTGTTGTTGTATCTTCTTTCGAAATTACTAACTAGTTTCCCCGGGTTGATTATTTTTGCTTGTCGGCAGCGATTGAGAAGAAGCTGATGTTGCCACTTGTTGGCACTGTAGCTGATGTTGCTGCCGTTTATGGTTATTGTTGAGTAACACCAACTGAATCCTCTTAATTTCATAAGAGCGGATAAGCAGTTTTAGAAACTAATACTACTAGTACAGCGCACCAGTTCATGTAGAGAAGGTAGTTTAGTTGTAAATACAAATGTGTGCACGTATTATGTGTATTTACATAATACATTGGCGATATGTAAGAGTTTTGGAATATTCTATTGAGAAAGGATGTAAAACTGAATTCAGGCGAATTGACAGTAGGCTAGGCAATAAGTGTAACGATGTGTATCTTAAAACCTAATTTCCCTTTACACCCTATGAATGAGGTATGTAAAAGCTTCTCGCGTTGTTGTGAATTAACACGCTTTCTATTTTTAGATTCACAACTAACGGCACCTTCTTGTTTATCAATGAGTGCGAACGTCAGTGTTTGAGAAGCTTTTACTAGACATGCAGATTGGCTTGACACTTATACTGCAATGTTGCTGACGACAACAGAAAAGTCTTTTTTTATTATTATTTTTTAGATGACTGGAGCCAGGAGTTGAACCTGGGATCTCCCGCATGGTAGTCGCGTGTTCTTACCATAATGCCATGGCAGGATTGACGATGTGTATCAAGAATTTTTATATTCTAATCAAGATTTATTAGAACACAAGGAAAAAACGAACACATTGATATGTTTTCAGGACTTTTTATGACGATTGGAGGCACGATAACTCGAGTAAACCTTAAGTGATCCCTATGAAAATTTACCAGTATTACTATTTTCCAAAATATGATTATTGGATTGTTAATGGGCAGAATAGCCGCACCCCATCTGATACCTCCAATATTAAATTACCTATTTATTGGATAACACTATGTGACTGTCATTTGCAACTTGGGGAGTGACCTAAACTTTGCGATTTCGAGGCAGAAACAGACGGATGTGACAAGTTATCCATATAAGTGAATATATCGTTGGAAAGGTCTAAGACTCTTCTTTCCAAAACCGTTGAGAAATCAGAACTCGGTTGAGAATTGACTCAGCTATAAGCGCATAAGTGAGGAAAGATCCGAAAACCTGGTTTTTGAACCGTAAATCAAGATTTTGACACTTACTAGACTTACAACATGCACTAGGTCACTCCCCAAGTTTCTTAAAATTCTATTTTGCCACAGTGTAATTATTATTTTCTTCATAACTTCCAATCGGACATCTGGAGGAATTTGTTATAATAGTAGACAACCCTCAAAATACCGAAACCTTTGCCACGCCCCTTCAGGAACATTTTCAGCAACTGCTGGTTCCAGAAGGCAGCGCATGTGAATGTATCACGCCAATTGTTAGACGACGGCTTAGATTGCCCACCACCAAGTCAAGCCGAGGTAAGAAGAGCAATATCGCGTCTGAAAAACAATAAAGCAGCCGGAGCCGACGGACCTGCGGCAGAGCTTTTCAAGTCCGGTGGCAAGGAGCTGATAACGAGCATGCACCAGCTCCTGCGCACGGTTTGGCTCAGAGTGAATGCCCAACAATTAGAATTTGAGCGTATTATGACCTGTGCTGAAAAAGGTGATCCAAGTGTGTGCTCCAACTATCGCGGGATCAGCCTTTTACCCATCGCTTATAACGTCCTGCCGAGTGTGCTATGTGAAAGACTAAAGCCAGTGTTATACAACCAGATCGGGCCTTATCAGTGTGGCTTTAGACCTGGTAAATCAACAACTGACCAGATATTCACACTTCGACAAATCCTGGAAAAGACCCAAGAGAAACAGATCGAAACAAACCATCTTTTCGTCGACTATAAGGCTTCCTTTGACAGCCCAATACGGCAGAAATAACTCAAAGCCATGACAGAGTATGGTATTCCAGCGAACCTGATACGCCTTTGCGGAATGACGCTGACGGACACGAAGTCCTCAGTGAAGATTGGCAAGGACCTTACGGAGCCATTCTGTACCAGACAAGGCCTAAAACAAAGCGACGGTCTATCGTGTGACCTCTTCAACAAAGTGATGGAAATGATAATGAGAAAAGCTGCAGTAAACGCGAGTAGCACGATATTCAACAAAAGCCACATGCTACTCGCGTACGCTGATGACGTAGACAAAATCGGTCGAAAAGTGCGGGATGTGACTGCAGCCTTATCTGGCATACAGAAGGAAACAGCGAAAATGGGGCTAACGGTGAACGAGGACAAAACAAAGTTGTTAGTATCAACGAACAAAGAATCTACTCATTTGCAGAAGAGAGCGACCAAAACTCCGTTGGAAAGACCAGGTTACTGAGAACCTTACAGAACTTGGAGTGACTAACTGGAGAAGAAACGCAGAAGATCGAGGCGCTTATACGTGCTACTACGTGCGGTATATAATCCAATAGGATTGCAAAGAAGTGCCAGCTAAGTAAGTAAGTAAGACAAATACTTGAGAAACCGAAACATTTGCCTCACCCCTTCTGATATCTCCATACAAACGACCGAATTCCCTTTGAGCAAGATATCACCTTATTGAAATATGACTCAGGAATGAATATGGACTATATCGGCGGGCCCCTTTTTCGTACGTACCTCATATACAAAATAACCTATTATTGGAAAGTTACTATTTCCCCCCATAACTTTCGAACTGCAGTATATTTTAATTTTGTCAGTTAAATTATCTGTAACAGTTGGCAAACCCGTAGAGAATCGAACAAGTTGCTACACCTATTTTGAAACCTTTCATACAAATTATTGAAATCAACCTCAAAGTTCTACATGTATATCTTTTTTGTAAGTATACTGAAGTCAGAAAAATTGTGCAGGAGATAAATGTTAATTAAACGTTGATTTTAGAATTAAAATCGGACACATTGTGCTCCTACTGGCATATCCTTTACCCCGTTAAGAATATTTTACACTTAATATTTAGTACTTAAAGGTGAAACCTAAGAAACCTGGTTTACCCCACCCATTATAAATTATGATTTATTTTGAGTTTTTTGTGCGAATTAATTAGAGAAATTTTCTTTGATATCAGGTGGGCCATTTTGGTACCCCTAAAAAATGACCATATACCCAGAGGTATTGTAACCTGTAACCTTTACTACAGTTTTACTGTACGTCTCGTCTGGCAATGCGACCAAAAGTCGTATTATTTCAGTATTAATATGTTTAGTACTAACATGTACTAAATTCTAAAGTACATTTATAAAATGCAGTAGTTACATTTTTCTACAAAAAATAGCCAATACAAAACAAGAGTAGAACCAAAAACATTTGACTATTTTTGTAATCGAGGAACCATAGTACATCAAAAATTTGAGAATACTGATATTGTTGGTGTAGCATAGAGTGACTAAGGTGATTTCCTCACTTAATCTGTCTGCGGATATACACTTTCTTCATGGCTATTGTTTGTTACAATCTGCCTTTATGTAACCATTGTCTTAACAAAAGAGAATATAACTTTGTAACACTTTATAGAATTATCGAGCCTCAAACACATTGACGTACCTTTTAATATCCTCGAATCTGTCACTCTTCCGTTTTTTCCCTCACCTTCACCAAAATCAGAAAAGAACGTGCCTAATTTGCCGTGACATGTCTATAAACTTTGACGAATTCTCCGGCTGTCCATCACGAGAACATTTATTGGCCTCAAACTTGTATCGCCAAAAGATGCAGCCTTCAGACTTAATTTACTCTTACACAGCGATTAGTCTGGAATAATGTCCATGGCCATACATCAAGCCTAAAGACATTGGACATTCTAATGAAATTAACGCTGAGTCAAAAAAAAATAATGAACTCTAAACTCAAAACACGACGACTGTCAATCACATATGGTCCAAATAGGAATTGACTGGTGAAGCAGACACAATCAATGATACCAACTGATGACCATATCAATGGTGACAACAAGTTGCGGATAGACGAACGGTCAAACAACAATCACCCAGCCCACCCCATCCAGAAAACCAACAGTCAACGTTCAACGTTCAAGAAAATGAAAATATACATTCAACTAACGATGGAGACGAGTGGCCGTAGTGTAAAAAATACTGCTGGAAATCAATAAACAATGACAATGGGGAAAAAATAAACTTTTCATGGAAGCGAAGAAGAAGAAGAAAAGAGAGCAATTAAGGCGAGCAAAGGTTAAATAAATTTCGGGGTCAGATTATTTAGTCGGTATTTGTCATATCTAAAACTATAAGAGATACATAGAACAAAGATAGCTTATGCCCAGAATAACTATTAGTTTGGCGCTTCGGGCAAAGATGCCAAAATAGGCTCAAGCGGATAAATATTCTTTTTCACGTGGCAGATACGTTTGTTAAAAATCAACACGTAAAATAATTTTCATTTGCCGATTGACCTCGGGTTATAAAAAAACAAGTAAGAAAGTTTCAGTCGGGTAAACCGACTTACATATACCCTCACCCTCAGTAAAAACATACAATTTGCTTAACAAAATACAGAATTTGAGCACTATCGCGTTGGTTGTATTGATATTATTACTTTCGTAGGCAAAGTTTCAAAGAATAAGTAAGGTCTTTCGAAAGCTATCGTGCGTAGCAGCCAGACATACGGGCAGACAGACGGGCATGGTTCAAACGTCTTAAAAAGTCATGAATCGAATTTAGAGAAACATAGGGTCTGAGGTGACTCCTTCTATGTGTTACACTAGTTGGTCGTATCAAATGATATAAACCTTCCTACCCATAGGGTAAGGGTATAAAAATCGGCATTGACGGAATTGCTTAACATTTAATTTATTAAATTTATGATACAACTCCACTTTGTTGTCCTAACATATACAGCTTTAGTACAAAAGCTACTTCGGACGACCTTTTCCTTGAAGCCAACTGTATAGACTTTATTTTTCTTTCTTTTTTAATTCTTTCCCATATTGACCCTCGTAACTGTTTCGGAAACTGTCAAGTCTCATTATAACAGTGTTGGTTATGTAACACCCAAAGATATAATATTGAAAAATCTCTAAACATAAGGTGTTCAAGTGGAGGTCAACTAAACACAAATATATAAACAACAAAATTGGTTTTTTAACAGCCTGACATTACACTCATCCTGTCTACATTGATCCATTTTTCATAGAAGACTAAAAGTCAATGCTTTGGACAAACATCGTTACTATATGGCCAACTGTTGAAAATTGGTAAAAGGACCAAAGTGAATTGAATGCATAACAACTGAAATGACTACTTGTGCTCCTTCATTTGAACCACCAAACACCCCTCCGCACTCCATCGCTGACTGTCTATCCCATCTGTTTGCTCTGTGTCTCTTCTCGTCGTATGAATTGAAAGAAAAACTGGCCACCTGTCGTCTGGTGTCTCGTTTTGAAGTGTAACAACTCTTAAAAGTGAAAGCTGAGGAGATTTGCCAGCACATGACTCTTGGCCGCCTGCATTGCCTCGATGTCTGCCAGTGTGTGGAAGTGGTGGTGTGCGGCAATGAATTTCGAATCAATCCCATACAACCCATACTTGGCTATTGTAGTCAAGGGAATAACAAATAGTCTCGTATCACTCAGCTGTTGCTGAAGTACTGTAGCAGCGACAGCAAATACGGGCACTAAAGATTGGAATCATCATCAGCATCATCAATGAATGAATGGTGGCTACTGCTGTTTCATACGTACATATAGTCTGTGCCTACAATGACGATGCCAATGATAATTCTGATTCTGTTTCCGAATCAGATTCTGTTAAAGGCAAAGGGGTGGAGGGCCATGGAGGTGAAGTATCATCAGGGCCATATAGTTGTACGTATACAAAAACATACATATGAGATTGTAAAATTACCAACTATATGGAGTTGTGTATGTTCGATTTATATGTATAAGTATATATGGGACAAAATATCTACATGATCCATTTCGAAATGTTGATATTGGCCCGTTTTTAAAAAATGGTGTGTGTTTACATTTTCTGGCATTTCAAAATTAAATCGGTTTTGAATTTGCCGATTTTATCGAAATTATTTCATTTCGATTTTAAGGCGTTGGTTTACCGCCTTTTTCTATATTTTTTTACCTTTTCAACTTAAGTTTTTGTAACTTACGCTCTATTTTCCCGGCAGATTTATATCCCGTTCCAAGTACAGTCATTTTGGCGAATAATGGGCACGTACAAAAATGTAACTGTTTCTGATTTTTGTTTTTATTGAAAAAAATCGTCAATGAAAATTAACAATTTATTTAGTTTAATAATTATCCACCTTTTTTATTAATTAGTTAAGATTTAAATTTGTACCAGAAACCTCTACTCAAGTCTTGTTCATGGAAATAACTGTTTTTTGTTCAAAATATGTATACTAAGCCTGTATTAGGCCTATTTTGTTAAACGTTATAATATTACGCAAGCACTGTAATGCATTATATCACCATATAGTCGGCCACTTTACGTACAATGTCCCACATGTATTTGCTATTGGAAATCTTAAACGCATTAATAGAAGAGCACCAGCTGTTACCATTTTTAAGGCATGGAAATGTTCGCACAGTGGTCTGATCTGGTCTTAAATCGCAGACTACAGACAGGTGGTTTTTTATTTCCCTGTTCTAAAACAGAGTATATTCGTACATATGCTTCAATAATTCAAATAAAAAAATACCATGCTAATGATGCATAGACACTCGATCTGATATCTATTTATATATACTTTTTCTAAACATTGCAATATAGAGAATGTATGTAAAGGATTAACTTAATAAATATTAGACTGATATAAGCAATTCTTAATTTAACAAGTAAGAAAGTTTCAGTCGGGTAAACTGACTTACATATACCCTCACCCTCAATAAAAACATAAAATTTGCAAGCATAACAATTTTAGGGAGGTACCAGAAGGGGCGCACAGTGTAACGTGCGTGGCCAAAATAGAAAAAAGTTGATGTCATAAATGAAACCAAATTTAAGAGTTTGAGGGTACTGCAATTCAATATGAAAATTTCAATATTTTTTTTTAGCGTTGTTTAAAACAAGTGTAACTTTTTGGAAATATTATGTTTTTTTAAAACCTTTTAAATTTTCAAGACTATAGCTTTCGAATTGCGTAAATACAGCAGACAGAGAGAAAACCTCTAAGGGAATTTAAGTATGTCAATTATTTCCAAATTTCAAAAGACAATAAAACCAGTATAGAAATTTCAGTCAGATAAACTGACTGATAAATACCATCACCCACTATAAGATATTGTTTAAGTCTTGAGTTATTGAAATTAACCGATTTGTAATTAAAACCAGTTAGAAAGTTTCAGTCGGGCAACCCGACTTACATATACCCTTTCCCTCAGTAAAACAAATAATTTTCTGTTATATTGATATTATTACTCGATTTCTAAAGTGGGCGGAGTCGTACATTTGTATGGGAGGTTCGAGAAGGAGTGTGTCTAGGCTTCCAGATTATTTCTCCATAACTTTATGCTGTTATAGCTTTACTAAATACAGAATTTGGGCACGATCGCGTTGGGTGTATTGATATTATTACTACATCCCTAAAGTGGGCCGAAAGGTACATTTGTATGGGAAGTACCATAAGGAGCGTGTCTAGACTTCCAAATTTTTCTCCAAAACTTTGTCCTATTATAACATAACAAAATTCAAAAATTGGACACGATCGTGTCGAGTGTATTGATATTATTACTCTATTTCTAAAGTGGTCGGAGTGGTACATTTGTATGGGAGGTACCAGAAAGGGCGTGTCTAGACTTCCAGATTTTTTCTCCAAAACTTTATAGTGCTTGAACTTTACCAAATACAAGGCACGATGGCACGATCGCGTTAGGTCTTTTAATAATATTAATCGACTTCTAAAGTGGGTGGTACCAGATGTGTATGGGAGGGCGTGGATAGACTTACAATTTTTTTTTTGTCAAAACTTTATCCTGTTATAGCATTACTAAAATAGAATTTGGGTACGATCACGTTTGATTTATTCATATTATTCCTCCATCTCTATAGTGGGCGGAAAGGTAGATTTGTATGGGAGGTACCAGAAGGGGCGTGGCTAGGCTTTCAAAATATTTTCCAAAACTTTATCCTTTTATACTTTACCAAATACAGAATTTGTGTACGATCCCGTTGGGTGTATTGATATTTTTACTCGATTTCTAAAGTGTTCGGAATGATGTATTTGTATGGGAGGTACAAAAAGGGGCGGGCCATGTAGCCCATTTGCAATACCGTAAATAGTTTTGAAGAAATAATGACTCGTGCAAAATTTCAAAACATTTGGTTACGTCTTTTGAAAGTTATCGTGCGAACCAGCCGGACAGCCAGACAGACGGACAGACAGACAGACAGACGGACATGGCTCAAACGACTTAAAAAGTCATGAATCGAATTTGGTTCAAAGAAACCTAGGGTCTAAAGTCACTCCTTCTATGTGTTACACTTTTGGGTCGTATCAAATGATATATACCTTCATCCCTAAAGGTGATGGTATAAAAATGTTAGCCTACGTTAACATTCATTATACCACCATCATTCATTATTCTTTGAACCAAATTCGATTCATGACTTTTTAAGTCGTTTGAGCCATGTCCGTCTGTCTGTCTGTCTGTCTGTCTGTCTGGTGGCTGTCCGGCTGGTTCGCACGATTACTTTCGAAAGACGCAACCAAATGTTTTGAAATTTTGCACGAGTTATTATTTTCTCAAAACTACTTACGGTATTGCAAATGGGCTACATGGCCCTGCCCCTTCTGGTACCTCCCATACAAATACATCATTCCGCCCACTTTAGAAATAGAGTAATAATATCAATACACCCTACAGGATCGTCCCCAAATTCTGTATTTAGTAAAGCTATAACAGCATAAAGTTTTGGAAACAAATTTTGAAAGCCTAGCCACGCCCCTTCTGGTACCTACCATACAATTCTACCTTTCCGCCCACTATAGAGATGGAGAAATAATATCAATAAATTAAACGTGATCGTACCCAAATTCTATTTTTAGTAAAGCTATAACAGGATAAAGTTTTGGAGAACAAAATTGGAAGTCTATTCACGCCCCATCTGGTACCTCCCATACACATCTGGTACCGCCCACTTTGGAAATCGATTAATATTATTAAAAGACATAACGCGATCGTGCCCAAATTCCGTATTTGGTAAAGTTTAAGCAGGATAAAGTTTTGGAGAAAAAATCTGGAAGTCTAGACACGCCCCTTCTGGTACCTCCCATACAAATGTACCACTCCGCCCACTTTAGAAATAGGGTAATAATATCAATACACTCGACACGATCGTGCCCAAATTCTGTGTTTTGTTATGTTATAACAGGAAAAAGTTTTCGAGAAAAAATTGGAAGTCTAGCGACGCCCCTTATGGTACCTCCCATACAAATGTACCTTTCCGCCCACTTTAGGGATGTACTAATAATATCAGTACACCCAAGGCAATCGTTCCCAAATTCTGTAATTAGTAAAGCTATAACAGGATAATGTAATGGAGAATAAATCTGGAAGCCTAACCACACCCCTTCTCGTACCTCCGATACAAATGTACCACTCCGCCCACTTTAGAAATCGAGTAATAATATCAATATAATAGAAAATTATTTGTTTTACTGAGGGTAAGGGTAAATGTAAGTTGGGTTGCCCGACTGAAACTTTCTAACTGGTTTTAATTACAAATCGGTTAATTTCAATAACTCAAGACTTAAACAATATATTATATTGGCTGATGGTATTTATCAGTCAGTTTAACTGACTGAAATTTCTGTACTGGTTTTTATTTCTGATGATAAACGAAACTTTATACTATAACACTGCAAAAGACCATGCAACCCCACACGGCCCTATTTTCTTAAAAATATTTTTAGAGAACCTTTTCACTGTTTTTTACAAAGTTTTTGAAGAAACCAAGGGTTTGTTGGTAATTATAGTTAAAACGTGTTATCTGACTTCTAATTATTCGTGGTACTATATGCCAAGTACTGTGCACAAAATTCTTCTCCACTGATGTGATATTCTTCTTCTTTTTAATTTTCCTTTACACCCCATGAATGAGGTATGGGATAGCTTCTTGCGTTGTTGTGAATTAACACGCTTTCTATTTATAGATTCACAACTGACGGCACCTACTTGTTTATCGACGAATGCGAACGTCACTGTTAGAGAAGGTCTTACTAGACATGCCGATTGATTCGACACTAATACTGCGAAGTTGCTGTCGACAACATTCGAGGGGAGCCGACAATGAAAGAAAATTTTTCTTTTAAGATGACTGGAGCCAGGATTTGAACCTGTGATCTCCCGCATGGTAGTCGCGTGTTCTAACCACCAGCTATGATGACCAGCTATTTCGGTAGCTGTCACTTTTGAAGCTTTAATTCATTACTAAAAATGGAACGATACACGCTTTAACAACGCATTGAAATAATTGAAATTCACTACAAAAATGGTGAAAATCCGCTGTACAGAAATTAGTGGAAAAATTCGATCTGTTGGGAAAAGTCAGTGATGTGAAGACTAAAATCCGTGCACGTCGCTCAAGAACAACTGAAAATATTGCTGCTGTAGCTCAAAGTGTTGAAGAAAACCCAGATTTGTCCATTCCTCGTCGTTCTTTCCACAAACGTCATTATACCGTATTTTGCAAAAAGAGTTGAGTCTTAAGGCTTATAAAGTTCAGTTAACACAAGAACTCAAGCCGGCCGATCATCAACAACGTCGTGGCTTTGGCTCCTTGAAATGCATAACCAGTACAGAAATTTCAGTCAGTTGAACTGACTGATAAATACCATCACCCAATATAAGATATTGTTTAAGTCTTGAGTTATTGAAATTAACCGATTTGTAATTAAAACCAGTTAGAAAGTTTCAGTCGGGCAACCCAACTTACATTTACCCTTACCCTCAGTAAAACAAATAATTTTCTATTATATTGATATTATTACTCGATTTCTAAAGTGGGCGGAGTGGTACATTTGTATGGGAGGTACGAGAAGGGGTGTGGTTAGGCTTTCAGATTATTCCCCATTACTTTATCCTGTTATAGCTTTACTAATTACAGAATTTGGGCACTATTGCCTTGGGTGTACTGATATTATTAGTACATCCCTAAAGTGGGCGGAAAGGTACATTTGTATGGGAGGTACCATAAGGGGCGTTGCTAGACTTCCAATTTTTTCTCCAAAACTTTGTCCTGTTATAACATAACAAAATACAGAATTTGGGCACGATCGTGTCGAGTGTATTGATATTATTACCATATTTCTAAAGTGGGCGGAGTGGTGCATTTGTATGGAAGGTACCAGAAGGGGCGAGCCATGTAGCCCATTTGCAATACCGTAAGTAGTTTTGAGAAAATAATAACTCGTTCAAAATTTCAAAACATTTGGTTGCGTCTTTCGAAAGTTATCGTGCGAACCAGCCGGACAGCCACCAGACAGACAGACAGACAGACAGACGGACATGGCTCAAACGACTTAAAAAGTCGTGAATCGAATTTGGTTCAAAGAAACCTAGGGTCTAAAGTCACTCCTTCTTTGTGTTACACTTTTGGGTCGTATCAAATGATATATACCCTCATCCCTAAGGGTGATGGTATAAAAATGATCCGGAATTCCATAGAAAAATCATCTTGACTGATGAGGCCCATTACCGGACCGTGTTATCTCACGAAGAGGTGATCAAATTAGCCACCGAAATCTTGTGATTTAACACCTTGCGACTTCTTCCTTTGGGGCCACGTGAAAGATAAGGTCTACGCCAACAGCCCAGCGTCGATTCAAGACCTCAAAGATAAAATTCGTGAGGCTATCGAGGACATAGGGCAGCCACTTTGCGATTTGGTTATGAAAAATTTCATGAAAACGTTATGGTCCTGTAAGTCCTGTGCTCGGAGTGACCATTTTGATTGATGTTGTTTTTCATTATTAACGGCACACCTTCCTCTTTATTATGAAATAAACATCCGATTATTTATCTCAAAAAATGGAATTTTCTTTTCTTTCGTTCAAAAAAAATTGGTTATCTTGACCTTCGTACGGATATTTTTTTGTGCATTGTTGTCATTAGATTGCATTTCCCTGACAACAAGGATGAGAGTTCGCAGCGATTTCGGAATTCTGTTTCGGAGGAAAAAACTAAATTTTATTGAAGATTTGCCTGCGATTTACATTCTCAGCTGTCAACCACTTTATACGTTTTTGTAACAATTTCGGTCAGATTTCAAATCCGAAATCGGAAATATTTTCCGTAAGACTTCGGACAGAATTCGGTACGATGCGTCTTCAAGAACATCCGAAATGCTTCAGATATTTGGTAAGATATTGGTACGAATTCGTAACGACGCGTCGAATATTTCAGAATTTCCCTTGATTTACATTCAGAAATCGTTCAGACCTCGGTACTACATTTCGTAAAAATATCAGATTTCCCTCAGCTTCGTAGGTCAGACTTCGTGTAAACCACTCCATACGACTTTAGTACCGACTTCGGTCTGATATCGGTAGATTTTACCGACTGTCATACCGATGTCTGAACATTTTATTTGCTGGGTACGAACCAGAGATCAGCACCGATATACCGCAACCGCCGGTGCACCGCGTCCGTACTTAGTATTTTTCATACGCAAGTGTTCGAAATATCGAACGAAAACTGATACGGTGGAGTAAAGCTCTTTTTTTGTTTACTTTTTTTGTTGCAATAGTTTAGCATCGTATCAAAAAAAACAAAAACAAAAATGTGACGCTTTGTTGTGTGTGCCTGTTTATGGTGGTGGTTTAGCATAACAACGAAGAAACACAAACAAAAATATTACGAAGAAGAATACGACGTCGGTGCGATCGCCACAAACATACTAACCGCCTCGTTGTGGATTTTTACCGTTTTCTTTTTTGCTTTTTTTTGGAGACATTCTTTATAGGTCAGGAAAATGCAATGAAAAAGTTCAATAGTTTTGTATAAAACAAATGTATGATCTGACATTTTAAAACTCTTTTGTTACTGTTGGAAATTTGTCGGCCTAATGAACTAGTTTTAACATTTGTCGCCAAAACATAAGCAAAAAAAACATAACAAATCGACAGCGAGGCGGTTAGTATGTTGGTGGCGATCGCACCGACGTCGTATTCTTCTTCGTCATATTTTTGTTTGTGTTTCTTTGTCATCGTGCTTAACCACCACCATAGAAAAAGCTCACACAACAAAGAATAATTTTTTGGTTCATGGTTTTTTGATGCGGTGGCAAACTATCCCGGTAAAAGAAAACAAGATAACAAAAGGCACAAAAATATCCAAGCAGTTTGTTACCGCAGCCGCATAAACAGCGAGTACACCAGTAGTGGCGAAAACTCCTATCGCCGCAGATCACTGGTACGAACTGCAAAAATTCACCGAAAATCAACTACTATTGAATGCTATATTTATATGCATGAAACCCATCATTTTTTTTATATATATTTGCCACAGTGAACAGGAAATACCAAATCTTAAGCCGCCAAAACACTGTGCCACAGCTTGCGCATTAACGGCCTGTGGAATATTGCTTAAAGTTTTGTTTTATGCCTTTGCGTTATCCTTTGGTAATTTATTAAAGTTTACCCTAAAACTGGTTCAGTATTTGGTTGTAAATGTTTGCATATCATCGAATAGACACTCATACCCCCCCACACAGGCACCCACCCACCCACAAAGGATTCGAATGAAGATTCATAGAGAGAAAAATTGTCCATGTGTCGTTAGTAAAGCTGTCTCTGTGTACGTGTACAGACGATATGTGACGTTGCTAGACTGTCAATGATTGACATTTCATAGCAAGTGACAGCTTAATCCCAATAGGCTAACAAAAACTGATTGTCTATGTAGTATGTAGATAGGCGTCCGTCTGTCCGTCCCTATGTCCGTCTCTCTATGTCACAGCCATCTGTCGGTGTCTAACATTTGCAAGTGTTGACCGTCACAGGAACGTGACTTATTTGCTATGCATTGCAACAACAACATCAGCCAAATGAAAATCACCAGCTAAACAAAAAAAACCAAAAACTAGACATTAGCTAGAAAAAGCGAAAAACAACAAACAAAAAAGAAAAAACAGAGGCCACAACAGCAGCGATATCGTCAACAATATTTTCCATGCAAGCAAATCGGCAAAACGTTGCGGTGACCGCTTTTAGAGACGGCAAACCAAATCATAGTCGAATACCAGATAACTCTTGAAGTTATATGAACATTAAAAATATTTCAATTGTCAAGGACTCTAATAAAAGAATAAAATCGCTGTTAATAGCTCTGCTCAATAGTTTCGGTATTATAAAGAACATGTTGCTAAAAAAAATCCTTTTCAGCCAAAACTTAAAAGCAATCATTAACACTTTTAAGCGCAAGAATTTTTGGAACCATTTGATAGAAGAGTATATAATTTTGCAATGTTTAACAATGGATGTAACATAGTGTAAAACAGAAAAACAATATTTTTCTAGACAAATGCTGATTCACTCGATTACTCCTAAGTTGCTGTTTACAACATCTAGGCGCCACCAAAATATTTGTCAACAACAAGACAATCAAGAATGCAAAATCTGCGGCCGGAATCAGTGGCAGAAAAACAAATCGCAGGCCTTTTGCATTATAATGACATTATAATAACAGATGAGATTTGAAAAGCGAATTTATTAGCTAACTATAGTCCTTAGAAGACCAAGCCGCTAAATCCAGCGCCGTGGATGGCGTTCCCGACGTGAGACAGTCATGGGGAAGATATTGTCAATGCCCATCAATCACAGAGTAAATCTGGGTTACTTCCCGCATGCCAAAACCGGAATCTGACTCGAAACGGAGCAGCATCTATAGGCGTTTATGCTTACTGTACTCCTTTGGAAAAATTCTGTCACTCTTTAGATTTGCGAAGTTCAAAGATTCGTTGAGGACAATGGAATTCTCTGGCACAACCAGATCGGTCTTAGGAAGAGACTATCTACATCACACGCTTTGATAGTTCCTGGGCACCATGTGTTCATGTGTTCAGGCACCATGTGTTCAGGAGGCACGTGACGCTTGGAATTCTCGTATGAGTCCAATTCTATGCGGGTGACCTGAGTTCGAACCCTGTCACACCTATATACATTTCCTTGAGTCGCGACCCTGTATGTTGTCAGCTGCAATTTCAAAGTCGCCGAGTCAGTCGGCATATTTTGTAAAACCTTCTCAAACAGCTGACATTAGGATTTTTCGTTCAACTGTAGGTCCCGTTGTGTAAGTCTTAAAAATAGAAGCGTGCACAATTTGCACAATTGCAAGAAACTCTTTCATATTTCATTTGTTTTTTCTTTTTTGATCTTTTCCGTATGGCAGGGGGAATCGTCTACAAGTTGAGAAGATGGGGGCTTGGGCAATTGTAAAACTATTACCGTTTTTTTCTGGGACCCTTCCGTTCCCCTGTTTATTGAATTTCTGGGCGACATACTGCAATATCCTACTACTACTTGTCACATTCTCCGTGGGCAAGACTGGTACAACTCAAGACCTTTTGGTCCTATGTCGTATGTCAAAAAAAATACTTTTTTTAAAAACGGTCCAACTCACTGGATCTTAATCCTAGGTACGAAATTTTTTGGGCTTCATCATAAAACAAGCCAAGGTACATTGTGGGTGGTGACCGAAGATAAATTTTTTGGTCTCATACAAAATGAGTCGCTCTATTGTTTGTGCTTATATCGTATATTTTGGGCAAATTGCGAAGGATGCTATCCTTCAAATTTCTTTAAGCTATACAAAATTTTGTTTGAAAAATGCTGCTAGATGATTGTTTCCAGTGATCTTAAATGGATAGGAAGCCGTAGGTATGCATATGAAAAAAAAAACTTTAAATTCACTTATCTCCTGAACTAAGCATCCAATGTAGCTTAACTTGTAAAAAAACCGTCGATATTCACATGAATACTTGAAGTACAGTCATATCCTTAACTAAGTGTACGATTGCAAAAAGTAACTTAAAAAACGATCACCAAACCATAGTTGGAATCTTATCTTGAAATAAGTTGGGAACTTAACCTAAAATGAGTGAGAAGCCGTATATGAAAAACTTTAATGCCTTTATCATCTAAGCTGAGCGTTCAATTGTAAAAAGAAGGTTAATATGGGATCATATCAACGCCTTAATTTCAAACTTTGCTCAGTGTAAAATGTATGTAAGTAATATAGATTCCACTTATATACTAAATTAAAATTTACTCAAAACTTTAGTTTGAATAACTTATAAAGATGATATTTAAATTAATATTATTATTATTATTAGCCTTTAAAACAACTTGACAACATATATATTTATATCGTAGTGTCTAAGTCAGAGACCGAAATGATTAGAGATTTCCATTCGCTTCGATCTTGTGCGCACCGCCTCCAGTCAGTCCTACCAAGCGGCATCAGTGATTCCTCCACCTGGTCCTTCCAACGTAGTCGCGGTCTCCCTCTTTTGCGCCGTCCTTCGAGGTCTTGATAGAATACCTATCGCGCTGGAGTTTCCTCATCCATTCTCACGACATGGCCTAGCCAGCGTAATCGTTGCACTTTGATTCGCTTGACAACATCAATGTCGTGGTATAACTCGTACAGCTCACCGTTTACGCAAATGGGTCCATATATTTTGCGGAGTATTTTTCTCTCAAACACCGCCAAATGAGCTGCATCTGCCTGTGTAAGCACCCAAGATTCGGAGGCGTACAACAGGACCGGTAAAATTAGTACCTGGTACAGCTGGACTTTGGTAGTTCGAGATAGGGTGTTTATAAAGTGCTCCCGTAGTCTAAAGAAACACCTGTTGGCAAGCACTATTCTCCGTTTTATTTCGAGGCTGACACTGTTGTTTTTGGTCATGGCGGATCCGAGGTAGATATGGTAAATGGTTGTTATAAATTGAAGTTGACTGAATTAAAAATCTTTATTAAATAAAAAAAATGATAATTAGACTAAGCGTACCTGAGAATCAAGGTATAGATATTCATAAGTTTACAAATTTAATTTCATAATTATGTAGTTTGATTTTACAATTTCCGAAAAACCGAACGAAACCGGTTATGTCGGTTTATTGTTCAATTTGCTATTCGAAAACCGAATTATTGGCAAAAGGTATTTTTCGAATAAAACCGAAACCGGTTTTCTGAAAAATTCAAGTATTTGAACACGACTTTGTCGTCAACGATGTACTCAAGACAAAATGTGAAAAATGTATGTACTTGTCGTCAAAACACTCGGTTGACGACAAGCTGACCGACAAAATACTAATGCTGTCGTGCATCAAACAGAAAAGTTCAATGTCACGGGGCAATAACGACATAAAATTGAAGAGAGGAAAGTAGAAGTAAAAAATGTTTACTACAGTTTGTTGGAAACAGCAGTGCGCGACGGTTCATGTATCGCAGGTTTTCAATAAAACTACTTTAATTTGTTATTTTAAATTATTAAGTACTAGTAACGACAGTTTCACCGACATTGTCGGTCATTATGTCGTGCATGACAAAGCGGACATTTGTATGAAAATTTCGTCGACGATTTGTATGGACGGTCCCCTACGTGTCATCAACAATTTACTATGATCATGCACCTATCATTGAGGATGTCTTGCAGACACTTCCTACTGGTTTGCTATTCGAAAATCGAATTGTTGGCAAAAGGTATTTTTCGAATAAAACCGAAACCGGTTTTCTGAAAAATTCAAGTATTTGAACACTATAGCAGGATATTTGAAAAATATAATAATATATCGGTAAAAAAAAATATGAGCTATGCATTGCTTGTTTATTACCTTTTTTCTGTATATATTTAACTCTGTAGCCCTAAAAACATATTTAACATGCCCTCCACTGATAGATAGTAAAATATTTAAATCCATAGCTTTAGTGCCGCATAATATCTGTTTATATATTTTTTTCTCTCTAATGATTCGCCCATCCGCCCACTTATAATAAAATGTTAGTCTTCATATGTTGAGCTCTAGTGCCAATTAAATGTGTTTAAAATAGAAATGTTTTTAGAATATGAAAAAAAATACTAAAAATTTTCGAAACATTTCAAAATATCATTAAGATCGCAAACAATCTCCAAATTCTTAACGCTCTACATATTCCAAAATAAACTTAAGATTTACACAAATAAATATAAACATACCATTTACATATCCTTTGTCCATCAGTAACCAATACTTTCACAACACTACACTTTATGGCTAACGAGCTATCACAAACACCCACACATACCGACTGCCTACTCACACCTACACCAGCACCCTTTTGTCGACGGACGGTACATCCATCAGAAAATATTGAAATTACGATGATGCATAGGTTGTAAGCAGCACGAGTGATTGTCTGTATGTATTGACAATTGCTGCCTAGAGAGCTGTTGTTGTTGCGGATTTTGAATGTTCCATGTTGGACCGAAGTTAGGTCGTTAATACTTGAAGTGGTATTAGATACGGTACATTAAAGTTGATGTATCTTCAGGGAGGCCAATTAAAACACATGAATTTATTGTCAAAGTCCGTTAAAACCCGTCCGATGCCTGATGATGGTCGACCACTCGTTGTGGCCGCTCGGCCAGTGGCGGTAACGCCAACAGATGGATAGTATTGACAAGGATATTGTTGTTATAAATTGAATTTTAAATTTCACCTGTAGTAGTTGGACAGGTAACGAGTTTGGATGTTGGGTTAGAGTTTCGTGCGATGATAATTGGAAATTGCTACCGCGGAATGGGGTCATTATTCATTGTTGGTCATGATGGGGATTTCTTGTTTTCGGTTTCTGACCATAGAGGATATCATATTTTCTATGAATTTTCAAGCATTTTCCAATGGCAATTGGTTTGTAGGGAAAGTGTGAGGAAAATAAAGTTGTTTTTTTTTTCATTATAGAAAATAAAAGAACGACGTTTGACAAATGGCTATAAAGGGCAAATTTATAATGCACTTTTGACAATGCCAATGACATAAATATTTTCTAATTTAAGATAGATATACTTGGATTTAAAATTCCGTATTCAGGTTAATTGTGAAGTATCAAATAGTTTTCCTTAAAAATGTAACATACATAAACTGCCAACTTATATTAAATCGATTAATTATATATTCGCATATTGGCAAAACTCGCTGTGATTGCAAATACACGTGTGTTTAATGAGAATCATATCATGATTATGCGTTTTCCCATTATAATTACTTCCAGAGTAAATCTGGTATACACCCCCTGAATGTTTTCACACATTCACGTACTCACGCCGTCATCGCAGATTTTTATTTGCTATCAGGAATTTCATTATCGATTCAACTTAATGTTTATATTTTCGTTTCACCAATTAAGTATTTGGAAATGTTTTATTCGTTTGTTTAGCACCCAAAATTGAAATGGATCAGAATTTCTATTAGCATGGACTGCCAATGTTGTTGTTGTTGTATCGGAAACGAATAAATTTTAATGGTAGATGTCTGATGCGTTTCGACTTGAAATTAGATTGTTAATATAACGATTGGAAAATTTGCACATAAGTGACTAAAATAACGTCAAGATTTTGAGCCTTTACGAGGGATGTTTACTAAGCTTGAGATATATTTGATGTAGTTAACAGGATTGAAATTCGTATTCGTGACTGGAATCAAGTACTCGATAGCTTACAAATTTAATGTGGAACAGAAAACATTTTTAAAACTTCGTACAGTTCTACAGTTGTAGAGTTTTTGGAATCTTATATTGTAATGTCATTGGAGGTTTGGGAAAATCGTTCAGTAACATCTAACTTCCAAAGGAGCCTGGGTTGTAGAAATATAATTTATTGCTGTTAAATAGAAGAAATATATTCCCGATGCCCTGCACATGACATTAAAATTGTTCTAGGAGATTTTAATGCTAAAACAGGGAGGGAAGATACTCTTGGTTCAGCAGTCGGATAATTCAGTCTATACAACAACACCTCCAATAACGGATTCGGAATGGTTAGCTTTGGGTAAGCAAGAAACATTGTAGTAAGGGAAGCATATTCTCGCATAAATATATCCACAAGGCAACATGGATATCTACCGATCAAAATACAAGAAATCAGATTGATCACGTGGTAATTGGTGGAAGGCATGTCTCAACCGTGAGTGTGATGCGTGGTGCATCACCACTAAGTTGCTGCCAAGGTACGCATGCGATTAAGTAGTGCTAAAATCGCTCGTAACCAAACGCAAAGGAAGCTAGACATCACCACCGATATAGCCAATGCCTACACCAAACAACTCTTTCAATTACTTCATACAAACCCCCCTGTTCCCGACACCCTAAACTTAACTTAATTTCCCTTTACACCCCATGAATGAGGTATGGGATAGCCTCTTGCGTTGTTGTGAATTAACACGCTTTCTATTAAAAAATCACAACAAAATAACACTCACTCGTTGATCGACGAATGTGAACGTCACTGTTTGAGAAGCTTTTTACTAGACACTATTCTGCGAAGTTGCTGTCTGCAACATTGAGGGGGCTGGCAATGAGGGAAAATGTAGATGGCTGGAGCAGGGAATCGAACCACAGACCTCCCGCTGGTAGTCGCGTGTTCTAATCACTATGCCACGGCCGGTCCCGTTTCCGAAACCCAGTGGCAGCTTATTTCGAATTCTATGACCACTGCCGCAACGACCGTACTGGGTAAGGAAAAACCACGCTCAGATAAGCCCTGATACCATGAGGAATGTCAGGGCAAAACTGCAGCCAATGGCAACGCGTGCAGTGATGTAGCGTTATAATGAGAAGAGAAGGGAGATGAAACGCCTATTCAGTTTACCATCTGTTTATCGACTACAAAGCTGCATTCGACAGTCCGATACAACAGAAGCTAAAGAAGCTATGTCTGAGTTTGGTATCTCCCCGAAGCTGATACGACTTTGCGAGATGACACTGACTGACACTAAGTCTTCAACGAAAATAGACAAAAAACTGACAGAACCATTTTCTACTATGCGTGACTTTAGACAAGGCGATATTCTATCTTGTGATCTCTTTAACATCATAATGAATACGATCATGCGGAAGGCTGCAGTAAACACGATTGGCACCATCTTTAACAAAAGTCACATGCTGCTTGCCTATGCCGATGAACTGCGGGATGTTACATGCGGCCTCTTCAAGCATTAAAAAGTAGTCGGCAGAAGTGAGTCTGGTGATAAATAAGGACAAAATCAGTTTATTTGTTTCAACAAACAACTAGTCTACTCGTTTGGGACTCTTCGTGAACGTTCAGAACTATAATTATGATGATTATGTCTACCTTGGCTCTGCCGTAAACAAAAATAATACCGCCAGCCTGGAAAACAAGAGACGAGTATTGATCTCAAACCGCTACTATTTACTATGTTAGAGTTCAAACGAAAGTCCCATTTCGGCGAGCAGAGACCCAACAGCGCAGAATTGCGGGTAATGACACCAGCGGATCAATCTATTCTGAGAGTATTCGAAAGAAAAATACTTCGCAACCATCGTTAAAGGCGAGTACCGTAGTAGAATGAACCATTCACATAGACTGAATGCGTACGAATGGATAAAATTGCTCCTGCTCGAAAAGTCTTGGATAAAGAAAGTCGATGGGCGGCGCGGGAGTGGGCGACCAAAACTTCGTTGGATGGACCTGGAGAAAAAGCTGTTATCTAAGCGTGGTGTGAAGTACTATCTACGAAACGCAAAATAACGAAGTGCTTGGAATTCTTTCTTGCTGCTGCCAAATTAGAAGAAGATACAATCGGCATGTCCAATAGAAGCTTCTTAAAAAGCTAAGGATCGGATTCTTAGTTAAACTGTAGGTCCTGTTTGTGTAATAGGTTACTCACTCAAATAAGAGAAGCTTTTCCAAGGACCATTCATGGGAAATATTATTTGTCATTTTTACGGATGTAATTGGATGGGTTGGGCAAGGTGGCGTGTTATAACCACCACGGATGTGCAATAACACCATATTTGAATTCTAGTCAAAGCGAAAATAACGCCATACAAGTGTAAATGCAACTAATTACACTGTGACACAAAATTTAACTTTTGGAATCGGAATAGGATCAAACCAAAAGGAAATGGAAGTTGACATTATGTATAACAAAACCCTTAAGGGATTTCTTAAGTTTAGTGCGAGATTTTTTTTACACGCATTTGAAGTTGGTGATTTTTGATTGCTGGATAACAAGAAAAATTCATTAAAAAATTCATAAAATAATGCTATTTATCCCGGAAAGTTGTGGTACCTTACTGTTTTTGGGGTCGAGGAATCCATTTTTGACATTTACTTTTATTTGTAAGCGCCGCTAGAGGGCGCTTTCGTACATTTTTTTTGGTTAGATCGAATTTTTTGTCTTTCCACACGATTACAGCCGAAGATTAAGAGTTATCGAGCTGAAATTTGGTATGCGAGCTTCTATCCACCAAGCGGAGATTGGGTTCTTAGATGGGCATGATCGTACAAAACCTACTCCCACCTCCCATACAAATTGTACCATTATTGAGGTCTGCCCCTGCGAGCACAGTCGTAGATTAAGATAGCTCTTAATCTAAGGCTGTAATTGATAAGACAAACAGACGAACACACCCAAATAGGGCAAGTTTGTACGGTAGGTGGTAGTAGTTGTTGTTCGATCATGGCCATTTTTGAACTTAACTTAAACCTAGGGGATAGAAGCTTGCATGCCAAGTTTCAGCTCGATAGCTCTAAATCTACGACTATGCTCGCAGGGGCAGACCTCAAAAATGGTACAATTTGTATGGGAGGTGGGAGTAGGTTTTGTCCGATCATGCCCATTTAAGAACCCAATCTCCGCTTGGTGGATAGAAGCTCGCAAACTAAATTTCAGCTCGATAGCTCTAAATCTACGGCTGTAATCGTGTAAAAAGACAAAAAATTCGATCTAAACCAAAAAAATGTACGAAAGTGCCCTCTAGCGGCGCTTAAAAATAAAAATAAATGTCAAAAATGGATTCCTCGACCCCAAAAACAGTAAGGTACCACAACTTTCCGGGATAAATAGCATTATTTTATGAATTTTTTAATGAATTTTTCTTGTTAGCCAGCAATCAAAAATCACCAACTTCAAATGCGTGTAAAAAAAATCTCGCACTAAACTTAAGAAATCCCTTGAGGGTTTTGTTATACATAATGTCAATTTTCATTTGCATTTGGTTTCATCCCATTCCGATTTTGGTTGTTGCACAGTGTTATTATCGTTATATAATGCCAAAATAATGACAAGTAATCGCGGCAGGTTATCCTGTTATCCTGTTTTATTCACGTAAAATCTAATTAACTCCATGAGTTGAGATGCCTACTGTCTCAACCGCCTCAGGCTCCAACACTCTCCGATCATCCAATATCTCTTTATGAATTTCACCGACGATTTTTGAGGTGATCACCTCTGTTGGGCGGCCTGAAGGTACAACTTTTCCCTAGTTTTGGTAATGCTTAAAAAGCACATGCAATTCACTTTCGTTCGTCTGCTTATAAAGGTTGTTAAACGTAAACTAAATAGCCCAGCTTTATTACAATTTTTCAGTACTCTATTAACAGGTACGGTAGTTAATAGAAGCAGTATTGACATTCAATTGACGGCGATGTATGTTCAAAATGTCGCAAGATTTCGAAGCTGCCCTAAAACAGTGCCAGAATTTGCTAGTATCAAAAAATTTCCATTTAACTCAAAAAGGGTCCTGTTTGAATTCCTAATTATAAACAAAGTCTATTGAAAGTTATGTGAAGACTATGTCGCCTTAACTACACATAAATTCAACATTGATGTATGTGCTTGTACAATAAAAAACAACCTTTTTGATTGACCTTAGCACTTTCTTGGTGACACAGTTTCAATTTTTTACGAGTTGTTTTTTTAAATTCCATTGACTATTTTATGGACCTCTTTAGTTTTCGGGGTTGCCTTACAAAACTTTGCGGAACCCTCTAATAAATATTGTAATCAAACGATTTTTTGTTTTCAAGTAATTCGTTGGCAAACACAAAAAACTTTTGTTAATTTATGTGCGTTACCTTTACAATAAACAACAATAACCTTAATAATAACAATAAAAAAAAAGAAAAATCCAATATATTTTTAAGTTGTTCCTTCTTATTCCTCTACCAACCGTCTTAAGGGTGTCGGCGGCAATCGCTAAGTGGCGGGAGAAAACATGCGGCCTTTGGAAAGGTACAAATTTCTCAAGCTGGTGTGTGTTTTTTTTTACTGCTTCTACATAATCAAATAAGTAAAGTGCGTAGCTAACAACCGACCAACTAAGCAGCCAACCACCACCCCCGCTATGTTGCGAAGTCATATCACGTTTTTACTGTTCTGGAAGATTAAATGTTACGTTTGTCGCGTTTTAATGAGTTTTTGTTTTCAGCTAGATTTTTTCCTGCTTGGATCGGCTCCTGGTTTTATCTTGGTAAGGGTGGGGTTTGACTTACTTTATTGGTTTCATGCGAAAAAATTGCGTACGTTATTGGTTGTTCTTGTTGTTTTCGCCACGATTATTTGTCAACTGTTAAATTGTCCCTTCTTTGTTCCTGTTCCTCCTGAGCTGAACTGTATATTTTCTTATATTTTCTCTTGTTTATAAAACTTTTGTTTGGTTATGGCTTCGAAGAGGAGGACCTGAACAATAATGCGCCATAAAATCAATAGTACAATAAAAGTGAAAATCCAAAGTTCCTGTTATTGTTATTGCTAAAATTGTTTGTTATTTTTGTCGAAGGGCATCGGCAAAGAAGTGGTGAGGAGCCAGTTTGTTTACGCCGTTTTGGTACAAGGCTGTAAGTTTATTATTCAATGCGCATTATGGAAACTAGTGCTACAACAAATACAGATTTTCCGTATTCGCATATTATAACTATTATGGTAAACATTATATTTGTTATTTAACGAACGAACTTAAAAGAAACGCCAATTCAATTGATTTGTAAATGGATGCAGAAGTTCGAAGGGACATTTTCAACAATCAACTAAGATCCGACAGACTATAAATTTCAAGCGACATCGAAAAAGTAGAGCGTTTATGGTTGAACAACCTAAACTCTCTACTCGCAATAGGTCTAGAGTCTTAAATATGCCCAGAGCATCAGTAAACCCAATTTTTCATAAAAATTTTCATTTACATCCTTACAAATTCATAGTGTGTAGGAAAAAAAAGCCTCAAGAACAAAGTCTCCAGAGTGCTAAAGAAAAGCTAGAGATGAGACACTTGTCCACCTAAATAGGCATGTAAAGTGGCAAAATTTGGACGTCAGGAGTGTGATATCAGGTAAAGCTTCTGATCGGTTTAACTTGGCAAACCCAGGGTGATCCTTATCAATTACACTTCAAGTCTACTCGCAGAGCTCCGTATTCGTGGTACTACTGTGGATGGAGTACCTGCACGTGGTGACGCCTGTAAACGTGCCTTTGACAACCGTGAGAGAACGGCTAACTGTGAGGGGCGAAACCTAAAACCGAGGCACGTCGTCTCAGAGTGAGCGGTACCCCGGTCAGTGTCAGACCCAGAATGAACGGCTGTAATAAAATCTTGGCAGGAGGAAAAAACTGCGACGTGGTGCGCTTGGCTTGCAACCTGACACCGCCGTTTGAACTATTGCAATGAAAAGAAGTAAGAAAAGAATAAATTGGATCCCCCAAAATGTTGACAACCACCGAAAACGAGATAGGACTATGATTTGGGGATATGCACCTGGAATGTTAGAACACTATAGAGAACAGGTGCCTCCTCCAAAGGCTGACATAACCGCATTACAGAAAATCCGGTGAACGGGACACGGATGCTCGCGCATGAAGACGTGCGACATTTACTATAGTGGTCATGCGGACAAGCACGAGTTTGGATGTGGATTTCTGGTTGGCAAGAGACTGCGAGATCTACTCTTAAGGTTCAACCCGGTGTGTGAACGTATAGTCACCAAAAGAGGCAATGTTTTTATACATAACACGCATATGACGACAAAGACAAGTTCTACGAGAGCCTAGAAAATGTATATGACCGTAGCCCGAGGCATGACATCAAAATTGTTCCAAGCAATTTTAATGCTAAAATAGGCAGGGAGACCGCATTTGAGCCTACCATCGGAAAATTTAGTCTGCACACCGAAATGTCGAACAATGGCATCAGACTGATTGGTTTCCCTGCGGCAAGAAATATAGTAGTTAACAGCACTAGATTTGACCATAGAAATATTTATTAGGCAACATGGTTATCTCCAGATCAATTGACGAGGAATCAGATAGATCACGTGGTAGTCGATGGAAGATATGCATCAATGTTCTGGACGTACGAGTAATCAGGGGTGCGAAATATTCTGCGATAACTACCTTACCGCAGTAAAGGAAGGCACAAAGCTAAGCTAGGCGAAAAACATACGTAACGAGGCACAACGAAAGCTGGATATCGGTAAACTGCGGACCACAGAGGAAGCGGACGCCTACTCAATCCACCCAACTAAACTGCTACGGAATACTCCAACCCCTGATAATATTAACTCGTAGTGGCAATATATAGCCGAATTCATAGAATGGACTGTGCGAAGCGTACTTGGGTACTCAAAGCCGTCTCAAGAAGATGCCTGGTATGATGATGAATGTCGCAATGCCACGAAAGAGACGGATGCTGCATACAGAGCGAAACTGCTGCCAATGGCAACGCGAGCTGGTAGTGAACGGCACACAGAGAAGAGACGAGAGGCTACTCGTCTTTTTAGACGGAAAAAGAAGAAGCTGAAGAAGAGACAGGATAAGTGCACAGAGTTGCTTCGAAGTAGAGGGGAAGTCCGAAAATTCTACCTGACTCTCTGGACGGACCCGGATAAGATTCTGAAGATATGGAGAGAACATTTCAGAAATATGCTGGGTCTTCAATTTAAGGCGATGGTATTAACTGTCCACCTCCGGGCCAGAGTGAGATACGTATGGCAATATGCCGCCTTAATAATAACAAAACAGAAGGAGCCGATGGTCTTCCGGCTGAACTGTTTAATGCAGGTGGAAAGGAGCTGATTAGAAGCAAGCATCAGCTCATGGAGAACATCTGGCTGGAGGAGAGCATGCCCGGGGATTGGATCTCAGTCTGTTATGTCTCATATACAAGAAAGGAGATCGCGTGAGTGTTATAACTACCGTGGAATAAGCCTATTACCTATTGCGTACAAGGTCCTTTCGAGCACATTGTGTGAACGTCTGAAGCCAATTGGAGAAAAACCAAATTAGACCTTATCAGTGCGGCTTTAGACCTGTTAATCTACGAAGGATCAAATATGCACTTAACGACAAATCCTAGAAAAAAAATTCATTAAAAGCAGATCGACATCTACCACCTCAGTGTCAAATACATAGCTGCTTTTGACCCTCCAATAAGGAATAGACTACGTTCTGCAAAACTAATTCGTTTTCCTCTGAACCATTCAACACGGAAAGAGGGTTTCAGGCAGGGTGTTAGCTTGTCCTGTTTACTATTTAAAATAGTTATGGAGTAGGTCATGCGAAAGGCTGGTGTCACCATATTCCACAAGAGCCACATGCCACTAGCCTATGCTGATGATATAGACATCATTGGCCGAAATCTGCGGGATAGTACTGCAGTTTTCTCATCACTAGAAAATGAGTCAGCAAAAGATAGGTTTAGCGGTCAACGAGGACAAAACAAAAATAATGATTTCGAAGAACAAAGAGTCCTCTCGATCGGGACGCACCGTCAACGTTGAAAATTATTGTTTTAAGCGGAGAATACTGCTTGCCAATAGATTTTTTTACGGACTTCGGCAGAACTTTAGTAACACCACCTTATCTCGAGATACGAAGAAATAGATGTACCAGGTGCTATGCTGCTGTTGTATGCTGCCGAATCATGGGTGCTTACGACAACGCACATACAAAAACTGGGAATATTCGAGAGAAAAGTATTCCGAAAATATATATAGACCTATGAGCTTTACCACGACATCGACGTAGCTAAAAAATATCTTTAAGTAAAGGCAACCCATTTACGTGGAAATTAAGAACATTTCACGAGACACCTGTCAAACCGTCATTGTAAATGTCCGCTCCAGGTAGAAGAAGTTTCAGGTTAATCTAGGATGATGTTATGAAGGTTATTATCAGTTAAAACTTCGGCACTTCTGAAAATCATCCTTTATATCTTTACCATTATGACAAAAGTTAAGGTCTCATTTTCATAATTTCGAACTCTTTTTAATACATAAGAGCATATCAGTTATTTACATAGGCATTTAATAAACTTTCACTTATCTCAAACATAACATCCTTTACCAACTTGTTCTTAAAGTCCTAAAATCTATATAAAGTAAAATACCTATTTAAAAAAACAACTCAACTTTTTCCTATAATGGTGCAGATATTTGATTCTTAGTACTATTATGACGTTATAAATCTTCATACAATACACAGTACAACACATGATTCTGGGACTCAATTCTGAGAACTGCACATGAAAGTAGCCCCAAAATGAAGAAGTTCTGCATCATTCATTTTGTCAAGTTACATGCCATAATAATTTAATATCGATTTGAAGTTAGTAAGTATCGCACAGGGGAATTTGTCACGTTTTAGGCTCTTTTGGCGTATGATTACCATAAGTAATATTCCACGTTTGTAATAGCTACAAAATAAACCCAGTTCAAAATTATTTGATGAATGGAAAAGTGAAACTGTTGCTTATGTAGGGAAACATTAGATAAACAGACCAAAGGAATTGTAATTCTTATTTTTTTAAATTTGTGTCAGCTAAATCGGACTAGTGGTTTTCGAGTTATGTCAACAAAAGAGCCTAAAAAGTGACAAATTCCCCTATTACTTACTTACTTACTTACTATATTCAAATCGATATTAAATTATTATGACATGTAACTTGACAAAACGAATGATTTAGAACTTCTTCTTTTTGGGGCTACTTCCACGTGCAGTTCTCAGAATTGAGTCCCAAATCAATTAACTGAAAAATGATGAAAGTGATATTAAGAAAATCTAATAACTTACATAGAATATGTGCAAAGTGACCAAGGAAGTCTTCAAATCCATTGAAAACTTACATCAGTTTCTAGCATGGCTACGTGAAATATATTCTATATATCTATGCGATGTGTGCCAACACAACACCATTTTTATCTATATGAATTTATATTTTGGCAAATTATAAGAATCTATTTTGTTGAGTTCCAATATTCACCAACACCCAAACAATCTAACTCAAATAGATACATTTAATATTTTGGCATTCTTTAAACACATCAATCAATATATGAAAAATTTGTATCTCCCATGTTCATCAACAAATAAATAGCCCATATTCACATAAAGCGAATTGCTACTATGTATTGATGTACAATATACAAAAATTATAGTTATACACTGTAAATACTTTAAATGTAGTAAATTGATTGAAATTTTAAACATATTTATGCCGCAGCAAAATTTTCAGATTTGCCATCATCCATTTAGTGAATTGTGTTTGCGAATATAAATATAATTTTCGACAATTTTTCAATTCGATAACCAACTAAAAGTTGCACATGTAAACATACATATGCATGTACAGAGTACTTGTAAAAGTCATGTTTGCCGTGCAATATAAAAATGCAATAAGTCGATTAAGGACATTAACAATATTTTTGTTTTTTGGAAGATACTGTTTAAACAAATGCCAAAAATTAAAAAATAAATAGATTATTTTCGAAATTTATATAAAAGATATTTTCTAACGAACTAATATTTCAACTGTTTGAGTCTAATAAAACTTCCAATTGAGCGTACCATCCACATATATTTGTATTGATCGATATACGACTCAGATTTAGAACGAAGGCTTTTTGACTTTAAAAAAGTAGATGATTTTGTTGCACAACGCATGGAATGACACAGTTAGGAAAGTGCCCTGATGTTTAAGCTCATGAAACATATTGGACGTTTTCGCAGAAACAGTAGATAAGTATTTAACAATAATATAAAAAATCTTGGTTTCAATTTATGTGACTTAGTGCCGTTACGTTATTAGGAATGCTTAGACACAGTACATCCATGCACATAATTTTACATGAACCTATACATTGATGTGCACAACATTTGAATTGTTTGCTGAGCGTTTAATTTCACATCCGTAATCCAATAAGTTGTACGTTTTATATTGATTCCACAAATTGTATGTGTGTGTGAGTGTGTACGTTGCAAAGCATGAACACACTTCACACTGTCCATTCACTGGTAGTACCAACCGCCCCCTTAACCCCATTCTCACTATGTTGCTCTACAACGCAGACCACATTTCGGTTAGACCACTTTGTCCTTTGTTAGGTTGTTATCCGGATAGTTTTTCTGGACGCATTTGAGGAAAAAATTGTGTAGAGTAGTAGAAAAGTTTCAAAATAGAAAAATTAATTTTTATTTTTATTGGTTTATGCGTGTTGTCCAAATTGATTTTCGTGTAATCGAATTTTATTACAATCATGTTGGTGTTTACCCTATCTACCGAAGCTATTGTTGTTCAATAGATGTTCTTCTATGGTCACGGTGTTGTTGTCCACCGACTCCTGTCGTGTTGTTGTTGTTTCATTGTGTTGTTCAAGCTACTTTTTCAATTTGAGTTAGAAAAACTAATTAAACTTTAGTTCATTTTCTCTCCACCATTCGATATTGTCGATGGCGATGCGGATGAGTTCAATAATCTGTTGCTTTGCGTTCCGTTTCGTCGTCCTGCATTTTTCATACATCATTTAGTCGTTTCGCTCAATATGATGCACGACACTGAATATAAATTACTTGATATGCTGTTCTGGTTCTTCCTTTTTTTCTGATGATGGTTAATTATTTTCATTTATCAGTGGATGCTGCAAGTTTTTGTGTTTAGGGCCATTTACATAATTTAATGGCATTTTAATTATCCATATTTCGGGGGCATAGGAAAGATAAATGAAGGAAATGACTAAGATCTGTTATTTCGGAGCACTGTGTAATGTTGGACATATGAAAAAATGTCAGATGATACACGTGCTGATTAGTCAGCATTGACTAAATAATTAATAACAGTGTCGTTATTATATTCAACTGTTCTTGTGACAAAATATGTGATTTACAGTCAATATTTCGTTGGACAAAATTGTTGTAAGCATTAACGCAGTATGTTTCAATGTTATATATTGTTGACAGAAACTTCGCAGTAAAAGTCTAGCAAAAGCATCTCATCTAGAGCGAGAAGCTACCCAATACTTCATTCATGGGGTGCAAAGGGAGATTAAGTTGTTTTTAGTTATGGTTTGGGGGTGTCATTGGGCCGTATTTGTTTGAAAATGAGGCTTGAAGAACCGTTAGCGACAATTCAGAGCGCTATGGCCGTATTATAACCGATTTTTCTGGTCTAAAATTAAAGATTATGAACTTGACGATATGTGGTTTTAAGACGACGGTGCCACGAGCCACACTACACGGCCAACTTTGGCTTTATTGCTTGGGAAGATTCCAAAACGCGCCATTTCACGTTTTGGCGACGAAAATTGGTCACCAAGATCTTGCAATTTAACGCCGTTAGACTTTTTTTGTGGGGCGGCTACGTCAAAGACCACGTCTAAACGGTAAATTCCGGTTGCTGTAATCAGTCTGGAGGCGGTCATAATAACATCACCCTAAGGGGTGAGGGTATATATTATTTGATACGACAAAAACTGTAACGCATTAAAGGAGACGAGTTAGACTATAAGTATCTTAAGACCAAATTCATTTCAGGACTTTTTAAGACGATTGAGCTATGCCCTTCTATCTGGCTGGTAAGCAGGATAACTCCAGTAAACTTTAACGGATCGGTATAAAACTTTACCAGCATTAATATTTTCCGAAACGAAGTAACGAGATTGTAAATGGGCAGAATATCCCTAACCCTTCTAGTACCTCCCATGCAAAATTATCTATTTTTGGATAACACCCTGCAACAATTTTCAATTTTTTTTTCACATTAGATGAAGATCATATATACGTGAAACTAGACACCTTATGTAGTAAAACTGCGTTCTCAGTTTATCGCCAGAACGTCAGAAAAATTAAATCAAATATTTCCACGAACCATATGATAACAATATGGGTATCAAATGAAAGGTAAGAATCTCAGCAATGCAAACAAATAACAGATTTTAATGGATCTGGACCAAAAATTTCAAAAAAGATTCATTTTCTAGACAACCATATTGACTTTTTTCCCGACAATTTGGGAAATTTCAGTGATGAGCATGGTGAGCGCTTTCATCAAGAAATCGAGAAGATTGAAAATCGATTTAGAGGAAAAAGTGCATGCCACATGATGGCAGAATATTGTTGGACAATATGTCTTGACGCAGACGACCAGCATAAGCGGCAAAGTCAACGACCACATTTTAATTAATTTTTATTCAGTTTTTTTATACACATACAATATTTTGAAACAGGATTAATATTTTTTTCTTTTTTACTAAACTAGAAAAGCTAGATTAATAAAATACATATAACTTCCTCAACATATATTTTTTTCACAAAAAATTATTTAATTGATGTTATACTTTAATACTTTAAAAGGTCATTTTTGAAAATTTTGGTTCTGATCCATTAAAATCTGTTATTTCTTCGCATTGCTGAGATTCTTACCTTTCATTTGATACCCATATCGTTATCATATTGTTCGTGGAAATATTTAATTTAATTTTTTGAAAGTGGTGTATCCTTTGAAACTTTGAAGTCCTTTTAAAAAAAAATACTGACGTTCTGGCAATAAACTGAGAACGCAGTTTTACTACATGAAGTCTCCAGTTTCACGTATATATGGTCTTCATCAAGTGTGAAAACCACTGTTGCACCGTGTAATTAATATTTCTTTCATAACTTCCAAACGGCCGACCGGAGGATATTTGAATTTCGTCAGTTTATTTATCTTACAAAAGAAATATAGCCGATATCTTTGCCACGCCCCTTCTGGTACCTCTCATACAAAACGAATTCACCTTCATAGTTTTATATACATATCTTTTTTGTAAGTACACTGAATTCAATCAAACTTTGCGTAAGTTGTACGGTTATAAAAATTTGAATCAGGAATGAATATGGACTACATCAGTTCAAGGGCGTAGCCAGGATCTCATGTAGGGGGGGCAGTCGGTTTTACATTTCATGTTAATAGTATGTTTAAAAAAAAATTTTAAAATAAGTACCTAACGAAAAATCAATACTCATTGTTTTGACAGTAGACTAAAATTTTTTTTAAAAAATTTAATGACATCGAATTCCAAAAAATTTATTTTTATTTATCTTAGTTGTTTGGTTTTTTTTTGGGCATATGAAATTTTAGGCCGCAATTCTTAAAAGATTTTAAAATTTTTCTCTTTTGTTATTGGAAACAAAATTGTGCACAGAATGAACTATTTTTATTCTGAATTTCTTATTGTTATTTTTTTTAAAATATGTATATGTTAATTTAAAATATTTTGGGTTTATGGCCTAAATCGATTTTCGCAGACTATTGCTGGATTTTCGGATATGCCGTCTTCGACAAAGTTGTTTTAAATAAGTCTAGCTTATTCGAAATCTCAACTATAGCTTGTCGAAAATCTACTTAACTTCTTAAAACGCTACTCAAAGATAAAAACTTAAAATTTTTTTTTTTCAAAAATCTAATGACGCAGTTCGATTCCGAATTAGATTAAAACCGTCTTGTGTATTTTTTCGACTAATACAGTGTTTTTTCCTAGCAGGGGAAAAGACGAGGCATTGTAAAAGGCAGTTTGTTTGGAAACCAAGACGAAGTAAATGGTATATTTTTGTTGTTGTTTGGGCTCCCGCCCCATATTCTGCACTTCCGCGAAAGACAAAAATTCAAGTATTTTTAAAAACTTCATTTTTGTATGCCAACTTTCAGAGGCCATTACTTTTTAACCAGTCCATAGATTCTCTTCTGCAACACTTAATTTGTTTGTGAAGGTGGTAGCTTTAGGCAGAAGTTTTCAAAAAAATTTTATCTCGAGTTTTCGATTTTTTCTGATTTTAAAACTAAAAAAGGAGACCCTTTTTTTTATGAAAAAAACACAATTTTTTAAATTTATTCAGCCATTGCGGCAAAATTATGCAATTCATTGAGTTTAGGTGACATAATTTTTGTTGGCCATTTGATTCCAATTAATTTGGTACCCCACCTGACCTGATTGCCCGTCTATAACGTGAAATATAGGTCAAAGCCCAAAGGTACCTTCGGCCAAAAAAATTTTTTTTTTTAAAAAAATTCGCTCCATAAAATTTTTTTTTAAATTTTTTTTCTTAACTAGAAACCTGTCCTCTATTATAAAAAAATAGTGATATCCAAAGACCAGAGAAAAATTAATTATTTGTAAAGTAGTGTTATCCAAGACCTTGTTAATGCTTTAGAGTTGTAGCTCACGGATTGCTTTGATGATATTGGCCTTAAGTGCTTGAATCGCTTCTGGATTAAAATAATCTACGATTTTTAAATTTACTTGTATTTGGTCCACCCTCTATATCATTTGACACGAGTTTTATTTTCCTAACGCAGGGCAATTGCTCCAAAAATTGTATTGCTCGTAAAAAACTTAAATTTGCTGATCTAGAAAAACTGGGAGATACGTATATTTTTATTTTAGCTATATTTTCAGAATCTGGTCAGTTTGATCATGGGTGAGGTCAAAAGTTTAAATTTGTCTTACAGTGTAATAAATCGGAAAAATTTGGAATATATTATTTGTTTCAATTGAAAATCAAAAAAAAAAAAATATTCATAATTCATATCTTTTGAAGCTTTGTTGTCCTTTTAAGGGTCATAAAGTTTTAGATGTATAACTAAGGCATAACGAAAGTTATGTTACTCAGTTACCAACTAAGCATAAGTCAGTTTTAAATAAATCTGTTTTTGACCTGTTAAAATGATGTATTATATAAAACTATATTACAAGCTACAATAAAATATCATACGGTTTTAATTTAATAATTGTAGAGTTGGAGTTTCGGGCGGGGATAAGGTACGACCCATATCTGTTCGTTTTATTAATAAATACATTTTTATAGAATTTTGGAAAAAATTTCATTAGTTTTGGACCAAATGTTATGTACTATACTTGTATATATTAACATTTTGTTTGGCGTATTTAAAATATCGTAAACTTATACTGCATAGACTTTTGGTTAATGTAGGTTTAAAAGCAAGCGTGACGCGTTTATTAAAATTTTTTATCACATAAAATATTTTCTCATGTGTCAAATACACAACTTCATCGCGTTCTGTGTAAAGTTTGCCTTTGTCATATACAACAAATAAAACTTTTATAAATCCAATACAATTCAATGACCATCATGTAGATTATGGTCCACTTTGTTACTTAATTTCCGGTTTTACTTAAACTTTCATGCAAGCCATGCTTGACATCATAATCACCCTCAGCATCGCTATCATATCTAGCAGCAACAGAAGTATCAACGTCTCCATCACAGCCATTACCATGAGTATCACTACCACCATCTCTTCATCTCCATTACCATCGTCACCATCATCATCATCGCCAGCACCAGTCATCAGCATAATTTAAATCTTCAAAAGCAATTGTTGGAATGACAACTAAATGACATTTGTGTACACGTTTATGCAATGTTTACATACTATAAATCATTGTCAATAGTTGTGTTGGTTGTTGCTTTTGAAAAAAAAACAACACAACAGAGACAAGAACAAGAAAAGCGAACCTCGACACTGATTCCGCCGGTGGTAAGGAAAATATATGCCAACATCATGCATAAATATACCATGCTCTGGAATTCGTGCATGAGCCATGAGATTTTTGTTACCGAGGGGCCGGAGTGAGTGAAGAAAGCAAAGTCTACAAATAAAATTATAAACCGTGTCAACGCCAACATAGTCGGTTTGTAGGTGCCCTACTTTTGCTAACCTAAGTAGAGTATGATGGTATTACAAACGTAATGCAAAAGGGTTTAAAGAAATTATGTTGAAGGTTGTTATTGTACCAAACACGTTGTGAGATTTTCTGATTCTATTTGATCTATTTTCTGATTCTATTATTTGATTATTACACTATGCGACAGTCAAAATCGGGATTGGATGAAACCAACGGGAAATATTATATCGGTCAAAAACAAGTTATACGTGGCCCGGCGTTTCGCTGTGTCACGTCTAGGAATCGAGATATATCGATTTGAAGTTAGTAACTATCATATAAGGGAAATTGTCACCTTTGGTGGTCTTTTTTTTGACATAACTCGAGAACCACTAGTCCGATTTTGCTCAAACAAATTTAAAAAAATTAAAAATTACAATTCTTTAATCTGTTCATATAACGTTGTTCTATATAGTCAACAGTTTTGCCGGTAAAAATAAATGTATGAAGAAAAAAATATTTTTTGCCTAAAATATTAAATTTTTTATTTTTTAAATTCATAAAAAATCCAAAATGGAAATAAGGCAAGTCGTATTACTTTCACGCAAAGTCACATAACCTTTAAACAAAATGAGACATAGATCATGAAAATCGATGTATGCGTTTCGCTTTTATTGAAAATTATGTAAAGGTATCTCATTTTGACAAGAATATTGATTTTATGTTTCAATGAATTTGGATAATATTTATTATATATTTATTATTAACACGTAAAATTAAAAATTATTACAGGTAATTATTAGGTTATTACATAGATACATAGGTTATAAAAATCGATGAAAGCAAAACTTATATTCGTTTGTTTGCGCCCTTTACTTTCTGGCTTGGTGGTTAGCCCACTTGTTCAGAGTCTGTATCGGATGAGGATATGTCTCCATCTGGAAAAAATCAATTGTTTTTAAACAGTCAGTTAACTTAATTTTTGTGACTTACCCTCGGAGGAAACTCCCATTGTATATTCTTCTTTTTCATCTTCATTGTCGGGATCGTACGTCTTTTGCGACCACCAACAAATTTCAGCCACCAGCGAATCGAGCCTTTTGCCTTTATATCGCGTTTCCATTGGCATTGCCCCTTGATGGAAGCGTTCGCCATGTTCATCCGACTCTAAGGCTAGCTGCTTGCTGAAGTATTCGAGATGGTGATGCAAGAAGTGAATTTTGAGGGACATATTCAATCCAATTTTCTGGAAGTAGTGCAACATCTTGGTCACAGCGGGTTAATTCTGTGCTCGCGTACTTCCCAAAAAATATTGTATGACTTTCTTCACTGCCCTCCACGCAAAGTAATCATTACCGTCTAAAGCACCTTTAAATTCCTTTGATTTCATGAGCTTTCGTATATCCGGTCCATTCAATTTTGCTTCGCTGATTCGTGGGAAAATATTTTTCAAACAATCATGAATTTTCGGTTGCTTCACAATAGCCTTGATGACATTTTTTACGATTCCCAGTTTGATATGGAGAGGGGGCATGAGGACGTTCTCCATTGGCACCAGTAGATCATTTACGCAGTTGTGTCCTTTCTCCGTTGGATCTCGAGCAAGCCAGTCATGCGTTTCGTATTGGTTTCCTTTAAATCGGGTATCCCAAAGACACAAGAAACATATGTTTTTCGTATAGCCTCCTTGGAGACCTCTTAGCATCGCCACGACTTTCAGATCACAACTGATCCGCCACATTATTTTCATGGCATCGTATGTTTCGCTCATGTCTGTGCTGTAGCCAATGGGAATGCTTGGTTTTTTATTATATTTACGTAGCAAAACGACTTTCAGGCTTGATTTCGAAGAATCGATGAACATTCGCCAATCAGCTGCCACATAATTAATGGCCATCGCCTCCATCAGTCCCTTTATATCGTGGCAGTAAACAAATGTGTTCCCTTCGTTGAGTGTGTAGTAACGTTGGAATAGCAATTGTCGTCTTCGATATCCGGTGACTTTGACATTAGGCTACAATTGTTGCCTTCTTTCAAAAGCTGTGCAAATTTTTTCGCTTCACGTTGAGAAAGGTTTAATTCTGCAACAATCTTGTCCATTCTTGCTTGTGATATTGGAATTATTTTGTTCGATGGGCCGGCTTCTGGTGTTGGTTTATATCTGAAATCCGATTGATCCATTGTTTCAATAGAAAAAGAAGTTTCTCTGTCAGGACTTGGAAGCGGTGGAATTGGTATTTTGTCCGAATGCGGTAGAGGTGTTTGTGCACTTTTAACAGATATGTAAACTCATCCCTTACGATTTACTCCACATATTTTGTTTGCGCAAGCTTAACAGTTGTCGGAATTGTGCTCTCCTGGATCAGTCCAAATCATTGGTACACCAAAACGAAGTGAACTGCGTTTCCCTTGGATCCACATGTTAAGACCATTGTAGCACGTTTTACAAATTTTGTCTGGGACCCACGTGACCCAGCGAAACGCCGGGACACTTTTACCTCCTTTTTACCGATATAACTTTCTGTTCTTTCTTTATATTTTCACAAACAATACATATTATTTTTAAAATATGATAACGGTGACAATAAAGAAATTATGTAAACCATTATTTTGCTTAGGACAGTGCTATCCGATACCGATACTATTCTCGTTTCGATCAACACAAAGGTTTTTTGATTGAAAACAGTAATTTTGTTTGCAATAATCAACACTTCCCTTTCTTTAACCCCCTGCTTTAAATAGCAAACTTTCCATACGCGTAGCAGAAATATAATTTGTGGGTCACAAATTGTGTCGTCTTTGCCTGATCTCACTTTGCATACCATAATTATTTTTTACTATCTTTGTCTGATATCACTCCATTCCGCCCTCACATAGCACTAAGACGGCAAACATATTCGCATAAGTACGCAGTATGCAGTATATACTACAACAACGTAAGACCATAGGGGAATCAATCGCACCGGGTCCGCATTACCTTATGACATGGTAAAAGAAAGACAAAGCGAAAATTATACGTGATGCGTATGTGAACGTGACACCCTTAAGAGGAATGTGTCTTACTCAAGAACAAAATAGGGACAGAAAAAAAACTACGAAAAGGGCATTCAGAGAAGTGGCACAAAGTTTTCCCTATTGTTGGAGGAGTAGTTTATTGCTGGTACTGGTATCTAGCAGAATGTGCTGGTGGTGTATTTTGTTTTTAAGCCGATTTAAAAAATTGTCTACAGAATATTTAATGTTGTTTTTGACAAGAATCATAAAGAGAATGCCAAGAAGTGGCGAACTAGTTGATGGTGACGGGTGGGTACGGTGATAGATATTGTTACAGTAACAATCATATGTTCCAGAAAGGTACTATATGTATAATATAAATTATAAACCTGACGAGTGAATTTCTTGGCAAATTTAACGTAGCAGTTGATGACGACAATCTGTTGGGATCTGACGGCAATTCAGAGGACGCCAATTTACACCGATCAAATAGAGTGAAGGTCACACAAATTAATCTTCATCACTCAAAATTATATGCATCCACGAGCCATGGATAAATAAAATCCGTGTCTGAGCAATCAACTCACTTTTTGTTTACTAACAGCAAGTAATTCATGTTACACTTATTAGCGACAGACACTCGAATTTAGTCAGCAATTCGAGAGTGAGTATCAACAGACTTTTGCTTTTCTGATCACCTGCATATTGACTTTGACCTTCCATCCGAAGGGGATTCCGAAAATACTTATATCAAGACAGTACAACACATTATTTTGGGACTTAATTCTGAGAACTGCACATGAAAGTAGCCCCAAAAAGAAGAAGTTCTGCATCATTCGTTTTATCAAGTTACATGTCATAATAATTTAATAAATCGGACTAGTGGTTCACGAGTTATGCCAAACAAAAGAGCCTAAAACGTGACAAATACTTCTATACGATACTTACTTTAACTTTAAATCGATATTAAATTATTATGGCATGTAACTTGACAAAACGAATGATGCGGAACTTCTTCTTTTTGGGTCTACTTTCACGTGCAGTTCTCAGAATTGAGTCCCAACTCAATGAGCTGAAAAAATGTGTACTATTTAATAGATAGAAAAAAACTGGGCCATCTTTACGAAAGTAGTGGAAATCAAGTTACTCAGGTTCCCAGCATCTATAGATGATAAGTCTACACTGGACTAAGAAAGGCAAAGCTAAGCCCAACTATTGGAATGTAGAGATTACAGGAAAACCTAAGGAATGCAGGAAACTATTGAACAAGTCGAAAATTGGCGGCAGCTGGAGCTCATATAAGTCTATAGTTAACAGTTTCAAAAACATGATTGGAAAGCAAATTATAAAGACCAGTAATGTGGAAAGCTCTTCAGCAACGTGTCGGCAACGTAAGATGTTTCATCGAATCTAGCAATACCATCGTATATACAAAGAACAGATGGTTGCCTAGAGGTACTATTGGATGTACACTTCATAGGCTGTCAGGAAAGTGATTGCCAGTCTATGGAAAACACGGATAGTAAAACATTTGATATTTCCGATATACTGGTTACTACCCATCGAGTGCAATGTGCTATCAAAAGTTTCCACCTTTTAAATCTCCGGGACACGATCGAGTTATTCCAGTAGATCTACAAAAGGACATCCACGTATTGACTGCGGCCTGACTTTTAACCATGCCAGGGCATATGACATATATCCAATTAGACAATATTGCATATATCCCAATAGGGGTAAAGCATTCATTACGTATATCAAGGATTTGAGACCGATCGGTCTATCGTCCTTCCTACTTACAACTTTGAGTATCAGATTATTCCTCAAACCGGGGGCCCTATCAAAGGCTTAGTACCCCTACAAGAAGGGTAAAAATCAAACCAAATGTTTTGAAATTTTGCACGAGTTATTATTTCCTCAAAACTACTTACGGTATTGCAAATGGGCTACATGGCCCCGCCCCTTCTGGTACCTCCCATACAAATACATCATTCCGCCCACTTTAGAATTCGAGTAATAATATCAATACACCCTACGGGATCGTCCCCAAATTCTTTATTTAGTAAAGCTATAACAGGATAAAGTTTTGGAAAAAATTTTGAAAGCCTAGCCACGCCCATTCTGGTACCTCCCATACAAATCTACCTTTCCGCCCACTATAGAGATGGAGAAATAATATCAATAAATTAAAAGTGATCGTACCCAAATTCTATTTTTAGTAAAGCTATAACAGGATAAAGTTTTAGGGAAAAAAATTGGAAGTCTATTCACGCCCCATCTGGTACCTCCCATACACATCTGGTACCGCCCACTTTAGAAATCGATTAATATTATTAAAAGACCTAACGCGATCGTGCCCAAATTCTGTATTTGGTAAAGTTTAAGCAGGATAAAGTTTTGGAGAAAAAAATCTGGAAGTCTAGACACGCCCCTTCTGGTACATCCCATACAAATGTACCACTCCGCCCACTTTAGAAATAGGATAATAATATCAATACACTCGACATGATCGTGCCCAAATTCTGTATTTTGTTATGTTATGACAGGACAAAGTTTTGGAGAAAAAATTGGAAGTCTAGCGACGCCCCTTATGGTACCTCCCATACAAATGTACCTTTCCGCCCACTTTAGGGATGTACTAATAATATCAGTACACCCAAGGCAATCGTGCCCAAATTCTGTAATTAGTAAAGCTATAACAGGACAAAGTAATGGAGAATAAATCTGGAAGCCTTACCACACCCCTTCTCGTACCTCCCATACAAATGTGCCACTCCGCCCACTTTAGAAATCGAGTAATAATATCAATATAATAGAAAATTATTTGTTTTACTGAGGGTAAGGGTAAATGTAAGTTGGGTTGCCCGACTGAAACTTTCTAACTGGTTTTAATTACAAATCGGTATATTTCAATAACTCAAGACTTAAACAATATCTTATATTGGGTGATGGTATTTATCAGTCAGTTTAACTGACTGAAATTTCTGTACTGGTAATTATTCAAAAATAGGTAATTTTGTATTGGAGGTACAAGAAGGACTTGGCCTATTCTGCCTATTTACAATCCCATTAGTTTGTTTTGAAAAATATGAATACTGGTAAATTTTCATAACGGTCCGTTAAGGTTTACTCGTGTTATCCTGCCCACCAGCCATCCAGACTGACGGACATAGCTCAAACGTCTTAAAAATTCCTGAAACGAATTTGGTCTTAAGATTCTTAGGGTTTAACTCGACTGCTTTAATGCGTTACACTTTTTTGCGTATCAAATGATAAATACCATCATCCCTTAGGAAGTATAGAGCAATGTTCTATGAATTCCGGTGTGTTCTCTCTTACCACTAATATAGATAGAGAAGTGAGATTACATGGGGACACTATGGTCTTTTGCCTTTAAACCAGCTAAGTCATTAGTGATTTTCATTATATTTTCATTACATTGCATGACGATAGTTCATTGCGACATTACCACTTCCATAGAAATTGCATCATTCTTCTATGTAGAGCTGCGCAATAGCAGAGCAAATGCTCAAAAGTCTCAATTTCCTCATCATCATCACACAGTCTACATCAGTCTATCTATGTTGTTTCCCAGTTCGATGCAAAGGCCCTGACGTCACAGTGTCCAGTAATAAAGCCTATTAGTCGTCTGACAGCCTTCCCAGCCAGCTCCATGAGTGACCTGGTTCGTCTTTCATCCAGTCTTGCCCAACTATCCCGTGATACTACGCCAACCGTTCGATGTGACGGTTCAAAATGCCGTATATATGGCACATTGGTGGTCGCACTGATTCATTCGCCAGGTCCCAGGATGGGCCTTTACGTGCCAAGTCATCCGACATCTCGTTCCCTAGTATATCAATGTGTCCGGGGTGTCGAATACTGTTTTATGGCAGACTGGAGGCAATTATAATAACAGAGGCACTTAGAACTACTACAGCCAATGCACTGTTCACTATCCTGAACAGATTACCCCTATACATTGAAGCGAAAAAGCCAGCGGCGCATACTGTATACGGCCATTAGATCCGTGGAGATCGTGTGTACCACTTCAAGTATTGGTTAAGAATACCGGGCATTTCTGGAGTTGGTAACGAGTCATCCGATGGAACCCATGGCCGCATGGTTTTCGGGACATAGGAACATGCATGGTAAAAAAAGAGCCGATGCACTGACTGAGGGCGCCACCATCCTAAATTTGAGCGAAGTTTGCTGTGACATTGATGTTCCACTTACAAGGGGGAAACAGTTATGTAACTAAGGAAAGATGGGAGAAAGATCCCACTTGCACAGCTACCAAACAGATTTGGCCGACCATTTTGCCTTACACCTGTCTAGATTCCATCTTAGAAACGTCACACCTGTGGTAACCGGACACTGGCCGAATGGCAAACACACTTTAGATACGGCCGCCATCTCACTCACTTTAAACGACGGACCAAATAGTACCGGGACCGAATTAAATCACATGACCGATTTTATTAAAAAATAATTCAACTTAAAACTAAATACTTACGGCCATATTCATAAAAAATTTCTAAAGTAGATATGAAGCGTTCTCTAGCTAAAGAATACTTTTGCTCTAAAAAACCTTTAATAAGAAATTGTATTCTTAACGTTTGTTATCAGTCCTTTAGCCTAATGTGTTCCGGTGGCAACGTCGACTGTTTGTTGGTCGTTAATGATGTATAAAAAAAGCTTTATAATCGGATACAAAAGCTTTATAATCGGATACCAAACATGTATTTGCACTTATAATAACTACGAACATTATTGTAGCTCAATTTTTTCATTGACTACGATTCTCATGACGATAAGAAAGACGTTAAAGTAAAAATTGTATTAAAAAATTGTATGTTCTTTTTCTCATGTTGAAATAATAATCGGATACCGATTACATTGGTTCCTTGTTTTGATTGTTTATACATCACGAATATTATTTCATTATTTACAAATTATTTTTGAAGAATTTTGGAAAAATATTTTTCAAAATGGAATTCATGAATGAAAAGTGTCTATTTAGATACTTTTCTATCTGCGCAATGATTAAGAAGAAAATTTCCTACACAATGAATACATGCAACAACTCTTTCCAATAGGAAAAATGCCGAAAAACTCAAAATAAAGATCTCAAATTCATAAATATACAATAAATTGTACAAACTTCAAGTTATAGCACGCTTAAAGTAGAGACAACCCTACTTAAACTTATTGAAGATGTGAATCGTTTATGAATATGAATATGAATGAATATCTCGAAATTTGCTTAAAAATGGTTTATAACTAACTTTTTATGAATAAGGTAACTTTTTATGAATAAGGCTGTTAATCTAAAAACTAACCAAACTACACACGTACGTGCACACAAGAACACCCCACTTAAATAAGCAAGGCCAATCGAAGCAGGCATGAAACATGGCCTTATGAGACATTCCAACGTCATGTTTTCAAGTCCTTGTTTTCACATGCCTAAAAACAGGCCTTCTCCTTCCTTTCTGAAAGATTCCGAGCACATGTTCACTGCATTCTTTAAAGACCACTGCAGCAGGCCTTCTTTAAACACCTTCCTAGTCTCCTTTTTTTCATACCTTCGATAAGAAGAGAGACGGTATGTGTATACATACGAAATGGTGGAATAACATGTCATCGAAAACATTGATTTTCCCTTCTCATTGAAGGCTTGCAGCAGTGGTCTTGAAAGAACAGAGGGAACAAGTGGTCGGGAAATTTTAGAAAGGAAGAAAAATGCCTGTTTTCGGGCATAGGAAAACAAGGCCTTGAAGACATGACGTTTGAATGTCTCAGAATGTCTGCATGCCTGCTTGCAGAAGCTTTGCTAATTTCGCCGCTGGGTTTCTAATCACGAATACACACGCGCAGAGTATTCCACATTATACAAGGCATACAGGCAAGTGCTCTTATCTTAAAGAAGGAACGAGATCACCAACAAATTATTTGTGTGAGCCCAATGTTTATTACACTTATCCCAAACCATATGAGATCATATCCAAAGTCAACCCAGACTCATGACACTTATGTGTACCATTTCCTCTTAGCACAACTAACAAATCATGTTTTTCGAAAACACTAACGGCCTTATTCATAAAAAATTTCTAAAGTAGGTATGAATCGTTCTCTACCTAACGTACTCTTTAGCTATAAAAAACCTTTAATAAGAAATTGTATTCATAAACGTTTTTTATCAGTACTTTAGCTTTATGTGTTCCGGTGGCAACGCCGACTGTTTTTGGCCATTAATGATGTATACAAAGAAGCTTTATAATCGGATACAAAAGCTATATAATCGGTTACCAAATATTTATTTGCACTTATAATAACTATGAACATAATTGTAGCTCAATTTAACATTAACTACGATTCTCATGACAGTTAGAAAGACGTTTAAGTAAAAATGGCATTTAAAGATTGCATTTTCCTTTCCTCATGTTGAAATAATAATCGGATACCGATTACTTTGTTTCATTATTTTGATTGTTTATACATCACGAATATTATTTCGTAATTTCCAAATATTTTTGAAGAATTTTGGAGAAATATTTTTCAAAATGGTATTCATGAATGAAAAGTGTCTATTTAGATACTTTTCTATGTGCGCAATGATTAAGAATAAAATTTCTCACACAACTAGTGGGCCCGGCAATGCTTCGCTATTGCATTTTAACTTGTAATATATTTCACATTTAGGTCTACAAAGTACTTTGAAAACGGTACTTAAGCTCGATAATGATATGTTGAGTTTATAAACTTATGCAACTAATTTCAAGCAACTCCTTAACATGAAAGTTAACAAATTAAGTGTGTTGTTTTAAATTCTAAATATCATAGGCTCTATGACGATAGTAAAAAGTTCATCAGCAAAGTCATATCTTTTACAAATCGGAAACAGACATTCCGTTTAAGATCAAAATTCAATGTAGTAGCGGTAACTGTCTGTATACTAACTATCTCTTTGGGCGTAAAAAACACTTTTGACATGCCTTCTGCGCCTATTGACCGAAAATGGAAATTTCGTTTGAAGCTTTATTCCTTTAGCCATAAAAACCTCTTTCGAACCTATTTCCGAATACTATCTTTGTGTTGAACTCATATTACCATTCTATGAGATAATTCGGTCACCAACGTTTGGCTTTACAAAGTGATGATCTCACGCGCTGTATGGCATTTTACGCCGTCGTGTTGGAACCATTTCTCCTTCAAATAATGATAAATGATAAATAAAAAAAATCAATTGATCGTCCACTGGTTTTAAGGTACGGTCAGACTAGTCAAATATTTGACCAAAACATGTTTTCCCCTATTTGCCTAAAATATTGTCAAAGCAATACAGAGTTGATTTTGTGTGCACACTAGGCGCATTTGTTTGCCTCCTTTTGTTTGATCAAACACGTGTCAAACTGTGTCAGATGGACATTAGGGAAAACATATTTGCCCTGCGGTCACACTTGAACGAATATTTGCAACAAATTGTTGTTTGCCGGCAAATAAATTTTGTTTTCTCAGAAACCTTCAGCAAGCCAACAGAAAATATTTTTTTTTTCTGAAAATTTTTTAACAGTTTGATACAAAATGCAAATATTTTGGTTAACTGTGATGCGTATTTTCTTTTATCTTCATATTCTCTTCAACTTCAACATAATTGGCGACGGTTTGTTTGTGATTTCAATGTATTTATTCTTTGTTTTGTCTTTCGAACAGATGTTCTTGCTATAAGTGTGGTCAACACAACCTTTTTTTAGACGACATATTATTTTACTTATGTATGTAGTTTCTAGTGGAAATTACATTGACAAATTTAAACATCGATCAATCTATGAACCCGGGGTTTTTCCTGTTTCAAAATTTACATATTCAAAATATAGGTTTAGAATTTTTGGCCGAATCTAGTTTAGGTTCCAACGACTGTTTTGGTAGGGTAAAACACATTTTTTAAGAAAAAAATTAATATATATGTTTCGAAATTTGAACTATTGGATGCTAATTTAAATGTTAATTAATTAATAACCAATTGTATTTAGAAATAATAGCGGCGATTTTTTTGCCTGTGGCACTTAGAGCTTCGAACAACGTTTTTTTATATTATTTAGATGTAATATGGGGTCATTGGGACCAGAGAACAGAATGAATGCATTTGTTTTCATTGGGTATTCATAATTTTATTGCTTTTGCCATGCATTCATTCAACAACAGTAACTAATGCCGTTGCTATTTATATGCATCTGTCAAGTTTTTAAGTGCTCCAACTAGTAGTGTTGCAGTTTAGTGCCGCTGGTCGGCTCTATTTAGAAAGAAGGCATAGTTTACATGGAATAAATACTGAAACAATTTTATTCTGCCACAATTTATCCGTGTCGAAGGCCTTTTTTTGTAACTGAATAATTTTTTTGTTTCGTTTAGCTTTATCTCATTTATTTTAGAAATAAATAATAAGTTTTTTTTAATAATATAAAGTATTGTATAATTTGTAAAAGTTTTTAAAATTCGGCTACGGCCAAAAAAAAATTCCTACGGTCAAGTTTTTTTTTATAATAATGTCAAGCATAGTTTTCGTCAAACTCACAATATCTATGACATGTTTTACTGAAATTATGTGGATTGACAACAATAGGCATATTTTTTGTGAGTGCACTCAAAGCATAAAATAAGGAACTCAAACCGTTCCCTGATTGGGACCTGTATGTTCTTGAATTACTGCTGGATTAGTCTCAAAAATTTGTTTCATTTGTATACACACACATAGAGGATCTTCATAGAACCCCTTTTTGACACACATGAGCCCCGGAGCGGGGGTTGTGATTTTTTGACTCCCATATTCTACAATTTATCACCTTTATTACGGGCTTTCGAGAGTGTAATCTGCCTGACAACCGATATTTGTTGGATTTGCTTGTAACCGGTTAAACTATGGCCAATTTATCTTTATTATACCATAATTAGTCGCAGCTTACCCGGTTTACAGTCGATTTGAGATAATTAACAAAGCTAGAATTGTTCCCTTCTAATTATGCATAAAATTTTATAACAGTTCCACAATATTACCAAAATATATTTTATATTCACCATTTCTTCCTTTTTTTATTTATTATTATTTAAATTGGCGATATTTTTCTTCATTTTGTTAATTTATGTCGGTTGGCTGACAACACCGCTGAAAACAGCTGTTATTTACCCTTGTTTGCTCTTACAAAACTTTTGTAAGATCAAATAAATGTTTGCCCAAAAAAGAGGAAAATATTTGCTCTTTGGTGGTCACACTTTGGTCACATTGAGTATATTTTTATTTGAAGGCAAATAATTTTATTTGACCAAAATCAGCTGTTTTGTTGTTTGCCACACAAAAATGTTTTGTGGTCAGACTGCGGCAAAGAAATATTTGACGGTTTTCGTCAAATATTTGCCTAATCTGACCGTACCTTTAGTTCTTCTACCAGTTGGATATATGAATATAGGCCAAGATCTTTCCTCAGCATTTGCAGAGACCGAGTTGCTGAGAACGGCGTCGGTTCGATAAATTCGAGTCCCCTGTCACACTTACGTCTACAGCGTTGATGGCTTCTATTAGCTGCTCAGGTGGATGAGTATATGCACCATGAACTTCACAAAGGGCAAACAGAACGCGCATTTTGAAAATAAATTTGCAAGATTTGTAAACGTTGTTCTTGTGTAGTCTTTACATGGTGATTTTTCAAAGAAAGTCTCAAAGAAAGTCTATCACACTTCACACACCTCGCCTGAATGACGAATTGGTTGACCTAAAATGGCAACAAAAACGGTAAATGGGGTTTTGTTGGGGGTCAATTGTACATTAAAAATCCACATGAATCAAAATCCTAGCTGATAATTTTTTTAAGACAAAAGGATTTTTCGTTTATTTACTCCGTTTTGCGCTTCTTTTGGAAGTGACGTTCGTCGCCCCATGATTATTGAAAGCGTACAGACTTCAGCTTTACGACACTTCTATCAAAATTTAAGTTTTCTGCATTAAATTAAGCGCGAGCTAGGAATTGATATTACACACAAAGTTTATTGGTGACATTTTCTGACAATTCATCGTAGATTTGGTTACAATTTTTGCGAATAAAAAAACTGGCCCACCTTACTGATCATATCTCTAGGCGAACTGCAATATACTGTGGAATTTTGACAGTTATAACTGTTTATTTTAAAAGGGGTGTGGTACAACCCACTTCCACTCTTACTGTAATTTATACTGCAACAACAACATATGTAACAAATCTCATCTTCATACCTCTTATAGTTCATGAGATATAGCCCTTTTTATTTTCATATTGTATGGGCGGTGCCACGCCCCTTTATCCAATCATAACCAAATATAGCACGGGACTATCTACAGTTCATCAGTACCACTTGGTAAAATTTTCGTATCAATCTGTCTATTGGGAAAGCCTGCAGAGCGGTTTTGAAAAGGGGCGTAGCACCCCCCACTTCCACGCTGGCTGCAATTAATACTGCTCCAACAACATATATACCAAATCTCATCTTCATACCTCTGATAGTTCATGAGATATAGCCCTGTTGATTTTCAAGTTGTATGGGCGGTGCCACGCCCCTTTGTCCAATTGGACCGAATTGTAAATATAAACCACCCGGGGCGCCACCCAAACGCATACAAACAAATTTATGCAAATCGGTCTAGCCATTCGTGAGTTATGAAGTCACAACACACTTGCAACAATTTTTTATATATATAGATGAATACATGCAACAACTCTTTCCAATAGGAAAAGTGCCGAGAAACTCGAAATAAAGATCTCAAATAAATATACAATAAATTGTACAAACGTCAAGTTATAGCATGCTTAAGTAGGGACAATCCTACTTTAACTTATTGAAGATGTCAATCGTTTATGAATACTGTTTTCTCGCAATTTGCTTAAAAATGGATTATAAACCTCTTATAACTTTTTATGAATACGGCCGTAAGAATTTAAAACTTTCCTACAACGATTTTTGTAAAATCTGGAACTATGAAGAAGAACAGGAGATTATCTTCTATGCCTCTACCCTGCTTTTGAGAAGTTAGGTCATCGGACACATAAATATAACACGTGTCTATTAGAAGGCGATTTGTGTAACATACATACCTTAATTAATGCATTAAAATAACTTAAGGGCGACGTTGACCAAGTACAATGGTATCGCAACAGGACCTATATATGGAACCAAGTGAGCTAAGCTGAGGGCGGCTGCCGAATTAATCTTATTTAACATATTGTTACCACAAGCTCTATAACAATCCGAGAATCGAATTTGCATTAGTATAATGAAGACATTTTTTTAAAATTTATTGCATAGAGTTATTAGGAGGGGACAAATCGCATGGTCTGGTAATTTATATAAAAACTTTTGCCACTTACCCGTATAATAATATGTTACCAATGTTACATAACATACTAATGAATATCTAAATCATACCTGTAATTAAAAAAATAGCTAAATTAGTATAATGTGTAACAATTAATTTAATATATTAGTTAATTAATTCTAAGTCGAATATTATTGCACATAAAATGCATGTAGTAAAAGTTACATTCGATAAATACAATCAAATTATTAATCTCCCTTTACAAAGTTTACAAATGTGACGTCACAATATGTTTATTTTTATTTCGAGAATATGAGTATTTTAATATGATGACATACAATCCAGATTAGCATACTTAAGAAAACCATATTCTGAATGAAGAATTTAAACACATTGAACAAATCATATTCAGTTATCCCTAATATCATCACCGCGAAGATGCCTGTCACACTCTACACACTGACTTGAATCACTTTCCTCCTTTAAAACTGTTTCAACCGCAGTAAATTTTCAACATATTCTCGAGTGTTTAAATATTTGTTTAACAAATGAATCCATTGCAAGTTATGACTTTAATTTTATTGGATTTTCCGATACTCACATAGGACGTATATAGGCAGATGTACAGTGATGTACAAATAAAAATGTACGTTTGTACGTACGTACGTACAACTCCCGCAACATCAGACAAACATGTCCAATACAAATCAGTGGCGAAAATTCCACAGTATGTATCTTTGATGGCTGATTGTGGAGTTTGGCATTATTGCATAAACGCCTATGGGGTCACATCCATATTAATATTGAATGCGTTTTACCAAACCCCAATTGCCCCTCGATGAGGACGAAACGAATGTATGAATGGGAATGAATGAATATTCATTTTGACACATACAGTCGTCCTAACCACTCACGGATTCAATGTCTAGGCAAATACATGCATATGGGAATGTAAGGATCAGTGTTTGAAGATACACACATATATGTGCACCTATACTCATATAATACATAGATATAGTTAGATGTATGTGCGTAAATACAGAGTGTGTAGATGTGTGCGAGTATAAATATAAAACCATATAAATATAAAATATATTTATGAATAGACATGTAGACAGACCGTCAGGCAGACGGACGTTCATATAGGCGAACAAACACAAATAAACAAACATATTGTTATACACACATTCATGAAAACATAAGTAGATACGACAAGTTCGTACATACAAAATGAACATTTGTCAAAAATTGCAAGAGTAGGCTGTTGCTAAAGTTTATGCAAATTACAGTGTTCACACTTGTAATTACTATTAAAATATTCAAATATTTAAATATTAAAATGAATAGACCGAAAAAAACATAACGTACAACGCAACGGTCGGATGGATGTGATCATTCGATCGACGTAGGATCACAGCTATTCCGAAGTTTCATAAAAAATATTCGCAGTGACGTAAAAGATGAAGATTCTTAGGTGGAACAATACATTGCCAGTACATAGGTACATAGATGAATAATGGAAAAAATTGGCAAAAAACGAGGTCCGGAAGAAAATTATATGAGTTCTAAGGAAAAATTTCACACTTGAGAACCGGAATCTCGATGCCCACACAACAAGAGATGAAATACTTTTTACAGTGGAGTAGCAAAGCTAAATAACGACTTCGGGCATTACTATTTGCTTATAGCTTATAAACGATGTCTGGAGCAGCGTAGAGCCTTCGTTTCGCTGCTGGTAGCCGGTTTCGAATTTATTGCTTAAAACGTAGAGAATGAAAAACGGATAATTGCAATGCAAAATTAAGCTTCGGGAAGAACTGACACTGGCCAATGTTTTAGAACCGGTCATAGGCATTTGGATACTAAGAAACCGGATTTAAAGGGCATGGGAAGGTTCATTGACTACAGAAATGCAAAAAATATGTTGTATATGCCAGGATCAAGAGCTGGCAAAAATAGATAAGGAATTATACAATGAGGATACTACAACTTAAGTCCACGTACATTTTACATGAGTCTAGCCTTAAAAGCCTTACCCATGGTGCTCTAAATACAATGGACATATTACAATGCGATTACCAGCTCCCCTGGGATAACCATGTAACCAGCGCGCCGAAGACTACCAGCTACTTTCGCAACAGGTAGGGCCTCTGGTGAGACCTAGTAGTCCAACTACTTTCAGTTTTAACCCCTGGCAATCGTATTTGCCAAACACTCTGGAAGAAATCTTTACTGCTGTAGTCACCACTCCTGAAATAGGGATCACATCGCTCACATTTCACCCATTACCTACCCAAGTTATCGCAAATCCCTGGATATTCCTTATAACATCCTGAAAGGAAAAAGTAGACAATCACAATCTTGCCCCACATTGTACACGAAAAGCGGTCGGACAGGGATAACTTATGCGATAAGACTTTGACTGACTCATACCCTGTTAACACGAACCCTAAATAAAGGTTACAAAAAAAGACAGCGTTCTCTCCAAAATACCTAACACTCGATTTCTAAAGTGGGGAGGTACCAGCAGAGGCGTGGCTAGACTCCCAATTTTTTCCAAAACTTTAACCTGATGTAGCTTTATACTTAAAATACAGAATTTGGGAACGATCGCATTGGCCATATTGATATTATTACTCGATTTCGAAACTGGACGGAATGGTAAATTTGTATGGTAGGTAAGAAGGGTAGTGGCTGGACTTATAGGGTTTTTTCCAAAACTTTATCCTGGTTGAACTTTACTAAATGGAGAATTTGGCCACGATCGCGTTGGTTGTATTAATAATATTAATCGATTTTAAAAGTGGGCGCTACTGGATGGCTTTGGGAGGTACCAGATGAGACATGGCTAGACTTCCAGTTTTCTTCTCCAAAACAGTTTTCTGCTATAGCTTTACTAATACAGAATTTGGGTGCGAACGCTGTGGATGTTTTGATATTATTAGTCTATTTCTAAAGTGGGGGAGTGGTACATTTGTATGGGAGGTACCAGAAGGGGTGTGGCTAGACTTCCACAAAATGTTATCCTGCTATAGCTTAACAATGTACATAATTTGGGAACGATCGCGTTTGGCATATTGATATAATTACTCGAGAGAGATGTACCAGAAGGGGCGTGGCCATGTAGCCTATTTGCAATACCGTAAGTAGTTTTGGGGAAATATTAAGCGATCAAACCCAAAACGTTCAAAGACAAAAATAGAGAATATGGGGTTAGTTTGACATGGGTGTAATAAGTCTAGCCCGAAGACGAAGCCTGCAAATCGCCAGGCTAAATGTACCTACATATTTAGGCAAAATCGACAGAATGTACCAAGAGCTTAAATCACGGGGATGCGAGTACAAACACAGGAATGGTTATGGACATATTAGCATGTAGGCGTAAAGAGGCTAGGCCGAGGCTATAAGCCTTCATATACCACGAAAAAACAGTGGTGACATGCTAAACGTCCACGGTACCAGAATATAGACGCAGATGAACAGCTGAATCTTTTTGCGCAGATGCAGCACACAGGGCAAAACTCCAGCCAAAGGGAACACGTGCGGTGACGAAACGATATAATGAGAAGAGGAGGGACATGAAACACCACATCAGCCGGAAAAAGGGTCTGTAGAAAAATGGAGAGAGCCAGGATATCGAATTACAGGGATTGAGGTGAAGCCCCAAAATTCAACCAAAAGGTAATAAGCAACGGTTTTCGCACGGCGATCCCCACCTATAAGGACAGAGATATAAATCTGATTAGGGACACTCCGAGTGTGCTGCATATACGGAGGGACAACTTTTGTACTCTGTTCGTTCCTGAAGGCAACATAAGTGACGAAATCAAGCCAATCGATCGACGGCGGAGTACATTACCCACCACCGAGCCTAAACGAGATCAGCTTGCTCAATTGCACGGCTTAAAAGCAACAAAGCTGCAGGAGCCGATGGACTGCCGGTAGAGCTTTTTAAGACCGGCGGCGATGAGTTGGCAACGTTCATGCACCACCTATAAATAATCACTCTGTGATCAGAGTGTTTTATGTCTTTGCTTGAGAAAGGCGTTCTTAGTGAGTGTACCAACTACCGTTGGGCCAGCCATTACTCCATCACATACAAGGTCCTGTCTAGTGTGTTATATGAAACACTAAATCCATGACCGACCAGGTAAATGTCACACTACCGCAAATCCTGGAATCCGTTCTGTTTATCGTTCACAAAGCTGCATATAAGGCTGGACTCAAAACGGAAACAAATTACCTCATACGCTATGGATGTGAAATACGGATTGAAAGTCTGAAGATTAAAAAGGGGACACAGTCTCTTTAGTCTGCGCAGAGGACAGTCGGTCTTCGCATCACTTGACGCTGTGTTGGCAATAGCAGACATATTTACAACCGATCTGCTAAGGCATGGCTAATGCCGAACATCTGTAAATGATTGGACTGACGTTGTGGAGAGATTGATGTTATTAGGCCACGACTACTTGATGCCAATAGAGAATAATGGCATGGACAGATGTGGACCACCTTAAAGTATTGCGAAAGCGTTTCTCAGGTGGTAAACTTCTCAGAGAGAAGATAATGAGTTTTTACTCGTTATACTAAGTATATTAGTGAGCCTGACATATCAATCTAGCCACGACTACAGTCGAAACTCTTTATAACGAATTCCAAGGGACTGGATATTTACTTCGCTATAAAGAAAATTCGCTATACAGAAAAGAAAAACGATTTTGTTCCTTTTAAAATTTTTTATTTTTGGTTGAAGTACATTTTTCCACTTGTCTTCTTCAATATAATTTTCTAATACATTTAGAGTAGTAAACGCAGAACATATCGCGATATGCAAAGGCAAACTGATAGCGACTACAAGAAATGTGAGATATGGTAATGATTCCAGTTGTCACTTGCATAATTCGGTGGTTCCCCAAAATACACTTTCAATTTTATGGTAAATAAACTATTTAAAGCATCAGTCTCTGCTTGTGCGTTGTGAAAGCAACAAAATACACACAGAGCAACAATAACAACACCAATAACACTAAACAAAGCGACGTCGATTTATTTTCTGTGTGCGTGTGTTAAATAAATTCGTTATATGGAAATTGAAAACGCTTCAATCTTGAAGTTGCGGTCGCAAAAATGCTTCGTTATAAGGAAATATTCGCTATAGGGAAATTCGTTATATGGAGATTATAATGCACTCAAAGTAGACCCAAAATACAGTGTTCTTATAATTGCTACGCAATAAAGAAAACTTCGTTATATAGGAGTTCGTTATAGAGAGTTTCGACTGTATTGTGAATGCTGTTAAGCATTTTGCCTGCCTTAACCGCAAAAAAATAAAAAAAAAAAACAACAAAAATAAATTTAATACTCGCATATATAAACCATAACTATCGTTTTCTCAAAACTTTCATTGCAACCCTCTCGCTCTTGCATAGTCTAGCAGCATTGTGATGAGTATTTCAAACACAAAAGTTAAGTTTGGGTGAATTTTGTTGAAACCACAAATTGCTATTAACGAAAATCTAATCATAACCGGAAATTAATTTGACAGAAATCTCATTAAATTTACAGCTACCACAAAACTATACGGACACACACATAAACAAACAAATGCACCCATATGCAGCCATTCATACACATACCTAAGCAGGCTCATATCCATATTCATATCATGCCGATGATACATCTCGTCATATATAGATTTTGTATCAGATATATTTGTATTTGGACAATAATCATGAAGATGAGGCAGATGATGGCAATGCCTGAAGTGACTTATGGCTGTTTGCCCAATGACGATGACTGGTCTACCATCGTCATCATCAGCAGCAGCATCAGCATCAGCTAACTGCAGTACCAGTAATTCATATTTGATGTTAAAATCCAATACTTTTAGTCAAAGTTTCCACAAAAAGTTTAACTGAACAATATTCGAACTTTGAGTTAGTGAGATGTAAATCAAAGGCCGTCACGTCCATGTGGTTGGTGCATTTGCCGCTGCTGCTGTTGCAAATGTAATAAAATTAAAAGCCTAAAGTCTGTTTGTTATGGCTGCTGTGCCGACATTATTGTTGTAGGCACTCGTATTGCAATTTGATAATATTGCTGACATTTTGTTGCATGAAGATAGCAATGCGATAATTTATGTTTGATGTCAGTTTAGATGAATGTTAGTGACCATTCATTCATTCATTGTGGCCAATATGGAATACTCTCGTGAGCGTGTATGCGCTGGCTAATGTGGATAGTTTTGAGGCATTTCTCTTTTAATATTATAAAGAGAAGCGCCTAACCGGTACAGATGTCATATTAGATTTAAAAAATAATACTAACGTACATTTTTTTGGGCGAGTTGTGAAAAATTGGAATAATTTAATTTTATTTATTAATATTTGAAAAATACTCTAATAAGTATTGCAAAGACGTGACATTGCCTTATATATAAAGTTTTATTATTTTAAAGTTTTATTTATTAAGAACTTGTTAAAAGGAAAACTATAAATAACATAGTCAAATATTAACACGTTTACTTTTATCTACAAAGTCTGAGGAATTTTTTGCAAAAACTCTCACCCAACATCCGAAAACTATATCTGACAATATTCGGACATATTTTACATCACGAGCGGTAACTCAGAAACTGACCAGATATTCACACCATGACAATACCTTATCTGTCCCGAATTGTACATCCTAACGTTATATAAAAGTTAACTTTTAACATCGCCTGTGTTGGATGTTAGAAAAAAAACATACATAAAAATCACTAATATACTTCGTATGACTGTGCGGCCACATCAACTCCCTCCTTCTGTTAAAAATTTCAAACAACTTAAACTTTTACATCAAAAAAAGCATACAACTTATTCTTCTTAACAACTTCTTAGAAGGCAAAAATAAAAATTAAGGCAATATGTCGAGCAAGTTGTTGTATGTTGTACGTCATATCTATGTGAATCGCTTTACAATATTGTGGTAAATATGTACATACTTAAAGCTTGTTGTTACTGCTGTTTGAGCACTAGATGTTTTCCTTTTTGTTGAAAGTATAAAATTGATTTTAAATCACTTTATCAGGTTTATAAAGCAATCAGAGCGAATCTGTTCACATGTCGGGATTCATTTATCCAAAAGGGATGTAGAAAATGTTTGTCAGTTTCAAAGAATGGAAAAAATCGTAGTCAATTGAAGAAAATATGTTGCACAAACAAACTTCAAAAGTTGTGCAAGTTTTGGGAAAATGTTACCATTATTGTTAAGGAGAAGCTAAAAATTCTTAAGAAATCAAATAAAGCAAACAAAACATTTATTAGCTAAGAAATTGTAATTGAATATAGACATGAGAGGAGGCTGTTAGACAACTTCTGTGACTTTTTGAATTTCTATTGTTGTTACTATAAAATTCTATTATGTGACCACTGGTAAAAATCCACGCTCAGACAACCGCTTGCAAGATGTAGAATATCTCTTATTTTCTGAGGAAATGGATGCTGCATGCAAGGCGAAACTGCTGCCAAAATATAACGCCACGATATACCGAAAAGATGAGATAGACAAAAAGACTCTACAGGCGGAATAAGCGTCTATGGAAAGAATGAGAATGCCAGGATATTTAAATGTACAGGGATAGAGGTGATGTCTGAATGTGCTAACAAAAGGTAAAAAGCAAAGGTTTTGGAACAGGAATCCCCACCTGCAAGGACAAATATGGAATCGAAGTCAGCAAGGCAAGTGCACGGCTTAAAACCAATAAAGCTGCCGGTGCCAGTGGCAATGTGCATACACCAGCTCATAAACACGATTTGGCAAAAAGAATGCATGCCCGATGACTGGAGTCTGAGTGTGCTATGTCCTGTGCTTAAGAAATGCGATACAAGTGTGCGCACCAACTACCGCTGGATTAGTGTTTCGAGTGTATTTTGTGAAAGACTAAAGCCTATTTTAGCGATCATAATTGGGCTACAAATCCTGAAGATTACCAAAGATCGAAACTTACCATCCGTTTATCGATTACAAATATGCATTCAACAGTCCGATACAAAAAATATGATATATGCTATGACTGAGAAACGAAGTCATCAATAAAAATAGGCAAAATACTGACAGAGCTATTTTAGAGCAAGGATTTAGACTAGGCGATTGTCTGTCATGCAATCTCTTTAACATCCTAATGGAGATGATCATCATGATGATCATGTGATTTAACGACAAAGCCCTTTCTCGACGAACGAAGATTCAACTCTACCAGACACTGATCCCACAGCACAGAATCCTGAATAATGACACACAAAAAAACTTAATTTCCCTTTACACCCCATGAATGAGGTAAGGGATGATTCTCGCGTTGTTGTGAATTAACACGCTTTCTTTTTTAGATTCACAACAAACGACATGCTAGACATGCCAACTATCTCGACACTTATAATGCAAAGTTGCTGTGAACAACATTGAGGGGGCCGGCAATGAAAGAAAAATGTAAATGACTGGAGCCGGGAATCAAACCACGGATCTCCCGCATGTTCTAACCTCTATGCAACGGTCCCCTGATGACACAAGCGGATCAATTTGATCTGAAAGTCTTCAAGAGAAAAATACTTTTGTACAAATGTATAAAAATGCTCCAGCTGAAAGAGGCTTCGGCAATAAACTCGATGGGCGGAGGCGACTAAAACTTCGTTGGATGGACCACATGCAATACCTGTTATATATGCTTGGTGTGGCAAACTATCTACGAAGCTCAAAAGACCAAAGCGCTTGGAATTCTTTACCAAGTGCGGCAACTGATAAATAATTATGTTGTTACTGCCAAATAAGAAGAAAAAGTCATTAAAAGCAATAAATCTTTTGAATTCAACAAAATAAGAAAAAGTGAATTTGAGTACTCTTCAAGGTTTAAGTCTTTGTCGACACTATGAGGTCTCTGATCTATCAATATCAATGGTTCAGAAATTCTATTTTGGGCGTACCAGCACAAGTGGCACAGAACATTTAGGACGCCTTAAAGTGTTCGTTACGCGAAATCGTTGATAAAGTCCATGGAATGAAATCGGAAAACGAAAGAGCGTGAGCGGTGAACGAAACATATAAGTATAGGTTATGAGAAGCTCTTATCAGACAACTTTGGCTTGACAGCCAGAAATATGCTATCTACATGGATCCATGACAATAGACTAGAAACAAGGATCTGTCAAAGTAAAGGACATATACGGAATAACGTGCACTAGCAAAGGCCAAAACGGTTTGATTGATCAACAATGTGCTGGCGAAAGTTTTACTTCTTAAAGACATTGTTAACTCTAAAATAGGGTTTTAGTTTTTTTTTGTGTTTATTTTTAATATTCTTTTGAAATAATTTTTCATCTTACAAAAACTTTGCCAAACGATTTTTCACGAACGTAAGAAAATTTATATTTTTCATATTTTTCTTATTTTTTGGTAAATTAATTAAATTCTTGAGAGTTAATGAGACTATTTAAAATTATATATTTGTTTTGAGTTTAAAAAGTTATCTTGTTAACACTGGAGTATCAGAAAATTTTAAAACTAATTGTATAACTTGCATAGAAACTGCTCTGAAGTGAATATTTATATGTATTTGTTATTTTTTACGTCTCATTTATGGCCAAAATTTGCATACAATAGATACACTATATCCAGGGGACACTGCACGTAGCGGAAATTCCGCACTGTTTTATTTGTTATTTATGATATGAAGTCAATACGAAGATGTGCTCGTAGATATCGTTTTTGTATTTAGTTTAAAACAAATAAAATGCAATATTTATGAACGTATTGTTAATTGTTTTGTGGTTAATTGTAAATCATTTATTATTTCTAGAGAAAAGATTTAGCAATTTTAAAAATTGCTGAATATTTTACTGACATTGTGTTATATTTATATATAAGATTAAAAACTTTTTTTGCTCTTGATTTTGTTTTAAGTCGATCTGTGAGAATTATATTATATTGAAATTGTTCGGTTTAAGATCTATACTATTGGTAATTGGTGATTATTACCAATAGGTTTTTGTTCAAGAGTTGTGAAATGTATTATGAGACAGCGGGTAAGGCGTATAACGTTATTTCGGCATTCACCACAATGCCTCGTCAGCGCCCTTTGCTGCGACTTCTCCACTATCATCACAAACCTTAAGGGAAGAAATTTACTCAATTTAAATGAGAAACTCTGCCCACCGGTGCGAAGATAGTATCCTCAAAGCACACAACAAGTCAACATATAATATTTTTTATATAATAACACAGTGCAACATTTCTAAGGTCATCGTCTGGTGCCGCCTTCGTACCCAGATATTTTTGAAGTATATACCGAGACTAAAAAAATCCCCAAAGGATTTGGCCCCATTACATCGAAACATTTTTTTATGGACACTCCAATATTTTCACCCCAACACGATTTTTTTATCATTTTTACGGAGACCATATTTCATTAACCGTTCATTTCATTTCTTTTTGTCTTCGGCAATGTTGTAGATCTAAACCAGAGCAAAAAAAGTGCCAAATAGACCGACACAAAAAAATTGCATCCAGTGCATGAAAATTGCAAAAATATGGGAAAAATTATATTTTTTCATGATGTTTTCCACACAAAATTTATTTCGTTGAATTTTAGTCTCGCTATATATTTCAAAAATATCTGGGTACGAAGGCGGCACCAATTTAGGTGTTGCACTGTGTAATCTTAGTTTTTTATTTTTTAAATATACTTCCGACGAAATTCACTTGTTATGAATTTTAACAAGGGAAACATCAAATACCATAGTTTCCTTTGCATCCCATGAAGGAGATCTTCTAATATGACTATTCTGAACGTCAAATTTTTTTAAAAATCTATGGCTAGACATGACTATATTGACTCGACTGCTCGCAAATTGCTGTCTACAAATTCGATAAAGGCGAGACTGTTTTCAATATAAGAGAATAGACACTCGAGCCTGGCTGCAAGGCCATGCTGAAATTGGAAGACGTGAGTATAGAAATGCAATTAAGAGAGAGAGAGTTTGCGATAACAAACGAAGCCTATGGAAAATGCTGCGCTACGAAATAAATAGGGACCCATGAAAACCAGGTTATAAAATAGTAATGGAGATACTACTGGGACCGGCCGTGGCATAGTGGTTAGAACACGCGACTACCATGCGGGAGATCGCAGGTTCAAACCTGGCTCCAGTCATCTTAAAAAAAATTGTTCTTTCATTTTCGGCTCCCCTCGAATGTTGTTGACAGCAACTTCGCAGTATAAGTGTCGCGTCAATCGGCGTGTTAAGTAAGAGCTTCTCAAACAGTGACGTTCGCATTCGTCGATAAACAAGTAGGTGCCGTTAGTTGTGAATCTAAAAATAGAAAGCGTGTTAATTCACAACAACGCGAGAAGCTATCCCATACCTCATTCATGGGGTGCAAAAGGAAAATAAGTTTTAATTGTGCATCCTGCACGAGGAAGTCCCACATGGCCATCTTATAGAAATTCACAGAACATCGGCGTTGAGAAAAACTTCAACAAAGGCACAGTTTCAACTACAGTCGCTCATTTTTGGAGAAAGAAAGATATGTCAGAAGAAACATACCAACATACAAGAACAAGGCAAATAAGACAATATTAGGCAGGATACTAGGGTGATCAATTATTCGGGTTTTTGCGAAAACCGGTTTTCGAATTATTCGAAAAATGGCATTTAAAAAAAACCGGTTGCTTTTTATGAAATTCACAAAAAACCGGATAATCCGGTTTTCAAATGTATGCCAAATAACAAATTAAAACACAATTTTTGACAAAAAATTTCATTGAAAAATAACAGAAAATAATTCAAATATACTTAAAATAGTATAATTTTAGTTTAATTATAATTACAATGCAAAACATTAGTGTGATCTGTTTGGCATTTAACAAAGACAAACAAAACATAACAATTCATTTGTAAATACTTGACTATAAAAAATATATTTAATTTAATCTTTAGTTTTCCCTAAAGTAACATTTAAGAAATAAGATACAATTAAAGTGCTTGGGTGTATAACTATTTTTTTCTTTGATTTTTATAAAACTTGCCATTAAAAATACCCTCTCACTCAATGTACCAGTTGGACTTATTGTGTACAAGGCATTTAATAATCTTATTCATATATAAAAAATCTTCCACAAAAAAATTTTTGGTAGAGTTTTTAATGGTAGTTTTAGGATTTTGAACGTTTTTTATAGCTTTATTTAGTTCTGTTTCTATAGTATCTTCAGTGGCATCAACGATCATTTCGCCATTTAAATCTGTAAACGAATCTTGTTTTTCTGTAAATAATCGTGAATACAAAATGGACGCTAACTATTTTGTTTCATTTTTACTTGAATTTTTTAAAAATGCGCCACTAATTGGGAGTTTACTCGTACTTAAATACAAAATGAGATTATTCAGTGTTTGAATACGCCTTTCTGATAGACGTCTTTTTAAAATTTCATATAAATTTACTGATAACTGGTTTTGAACGTTTTGCTTTCGGGATCAAGTGTTCGCACAGTAACATTTATGTATTTTATATAAGATATATCCGAAAAAAACATGTACGAGTCACATTTAATACAATTATGAATGAATTTAAATAAAAGGGATCAAACGCCAAAAAACCGAGATTCGACAAAAAATAACCGGATTATTCGATATTCGAAAAACAGGGATTTAAAAAAAACCGACGGTTTTTATGAGTGAAAAAAACCGAGTAGCCGGTTTCTGAAAACCGAACTGATCACCCTACAGGATACCCTAAAAACTTTGCAATCAAAATGGTCCACAGACAGTAATGTCATATGGACGGCCAAACTTCTCCGAAATCTTAATAATTGGTTGAGAAGATAATCTGGATAAGCGGAGTACTACGAGGCCCAGATTCAAACCGGGACGGATATTTCTTGGAATATCATTATAGAATGGCAAGTGTGACACATCGCACAGTGGTTTGACTTCATACAGTTTTGTGCAAAACCTATAAGCGGTCTTAGATCTTTAAAAGTTTGCGCCGAGCATTATATTGGAATGATGGTTAGAACACGCGACTACCATGAGGGAGATCCCATGTTCAAATCCTGGCTCCAGTCATCTAAAAAATAAAAAAATACATTTTTCTTTTTTGCCGGCTGTAGAGTACATTATTGTTACATTGTTATAACATCAACTTTTGTATATTTGAAACAAAGCATGTTGTTTATTTTAAGTTTTACTTTTGAATTTGAACTATTAAATTTTCTTCATTGAATACACATACTTTGTATCAACAACACGTATTCTCAATTGTGAATAAAAACTTATAAAACAACTAATATTGGTACTACACCGGCCCTCTGGATGTTGTCGTCAGCAACTTCGCAGCATAAGTGTCGAGTCAATCGACATGTCTAGTAAAAGCTTCTCAAACAGTGACGTTCGCATTCGTCGATAAAAAAGTTGGTGCTGTTAGTTGTAAATCTAAAAATATGAAATCACTACAACGCGAAAAGCTTTCCCATACCTCATCCATGGGGTGTAAAGGGAAATTAAGTTTTTAGTAAATATATAATACTGTTTATGTCTTGAGTTATTGAAGATAATCAATTTTTAATTAAAATAAAGTTCCTTGCTTGTGGAGCAAAACCGTACAAATTTGACTAATTTTTATAGGAGGTGCAATTAGGGGCAGCACTACGTGTCCGATTTTTTTTTAGTAAATCAACGTTCAATAAACGTTTACCATTGCAAAGTTTGACTAAATTTAGTGTACATGCTAAAAAGATATGCATGTAAAATGGGCAATGTTGGTTATTTATATGGGAGGTACCAGAAGGGGTGTGACAAATAGTTAGGTTTTCTGAGGTTTTGCCTCTTATTACAAGATATTATCTGACCAAATTTAATTATCCCCCAGGTGCAGGTTTGGAAGTAATGGGAGAAATATTAATTGCAAATATCCTCCGGTCGTCCTTTTGTCATCCCATTAGTTCATTTTGAAAAAAAATAATACTGGTAAATTTTCATACCGATCAGTTAAAGTTTAGCCAGCCAGACAGACGAACATAGCTCAATCGTTTTAAAAAGTCCTGAAACGAATTTTGTCTTAAGATACTTAGGGTCTAACTCGTCTCCTTTAATGCGTTACACTTTTTTCGTCACAAATTCGATTCATGATTTTTCAAGTCGTTAGAGCCATGCCCGTCTGTCTATCTGGCTGTCCGGCTGGTACGCACGATAACTTTCGAAAGACCCAACCAAATTTTTTAAAACTTAGCATGGGTTAATATTTCCCCAAAACTACTAAAGATATTGCAGACGGGCTACGCCCCTTTTGGTACCCTCAATACAAATATATCAAGCAGCCCACTTTGGAAATCGAGTTATAACATCAATACACACAACGCCCAAATTCTGTATTTAGGATTAAGTTTTGGTGGAAAAAATGGTAGTCTAGCCACGCCTCCTCAAGTATCTCCCTTACAAATGTACCACTCCGCCCACTTTAGAAATCGAGTAATAATGTCAATACACCCAACGGATCGTGCCCGAATTCTGTATATAGTAAAGCTATAGAAAGATAAAGGGATGTGACCCATTTGCAATACCGTTAGTAGTTTTCGGGAAATGTGCAAAGTTTTAAAACAATTGGTTGCGTCTTTCAAAAATTATCGTGCATACCAGCCGGACAGACTGACGGACGGGCAGACAGACAGACGAACATGACTCAAACGACTTAAAAAGTAATGAATCGTATTTGGTTCAAAGAAACCTTAGGCCTAAAGTGGCAACTTCTATGTGTTACACTTTTGGGTCGTATCAAACGATATATACCCTCCACCCGTAGGGTGAGGGTATAAAAACTGGAAGCCTAGCCACGCCCCTTCTGGTACCTCCCGTACAAATGTACCAGTCCGTCCACTTTAGAAATCGATTAATATTATTAAAACACCAAACACGATCGTGCCCTAATTCTGTATATAATAAAGCTATGACAGGATAAAGTTTTGGAATAAAAAATGTGGAAGTCTAGCCACGCCCCTTCTGGTACATCCCATACAAATGTACCACATCGCCCACTTTAGAAATCGATTATTTATAAATCTAAATAGATCCATTATATATTAACCATAGCCTCGTGAGGCCGACAATAATCGTTTTTTTTTCACACAGACACGATCGGCAATTCACACGTATTCAAAAGTTTTGTTTGATTAAAAAAGGTCAAGTCTCTGATTGAGTGTTATAAAAGCAACACCACACACGCTTGTTTCGCATTCAACACAAAAACTGACACAAGTACAAGGATTTTTGGGAGACCACAACATTTTCCCGGAGTACAATTCGACAGATCTGACGCTTCTTGTATGACCGCACACAAGCTCACCCTACTGTTGTGTGCGTGCGTTGGGTTACGCCTACTACTGATGTATTAAAATGAAGACAGAGAGATAAACAAGCCTCAAGCGCTTGTAAAATATTGTGAAAAAATTCCATCTAAGATATCAAGTATCCAACTCATATCCATCGCTGCACTACAATTTTCTAGTATCAAATTATACAGCTTGAAAGGTGAAGATAAATGAATACAATGGCTATAGAATATTTTAGTGTATTCCCTGCAAGAAATTTGCATTTATCCCATTTTAAGAATACAATTATAATTAACAAATGCCATGAGTTTCCTGGTTCATTAGTCACCGCACAATATTGATACGGAATAATCAGTTGGCCGCATCGACCACCCAATACCATCATTATACTCGTTGGAATCATATTTGCTTTTTTCTACTTGTAACCAATATTATCAACGAATTGCAATTCTGACAGATTAAAAACCACCAATATTAAAGAGAAAAAAAAATAACTGCGCAAAAATATAACAAGTCACCACATTATTAAGTGTAGTTGTAATAATTTAAAACTTAATATTATACCCGATTACGGTCACGAATCAATAGCCATCACCCACCGTCTTTTAGAAAATTTCGCATCGTTATTACTACAACGTTATGTTAATCTAGTTTTATGTTGAATCTGAGTAGTAGAACAAAAGCTCTGTCAAGATCTGAAGCAGCGACTCGATAAATTAACCGCCAGCATGAACAGCATTAGTTAAGGGCTTGGTTGGCGGTTGCTAACCACCATTATTTTCAGGATTTCTGCGAAAAGCTCACCAAAAATATATTCTAACAAATGTAACTATGCTCTATCGTTGCAGATTCAGGTTTCAAATATAACAGCATAGCTAAATTGTGAATCTCGTAACTGCTGCGGTGATAGATAGAATATGGAATACAAGTCCTTCTTTATTGTGCCACACTACAATAACAAAAATATATACAATTTGAGGAGGCACTTGAAAATGTACACAAATGATGCGGATATCAGTGCAAAAATAATATTAAAAACAACAAAGTACTCGAGTCTAAATCTAAATTGTGCATAACATCGATAGTCCTGGTTATTCTACCTGCTTGCAGCATTTTGTTACAAAGTATTTTGATAAGAGGATGCTTTGGCATTTTATGAGTGTAATGACGATATTTATTAAAAGCAGTGTATTTTTTGTCGAATTCGATAAGCATACATATTTTTGGAAAATTTTTACCATCTTTTGCAAATGCATACTCTTAGCCGAAACGCATGTTAATTACGATAAAGAAGATTTGTTGATTTTGCAATGGAATATCATAAAATTGATGCTCATCACGTCATTCAATTTGACGCTTTGCATTGTCTACGGCAATAAACAACTGCAGTATTCACCAAATATTTACCCTAAAAACCGCAATATCAACATTTTGACTCACACGAATTATTGTAGTCTTGGGAATTTTTAATGGTTTTCCTCCTGTCAAAATCCACATTAACAACCACATACACAAAATAATAAAAGCGCCAACAAATTTATTATGTTACCAAAATATTATATGACTCCGATGCATCATCAGCATCTGCTGGGGCATAAAGCAAACATCTATAGATTCCCTTGCACTCACAATGGTCGCGACGGCGAAAAACAATGCCAAAAATGATTTTAATTTTTATTAACAATTTATGTTTTCAATTTAATGGGATTGAATAATAAAACGAGCGAAAATGAAAACGCAGTTCAGATCCACGGCATAAACTATGAATACCATAAGGAGTTGGGATTTCGTGGAAAATCTGGTTATATTTGTTGAATGTTTTATGACTCAATTAATTCAGCCCTCCCCACATTTGCAACAATTGGTCCATTGGCCAGAACACCAAGCAGCACTGGTGCTGTTTGGGCGAGCGACAATTTTACTTTTAATTGCCGCCCATTTGTGCCCCAACAAAAAAAAACACACACACAAACAAAACAGGAGAGAGTATAAATTTTAAAACGAAAACACAACAACAATAAAAATGTAAAGAATTAAAATGATTGTTTTTTTTTTGTTGTATGCCGAAAAAAACATTTAGGCCATATGCATCGATATTGGCCTCTTTTTCGGTGCTTGGCTGACATTCACTTTGTGGCAGAAACAAGTGAATGCAACAGTCCCCAGTGAAAGGCAAGAACGACCGGCCGATACGAGTCAGCGTAGGGAGAGTAAACAACAACAGCAGGTAAGTGTTTGCCAGTCATGTGTTGCAAATTAACTTAAGTTCAATTTATATTTTTAATAGTTTGCAATTTAAATAATTTCATTTCACCGTTGCATCGTCATTCCGACATTCACTTTGCTCTTCCATCGTCCACATTCTCGATTCTCGGAACAGAATTGTAAATGTTACAAATTTGTCTGGACACATGACAAACTGACAGTTTAAGTTTTGAATGCGATGCAAATTGAAAACTTAATTCTGTGGAATAATTGTGCTATGTCATCATTTACACATGCACTGCACAATGGAAAAATACAAAAATGTTTTATATTTTAAGATTAAGATCACGTCATATTGTATAATGAATGAAGAAGATGTCTGGTAAAGTTTTTCTATATGTACTAAATTCAACATGTGTACCAAGGTACGACCGACCTATAACTCCTTTGAAATATTGTTGTTAATTTTAACTCATGGATTTATTAAAAGTTAGATTAGCTGGTAATTATAACAGATCAATTGAAATGTCTCTGGCCCACCATAGTAAAATGTGTTATTTCTGGGACAGTGTTCGGAAACTCGTCATCAAACCAAGTTTTCGCTTCAACTGTATTATTATACCCTCATCATACGGGTAAGAGGGTATATATCATTATATATATCAAAAGTGTAACACATAGAAGGAGCCACTTTATACCCTAGGTTTCTTTGAATCAAATTCGTCTGTCTGTCTAGCTATAACGAGTACGAGTTAATATTTTCCCAAAACTACGTACGGTATTACCAATGAGCTACATGGCCCCACCCCTTCTGGTACCTCCCATACAAATGCATCATTCCACCCACTTTAGAAATCGAGTTATAATATCAATACACCTAACGGGTTCGTACCTATATTCTGTATTTAGTAAAACTAAAGCAGGATAACGTTTTGGAAATAAAAATTCGAAATCTAGCCACGCCCCTTCTAGTACCTCCCATACAAATGCTCCTTCCCGCGCACTTCAGAGATGGACTAATAATATCAATAAATCCAACGCGATCGTACCCAAATTCTTTATTTGTTAAAGCTATAGCAGGATACAGTTTTTGAGAAAAAAAAACTGGAAGTGTAGCCACGCCCCATCTGGTACCGCCCACTTTAGAAATCGTTTAATATTATTAATAGACTTAACGCGATCGTGCCCAAATTCTGTATTTAGAAAAACTATAACAGGATAAAGTTTTGAAGAAACAATTGGAAGGCTAGCCACGCCCCTTCTGGTACCTCCCATACAAATGTACCATGCCACTGGTTTCTCCCTTCAAAAAGCAATATTTTATCAACAAATTTCCATTTTTTTCACAATAACAAGAGTTGTTTCTAGTACCGCCATCTACGTGTGTCGCCGGGACTTTTTAATGGACCTGTTATTTGTCGGACAAACCTATGACGAGTTCTCGATCACTGTAAAAAACCAGTAAGAAAATTTTAGTCGGAAAATTTCTAGTATATTGATAATATTACTCCATCTCTAAAGTGGGCAGGGTGGTACATTTGTATGGGAGGTACTAGAAGTGGCGTCGCTAGATTTCCAGTTTTATTTTCAAACTTTATCCCAAAAGGGGAGGAGTGGTACATTTGTATGGGAGGTACCAAAAGGGGCGCGGTTAGACTTCCAGTTTTCCTCCAAAACTTTATCCTGCTATAGCTTTACTAAATACAAATTTTGGGTGCGATAGCGTTGGGTGTATTGATATTATTATTTGATTTCTAAAGTGGACGGGGTGGTAGATTTATATGAGAGGTACCAGAAGAGGCGTGGTCATGTAGCCCATTTTCCATACCGTAAGTGGTTTTGTAGAAATATTGTCTCATGCTAAGTTTCAAAACTATTGGTTGCGGCTTTCAGCCGGACAGACGGACGGACATGGCTCAAGCGACTTAAAAATCATGAATCGAATTTGGTTCAAAGAAACCTAGGGTCTAAAGTTACTTTTTCTATGTGATACACTTTTGGGGCGTATCCTACCCGTAGGTTGAGGGAATAAAAATCACTAGGGTTTTAATGCTTCTCACACAATTGATAGCATATAGGGACAAGAGTCTTTGTCCAAAGTATTTCGGTCATCTGAGACTAAAAACAAAACTTCATTTCCCTTTACACCCCATGAATGAGGTATGGGATATCCTCTCGCATTGTTGTGAATTAACACGCTTTCTATTTTTAGATTCAGGGTGCGGTTTTTTATTTGTTTTAGATGACTGGAGCCAGGAGTTGAACCTGGGATCTCCCGCATGGTAGTCCAGTGTTCTAACCATCATGCCACGGCCGAACTATAAGCAATAGAATTTTCGTCTTAATTAGTAAGGGCACTTATTAAACAGTAAGGTAATTAACTTCGGTTATGCCGAAGATGATACCCTTCGGACACCCCCAAAAACGTGATGTATGTATGGAAGTTGGAAGTAGTTTTTGTCTGATCTTACCCATTTGAGATTTTAACCTCCGCTTAGCGGATATGTGCTTGCATACAAAACTTCAGCTCGATAGCTCTTAAACTACGGCTGTAATCATGGGGACAGGCAGACGGACACTCCCAAAAATTCGGAGTTATAGTATTGGGGACAGACAGACGGACACCCCCAAATGTATGTATGAAGGGTGGGATTTTTTTGGTCGGATCTTGCCCATCTTAGATTATAACCTCCGCATAGAGGATTGATGCTTGCATACAAAATTTAAATTTAAACTCTATAGCTCATAAAGTACGGCTGTAATATCCGGAACAGACAGCAGACATCTTTAAAGCGACCTCGAATGCGAAGCGGATCATTTGTTTAAATAGAAGAAAATCTTGCGTAGGTGTTCGTCGAGTCTTTGTTTTCCCCTCACTGTAATTTTAAACAAGCTATTACAATTAGGCTATTAGATTGAGCAGAGCGAAAAACGCACGTAACCGAACACAAAGAAAGCTGGACATCGCGAAGCTGCAAACCCCAGAGATAGCTACTGCCTACTCCAACCAGCTCTCCCAACTTTTACGACACAACGCCTCTACTTCTGACGTTCCCGATACACAGTGGCAGCATATTGCGTATTCCATGGCAACCGCCGCAACAACCGTGCTAGGATGAGAAAAGCGGCGCTCAGACAATTCCTGGTACGATGAAGAATGTCGCATAGCGTCTGAGGAACAAGATGCTGCTTATAGGGCAACGCTACAGCCAATTGTAACCCGTGCTGTTAGGGAACAGCATAAGGAGAAAGCAAAACGGGCGAGACAGCTATTTAAACGATAAAAACGTCAGATGAAGGAACGGGAGAACGAGGATATGGAGTGATACAGGGATAGAGGTGAGGCCCGAAAATTTTACCAGAAAGTAAGAGCAAATGGATACGGTAATGGCCTCCCCACCTGTAAGGACAGTGATGGAAATCTGGTCACGGATACGCAGAGTGTGCTGCACATATGGAGAGAACACTTCCAGCAACTGCTGGTTCCAGAAGGCAGCGCACGTGAAGTTATCACGCCAATTGTCGACGACGGCTTAGATTGCCCACCACCAAGTCAAGCCGAGGTAAGAAGAGCAATATCGCGCCTGAAAAACAACAAAGCAGCCGGTGCCGACGGTCTGCCCGCAGAGCTCTTCAAGTCCGGTGGCGAGGAGCTGATAACGAGCATGCACCAGCTCCTGCGCACGGTTTGGCTTAAAGAGTGCATGCCCGACGATTGGAATGTAAGCGTATTATGTCCTGTGCTGAAAAAAGGTGATCCAAGTGTGTGCTCCAACTACCGCGGGATCAGCCTTTTATCCATCGCATATAAGGTCCTGTCGAGTGTGCTATGTGAAAGACTAAAGCCAGTGTTATCCAACCTGATCGGGCCTTATCAGTGTGGCTTTAGACCTGGAAAATCAACAACTGACCAGATTTTCACACTTCGGCAAATCCTGGAAAAGACCCAAGAGAAACAAATCGACACGAACCATCTTTTTGTCGACTATAAAGCTGCCTTCGACAGCCCGATACGGCAGAAATTACTTGAAGCCATGCCTGAGTTTGGTATTCCAGCGAAGCTGATACGTCTTTGCGGAATGACGCTGACTGACACGAAGTCTTCAGTGAAGATTGGCAAGGACCTTACGGAGCCATTCTATACCAGACGAGGCCTAAAACAAGGCGACGGCCTATCGTGCGATCTCTTCAACATTGTGATGGAGATGATAATGAGAAAAGCTGCAGTAAACACGAGTGGCACTATATTCAACAAAAGCCACATGCTACTCGCGTACGCTGATGACGTAGACATCATCGGTCGAAAACTGAGGGATGTAACTGCAGACTTCTCAGCTATTCAGAAGGAATCAGCGAAAATGGACCTAACGGTGAACGAGGACAAAACGAATTTATTAGTTTCAACGAACAAAGAATCTACTCGTTTGGGAAACTGCGTGAACGTTGCGACTATAATTTCGAGGTGGTAGATAATTTTGTCTACCTAGGCTCCGCCATCAACAAAGCAAATAATGTTAGCCTAGAAATCCGGAGAAGAATCGTGCTTGCAAATAAATGCTACTACGGACTAAGCAAGCGATTCAATGACAGAGCCCTCTCTCGACGAACAAAACTCTAGCTATACCAGATACTGGTTCTACCTGTCTTAATGTATGGCTCAGAATCTTGGGTTATGACACAAGCGGATGAATCGGTTCTGGCGGTATTCGAGAAAAAAGTACTCCGTAAAATATATGGGCCCATCATCGTTAACGGAGAGTATCGGCGTCGTATGAATCATGAGCTGTACGAGCTGTACGAGCTGTACACTGACATTGACGTGGTCAAACGCATTAAGGTGCAACGGTTGCGTTGGCTAGGTCATGTTGTACGCATGGACGAAAATGCTCCAGCTCGAAAAGTCTTCGACAATGAACTCGATGGACGGCGCAGAAGAGGGCGACCAAAACTCCGTTGGCAAGACCAGGTTACTGAGAACCTTACAGAACTCGGTGTGACTAACTGGAGAAGAAGCGCAGAAGATCGATGCGCTTATAATATTTTTCTACGTGCGGTATATAATCCACTGGGATTGCATAGAAGTACCAGCTAAGTAAGTAAGTAAGTAAGTATTACAATTAGACCACTTTCCTTCCATATGAAAAGAGTCGTTTACATACATTTCTGTACATAAATTTCTGACTACTACGGAAGTGTAGCTGAATTTAGTGACATATGTAAATTAATGGAGAAACTAGTTATGGAAATCGTACATTTGAAGTCACGCCAATTATCTCATCAAAACAACACGGCATTCTCAAGTCACTTTCTACGGTTTTTAATTTTAATTTACGACTCATGTTTTTTTTTGGGATTTGTTGAGAAATGACAAACTGATATAATATACACCGATTTTAGTAAAGCTCTTAATAGAGTGGAGCATTGTATTTTGATTATCTCCTTCTTTGGATCAGACATTACCTTAAGAGGAAAGAAACCTGCATTTCAAATTTCAGATCGATATCTCTTAAACTTCTGCTGTAAACGCGGGGACACACAAACGGACATCTTTAAATGGACTCAGATTTTAACGCTGATCATTTATATATATTGTTATAGTTACCACGCCCCCTTATGGGCGTTACAAATGGAAAAACAAAATGGATACACCTTTCCCTTCGCGCGTGCTCCTTTTGGAGGGTAAAAATATATTTAGTCCATGCTAATAACACGATAGTACACTTAACGCTGACCTGGAAATGAAAATGTGATACATTGTCGGTCTTAAATAGTTTTAATATTTTACCACATTATACTTAACAAGTCTCAATATAAAAATCTAGCTGAATAACATTAAAGCTATATTAATCTCTATCCAATATAATGTGAGTAAAACCACATAGGGTTAAAACCTGTGATAGTCAGTTGACCTGACTGATATACCTGTACTGTTTTTTTATATCATTGTTTCAAAATTCCCCAAGTTATTAGTCACTGCTTGCAAATTGTTGAAATGTTTCATAATTAAATTTGCATTAAACTCAGTTTCATTAATTATCAGTTGTGGTTTTGTTGTTGCCAAGAATAAATAAATCAAGAATTTAAACTTCTAACAATTCCATCTATGAATAATTTAAATTGCTCTATACAGATAGTAGTTCTATTAATACATGTGTTGGATTTCAATTGATATATTTATTTTCTATAGTTGGTATTGATTGTGTGAAGAAATAATTTAATAATAGTCACATTGAAATTAGAACATTGTTTCTTTATATTCGTGCTTTGCATGAATGACAGGCGGTCGTATTTTTGGATGCTAAGTAGTATAGTTAGAAAGTCATTTTGATATTCGACCTTGAAAGTCGTTTAGTGTCCATGAACATGTTGACTTCGAAATAGTATCATCTTACGATTTATTCGATAAGTCACTTTCTATAACACAGTGCAACACATTTTTTCGGGAGGTGAACCAAACCAATATCAAACGATAGCATTTGACCTTAGTAACAATACCTTAAACTCCGTTCTGGTAATGGAGCACATTTTTTAGAGTGGTTTAAAATTTGATATTTTTGATCAAATGTCGAATCAAAGAATATGAAAATCATGTGTAAAAATACATTTGGGAAAGTTCATGTTTTCGGGGACCTATATTAACATTTTCTGCGGAACATTTTAACCCTTCAGCTTACACTCGTATGGGACGTTTAACGCTTAATTTTGAAAAACAGCTTAAAATACAACATTGGAAGGGGGTCAATGGTTAGAATCTTCGATGGATATATTCTCCGGAAAATTTCACTTTACGAGGCAAAGTTTATAAAATAAAATCAAAATGAAATGTTTAGAAGACTTTTTTTGAGCAAACAGTCCAACAAACTATTTCGGGAGTGAATCAAATGAATATCAAAAAGTAGCATTTGGCTTCAGTAACAAAACCTTAAACACAAATTTGCTCCACTATGTCACAATTTTTTTTTCGGTCGAAGGTGTTATTTCTTCATCGGTAAGTTTAATAAAAATTAATTTGCACCAGTAGCCCAATATTTGATATCTTCTTCAGTGATGTCATTACTGAAATTCCACGGTCAGACAAGCCCTGGTACGATGTCACGATGAAATGAGAAGAGGGGGTAGAAGAAACGGCTCTTCAGGCGGAAGAAGCGTCTATGTAAGAATAGAATGAGCCAGGATATTACATGAATAGAGGTGCAGCCCAAAAGATCTACCAATAGGTAAAAGCTGAGGTTTTGAAACGGAGATCCCCTCCTGTAACAACTGAAATGGAAATCTGTTAAAGGACCCTTCGAGTGTGCCGCAAATATGAATAAACAATTTTTTTTGATACATTTTTGTCATCTATTACATTTTTTCTCAAGAAGTTGAAGAGACACCATCATGAAACTCACTGTGCGGACTCAACTACAGCATTATCTAACATCGGAAAAAAATTCAAAAAATTAAAGGTGGATTTTTTATTAAAAATAATTAAGTTTTTATTTTAAATTTAAAAAAAAAATAAAAAATTTTACTATTTTATGGCCAATAATAGAACCACTCACTGTCACAGTGTGTTATCATTCATATGCATTTTACATTTTTTGATTATCTCGTTTGGTTCTGAAGTTATGATTTTTGCAACGAAAAAATGGTGGTCAAATGGTATCACTGTGCGACGGAGTAGATTTTCACCACCTAACGAGATAAGCACGCCAATTGCACGGCTTTAAAACAATTAAGTTGCGGGAGCCGATGGACTGCCGCACAGTGGGGAAAAAAAGTTTTTTTGAACTTTTGAAATTTTAGGCCGAAATTCTTATCCGATTTTCAAAATTCTTTTTTTGTATTATTGGAAACAAAATTCTGCACAGAATGTACGTTTTTTTTATTCTGAATTCCTTACCGTTATTTTGACATTAAAGTCAAAAATTATTTTTGCATCGACTTTGATAAATTTTAAAAAAATAACGGTAAGGAACTCAAAATAAAAAAAACGTACATTCTATGCACAATTTTGTTTCCAATAATACAAAAAAAGAATTTTGAAAATCGGTCAAGAATTGCGGCCTAAAATTTCAAAAGTTCAAAAAAACTTTTTTTCCCCACTGTGTGCCTGCAGAGCTTTTTATGGCGGGCGGCGTTGAGCTGGTATCGTGAATGCAATGGGATCAACCATTTACCCATCGCATACAAGGTCCTGTGTAGTGTGTTATGTGAAAAACTAAAGCTGATCCTACCTGGTAAATGGACCTAGTAAATCCACGACCGACCAGATATTTTCACTACGACAAATCCTGAAAAAGACTTAAGAAATGCAGATCGACACTTTCCATCTGTTTATCGATTACAAAACTGCTATTGACAGACAGATGCGAGATAAACTTTTAGATGCTATGCCTGAGTTTGGTATTGCCGCGAATCCGATACTACTTTGCGGGATGACACTTACTGACACGAAGCCTTCAGAGAAAATAGGCAAAAATATGACAGAGCCATTTTCTACCAAGCGAGGCTTTAGACCAGGCGATTGTCTGTCATTCGATCTCTTTAACATTCTAATGAAGGTGATCATGCGAAAGGTTTCGGTTACCTAGACTGGTACCATCTTCAAAAATATCAAATGCTGCTCGCGTATGGCGAGGACATAGACTGCATGATGTTACTGCGGTATTTTCTAGCATTGAGAATCACTAGGCAGTAGTGAGTCTGCCCAGTAGAAAGTATCGTCATGTACGACTTTGTCGTCGACGCTGTCCTCAAGACAAAATGTGAAAAATGTATGTACTTGTCGTCAAAACAATCGGTTGACGACAATCTGACCGACAAAATACTAATGTTCTCGTGCATCCAACAAAAATGTTCAATGTCACGGGGCAATAACGACATAAAATTGAAGAGAGGGAAGTAGAAGTAAAAAATTTTCAGTTTGTAGGAAACAGCAGTGCGTGACGGTTCATGTATCGCACGTTTTCAATAAAACTATGTATTTCAATTTGTTATTTAAAATTATTAAGCACTGGTACCGTCAATTTGACCGACATCGTCGGTCATTAGGTCGTGCATGATTGTGTGGGCGACATGTCGCTTACTTAGGCATCAACGACAATTTGACCGACATTGTCGCTCATCAGATCGTGCATGACAAAGCGTACACTTGTATGAAAATTTTGTCGACGATTTGAATGGACGGTCCCCTACGTGTCATCAACGAGGTTTTTAGAATTATTTGTATGTATCATTTAATGTTTGTTTGTTTATATTAAAATAAAAACAATTTTTTAATAGATAAAGGCATTTTTTACAAATTTTTTTTTTTGGACCGGGATTACCCGGGATCTCGGGAAAATTAAATAAAAATCTCCATTTCTCGGGAATTGAAAATTAATTTTTATTTGTTCAAATAAAAGTCTTTTGGTTCAATCGATATGCAAACAATATTTATATTCTGGCCAAACTAATTACAATTGTGGGACGTTCAGACCAATTTAACTCATAGCTACACAATGCAACGAAAAACCATCGCCCTTAGGGATGAAGGTATATGTATATCATTTGTTATAAATAAAAGTTTAACGCATTAAAGGAAACGTGTTAGACCCCAAGTATCTTAAGATCAAATTGTTTCAGGCCATGTCCGTCTGTTTGGCTGGCTGGATGGGTCGTGGGTAGGATAACTCGAGTAACTGATCCTTATGAAAATGTGCCAGTATTTTTAAGTTAAGTAGACAAACCCATACATAACCGAATCATTTGACACACTCCTTTATGTACCTCCCATATGAATGACCAAATTTGTTCCTTAGTTCTACATGCATATCTTTTCTGTAATTAGAGTGAATAGTATCAAATTTTGGACAAGGTAGTTGAATAATGGTTGAATATAAACCTATTTTGAATTTTTCTGTGTATTTGGAAAGGAGAGACTATTTCCTTTCCAAATCTATATATATGTAGGTAACTTGTCATAAACTTTTGGGATTTTTTTTTTTATTTTGAAGAAGTTTTTAGCCATAACTTTTTTGCATTATCCTAATGTTTATTATATTATTCAGAAAGTGCACACTGTCATGATTAAAACACATACTTGTTTTTAAAAATCGGTTAACAAATCGTTCAGTTATTCATAATTTTCAAGGAAACTGGGGGATAATTACATTTGGTCGGACAAAAAATGCGTTAAAAATAAATGTCAAAAATGGATTCATTGAGCCAGTAAGATACCTGTGATATCATTTTAGATTTTTGTATAAATTAATAAGAATCCCATTCAAAATGACCCAATGCCTAGAAATAGTTAATTTCTATGAAGACTTTTTGAAAGTATATCTAGCTCACTAGCAATTTCTTCACTTGACTGCAACTTTACCAACGATTAATTTTTTATATAAAATGCCTTCTATAAATTAATAAACACAATCGGACGGACAATCGGATGGAAACTGTATGTACATGGATATAGCTTCTTATAACGTAATGTACTAAGTATGTTTGCAATAAAGCGTTGTATTGGAACAAAAGACAATATTATGCAATACAAATGATTCTTGGTTGAATAAAGAATCAGTTTCAAAGGACAAGAGTTCTATAACGATTTCTACAGTACCTCTGAGCATCCCAATGAAGCTATGATGCTCTTGTGAAACGATCCTTTGGGATTAACGCGAATAACGTCTTCAAGCTGAAATACCTGCAAATACTTAGGATTGATAAAGCATGCATTTGGTTGCATTTGCGAACTTGTAAAACAGTGTTGCGTGAGATGGTACACACCCGCCAATTAGATAATTTTTTTCGAGGTTATACAATTTTGCACCCTTTTTTGCCATGTTTAACTCACAGTTCGCGAACTATAAGTGAACACTTAGTCCAATTATTTTTAGCTAAACTTGCTCATCTCGTTGAGCTGATCAAAATCATATATACATTTCTTTTATTACAAAAAACAATAATGCCGATATCAGCAAAAGACTTTTATTTCAGGCCTGAAGAAATAAAAATCCTTAGGTGAGTTTTAAATTTTGTTTTGAAAAATATAAGTCTTTGATTGATTCTTATTTTTCGTTTGGCAAAATAAAACTCACTTCGTAATTTTTATTTCAAAAAGTTAAAAAAAATTAAAAAATTAAAATCAACAATAACTCTTATTTATTGAGGGATAGAATGTAAATCAAAAATAAATCTTATTTGATGAGCGATATAATAAAAATCAAAAATAAGTGTTATTTGGGACTTTTATAATAAAAATCACAAAATAAAAGTTTATTGCGAAATTCTACAGAGGGAGTAAAAACCAATGTATTGGTGTATTTAAAATAATTTTAGCACATTTCCTTCACAATAATTTTTTTAGTTGTAAAATCGATCAATAACAGTTATTTTCGGTCCCTGCTAAAAATCCAACAAAAATATTAATTTCAATAAAAAAAAAAAAAAATAAAATAAAATAAAAATATCGATACATAAAATTAATAAATGAAATTTATGAAAAACATCATTTATATCTACTTCAAACTTTGAAAATTGTTTTATTTAAATTGTCTCACAATTTTTTTCGAAAACATAATTTTCCAAAATCTTTTCTTATTTGCAAAAAAAAATCTTTGGCAAATTCTTACCCTGGTATCTGGGAGGATATGCCATTTTTGTTCTCGTCCAATACAGTTCAATTTACCAAATACCGTTATAATACTATGAGAAAAATATTAATCACACAACCTTAATATTTTTTAAAAACTCATTAAGTCTTCAATTCCAAAATTTCTCACTGTCACTTTTCCAACAATTATCTTGAAAGAAAACATTATTACACATTTTGTCTATTTGTTTATCGAAAGCCATAAATTTACATACATATTGCCAAATTCGCGCACTTGACGTTTAAACGTTAATTTCATTAACAAAAATGAATAATTAATTATTTTTTAAAAACAAACGATAAAAATAAACACCAGACAATTGAGGCCAGCATATGGCCCATATTAATGTTCTACATACGACGGGCGTAGTATGTAAACACTGTAATTCCTTTGGCTGCTATAATGCAAAGTGACAATAATGACCCACTTACCTGGTAATGACAAAACGCCATTCAAAGCCACAGTGGCAACGAGTAGACCAATAAACAATTTCATTTTGCGGCACAAATTTGTCGTCGTCGTTTGTAATTCACTTTACGTCAAAGCACTCCAAGCACAGCCCCACTCACTCACACACAAAATATGTTAATTATTATTTATATTTTGTTTAATTTCGATTTCGATTTTCAATATTTTTTGTTGTTGACTGATGGATTGATTTGTGTGTCACCGATATACTAGATGATAAATCAATAGGCCCTTGTGAAAAATGCACTTGCGAAAACTTCTGGAATGAATAGAAAAAGAAAATGATGGGAATATTTTCGATATAATTGCGTTTTATTGAGTAGAACTTAAAATTTAGAAATTAGAAAGAAATGACACGCACTTGTTGTTATTTGAATTGTGTTTCGGATATTGTTTTTAAAATTGTTTTATTTGTTTATGGATTTTTATTTTTGAATAATTCTCCGTTTTCTTTGACTATTTAATTCAATAGTTTCCGTTTTCAAATTCTTAACGTTTTGTTGTGTATTGTGTGACTTTGCGCGTCTGCAGTCTACAAAGGTTTGTTAAAAACTTGGCCGGTTTTGAAATACAATTAAATGCGACAGGTTCTCCGTCATTCCGTTTATACTACCTCCAACACTACTCAATTCTAGTTTGGCTTGGACGCTTCAGAGTGCCGTGTATTCTACATTGAGAGAGCTGCGGCACAGGGGTCTACCAGACAGCCAGCATTGATGAGTATTAAGCTGCGGAGAATTCTCTGTGTTGCATTGGATAGTTTCAAGCATGGGATTCCATATAAATGAGTCTCGCAGAATGTACTGACTGAGCGCGAGCAAGCGTCTATGCTATGTACGAGGGTCTGGTTGTCGTGTTTATTTATTGCTGTTTCTTCTTCTTCTTTATATACATGAGTATAATTTTGTTAGTTGTATTTGTTGTTATTGCAGAGGTAGTTGTTGTTGTTGTAGTGCTTATTAAACAATGTGAACAACAATGACATCGAAATAACAACAATATTAAAAAAATAAGGGAAGCTTACTGTTAGTTTAGTACTGCTATTGCTATTATATTGTTATAAAACCTAGTTTAACAGTCTAAGTCAGTTATATAGCAGGATATGTCTGACAATATGTAATTGCATACAAATAATTTATGTTAGTTAAGCTATGTATAGAAGGTTACCAGATCTTGCAATGTTGTCAGATCTGCTAATGTACCGCCAATGTACTGATATGGACAGTTTTCCCAATATAATTACACTATGCAACAAATGAAGACTTTTTGTAAAATACAACAACTAGACAGTATAGGTTCGATTCTACTATCGAAGGGTGTTTTTTGCCTCGAAATTTCAAACTTTTGTGACTTTTTCACTATTTTTTAAGTTTGACGAAGTTTGTAGCCAATATTTTATAAGGACACCCTAATGTTTACTATTTTATTCAGAAAGTGCACGCTATCACGAGTTAAACACATATTTGTTTGTAAAAATCGGTTAACAAATAGTTAAGTTATTCATGTTTTCCGACGGACGCAACTTTCATATCCTATACTATAATCAAAGAGTTGAAGAAGAAGCATTGTTTTGGTGTTGTTGTTGGTATCCTATTGGTTTTTTTGAGCTGTATAGATTGCCTAGATCCGATCAGATTGTATTGGTATGTTCACGAAATTTATTCAACTTGACCTTGGCTACATTTTTGGCGAAAATTGTTAGTGAAAAATTCCGACTCCCTCAAAGTAATGCCCAAAAAAGTAAAAAATTAAAATTTTTTTTTAATTTTTTTTTTGAAAAAGTGCAGGGATAACCAACCTTTTTGACATAAATTGTTAATGAAGTTAGAGCGCAAAACTTCCAGCTACAATATTGCCGAATATAGTTTAGCGCTATCACGAAGTGTGAGTAAGCTGTTGGACAAAAATTGATAACACCTTTTTTCCAGGGGCTCACTGATTTTGAGAATCTTTTGGGGTCAATAAAAAAAAATTGGTCACCAATCTCGCCAAACTGAGTATAGGGTTTTATTACCCTTCGATAGTAGAATCGAACCTATACAGTCTAGTTGTTGTATTTTTTTTCACTGTTGCACTGTGTTATTTATCTGCAAATAGTGTATTTGTCAGGTGCAAATTAAAAGTGTAGGGCGCTTATGTTACAATAATTTAAACATGGCAACATATTGTGTTCACACGATTGTCTGATGTTTGACAATATTGTTGTTTTACAAAGTACTGGCAACGATTTTTCTGACAATGTTGTTAGGCATTTTCTGAACATTTTGCTGGCAATATTGTAAGACCTGGCAACCGCATGTACGTAGCTTAATACTTAAGATGATGACATTCACAAATAAGAATCAAACATTTTATGTCAGTCTATGAGCCGAATTATTAATAGACAATACCGAAAACTAGTGGAGATTAATTAAAATCTGAATTAGACATCAACCACTCAATAGGATCCAGTAAATTTCAACAGTATTATTCGTATCGACCGTGATATGATTGGAGGAAGTTAACGCTTTTATATTTAACTAGCTGACCCGGCAGACTTCGTCCTGCCTTCCAATTATTGTTGAAGCCATTGAATACGTCTAAGAACGATTGGTTCATTACTTTGGCCTCTAAAATATTTCAATTTAAAGGGCGAGGTTTTTTCAGACAAATACTCATGTTTTTAAAAAATGTTAGGTCTAAATTTTTTATCCCAAGGAGTACGAGTTTCGAAAAATCCCTTCATATGGGACAACCACTCTACTCTACCGTACCCATTTTCGGGTTTGGCCCCCTAAAAAATTTTTGGAAATCCCTTTGTGCAGCTCTCTAATTCCATAAGAAGCATTCGCATATAGATTTTTGCGCTTCTACCTTTATTCGTTGGGTCTGGGTGATGGTACAAGTTGTATCCATTTTTGTACCTTTTTTAACCCTAAAAGTACGAATTTCGAAAAACCACTTCGTGCAGCTCTCTAATTCTATAGGAAGCACGACAATATAAATGTTGTCAATTTTACCTTAAGCCGTTTTTCGATCTGCGTAAGGGTACCAGTTTTATCTCTTTTGGGGCATTTTTAGTCATTTAGTTTGGGTGATGGTGGCAGTTTTACCCTTTTTGACCCTTTTTAGGCGTACCGTCATTTCGCCCAAAAACGAAAATGTCCTATCGTCCAAAAACCTTACTAAAAATTTCCATATCGCCCAAATCCAATAACATATGACTAGAGTGTTCAAAACCGAAAACCGGTTTTTATCTCCGGTTTTTTCAATGATGCCGGTTTTTGATGTCGTTTAACTGGTTTTTCAAAAAGGAGCATTTTTACAGAATCCCAGTAGAAAGTATCATCATACATGACTTTGTCGTCAACGCTGTCCTCAAGACAAAATGTGAAAAATTTAACTTGTCGTCAAAAAACTCGGTTGACGACAAGCTGACCGACAAAATACTAATTTTGTCGTGCATCAAACAAAAAATTCAATGTAACGTAACAATAACGACATAAAACTGAAGAGAGGAAAGTAGAAGAAAATTGTTCAGTTTGTTGGAAACAACAGTGCGTGACGGTTCATGTACGCACGTTTTCAATAAATGTACTTAAATTTTTTATTTTAAATTATTAAACACTGGTAACGACAATTTGACCGACATTGTCGGTCATTAGGTCGTGCATGATTGTGTGGGCGACATGTCGCTTATTTAAGCATCAACGACAATTTGACCGACATTGTCGCTCATCAGGTCGTGCATGACAAAGCGGACACTTGTATGAAAATTTCGTCGACGATTTGTATGGACGGTCCCATACGTGTCATCAACTATTTACTATGGTCATGCTCCTATCCTTGAGGATGTCTTGCAGACACTTCCTACTGGGATATTGTCATGTTTGCTTATTTTGAAATTACCTAACGCAACACGAAAATGTGTTTGGAAAATTCTGCTTGATGACTGTTTCATCTTATTTTGAAATTTGAGGAAGTATTCATATAAAAAACTTTCAATTGCCGTTATCTCCTATACTAAGCATCCAATCGCGAAAACGATTTGCGATTTGTGATAAACATACAATATGTAGTTGTGAAATCACTAAGTTATAGTTGGGATCTCATTTTGCAATATGAACAACTATAACTACATTTATCTCCTAAACTAAGTGTCCGATCGCATGGAGCTTAATTTATGATCACAATAAAATAGTAAGGAAATCGCCAAGATACAGTGGGGATTTCATTTTGAAATAGATTGAGATCTCACTTTAAAAAGGGTGGAAAGCGACATTCATATGAATAACCAATTGTAAAATGAGGATTAATTTGTGATGAAATCGACACCTTAATTCTAAACCATGCCAAGTGTAAAATTTAAGTTTCAAATTTAGGTATTGATATTCATTTGTTTTGCTATTTAATTCATGTTTAATTTTATATTTGGTTTTATTTTACAATTTCCGCAAAACCGCACGAGACCTGTTACCCCGGTTTTTTACTAAAGAAGTAATTCGAATAGACCGAAATCCGGTTTTTTTTAAAAATTCAAGTATCAAATACACTATACATAAGATCCAATACAAATTTTTTTGAACGAAATGTCAGTTTCAAAGACAATCATTCTTCTTCTTTCTTAATTTCCCTTTAAACTCCATGAATGAAGTATGGGATAGCTTCTCGCGTTGTTGTGAATTAACACGCTTTCTATTTAGATTCACAACAAAGGGCACCTACATTTTTATGGACGAATGCGAACGTCACTGTTTGTTGTTGTTGATGTTGAGAACTGTTGTTATAAATCGCTCGAACCGTTTTCACAGTTAGTTGTGATATCAAACTGTACATCTTATTTTTATATATATAGAAGACTATATATATATAGACTTCGTTCTGCCTGCTTAATTATAAATAAAGATGTTGAGTACTGTTATACTCTACTGACCATTAGTCCATTACCTTGGTCACACTTTTCGCTGTACAAATATTTAATTTTAATATATTTAATTTTTTTTTCCAGAACCAGTTAGTCTGACTTTGTGTCTGGCCTATTTCTTTCACTCCCAACTTAGATCTTCAATAATACCGTATTAGCTGAAGCCTACCTCATTAGAAGAAAACCACACCCTAAATGCCACACTACCGATTCTACCGCTTCTAGATGAAGTTTCGAAAAATCCGAAATGTTTGCTTTTACTGCAGCCCTTCCCATCATTTGAATAACTAATAATAATTTTTGATAGCTAACATTTTGCTCATGACTATAAGAGTTGCCAACGACGTCTCACAGATACAGACATTGACTTTGATGCAAACATTTTGTAACCGGCACCGGTAATCTCTTCCCCATACAAATTCTAAGTTTAGTGATCGCAGTTAGAAAATGTTTTAACCCCCCTTTGCACAGATCTGAGTATACTTTGCTATGAGTTACACGACTTCCCCCTTTGTTTTGCAAACATTCATTAAAATGTAGAAAGATAGAATTTCAAACTGCCGATGCATTGTGTGAATCATCATCTGTCGTTGCCGGTTAATAATGTTCAATCAAAGTTTATTTACAGCTGTTAGGGAACAATATGGAACTTTCTGAAAGGTCTTAAGTCGAATACTAAGTACAAAATAATTTTTTTATTTAAAAGGTAACGCGATATGCATTAAATATAGGCATAGAAAAAATATTTCTTGACAGTGAGTAATTTGCTTACAAATGTTTAGTAAGTTTTTAAAAGCAGCTGAAAGTGTGAGATTATCGGCCGCATGAATTATCATTAAATAATATTTCAATTGTGTTTAATGCGTTACAGCAGTTACAGTAATTAGTAAACAAAAGTAAATATGATACTTTAATGACAGTACACAGGTTGAATTTTATCAGATTTATATAAAGAATCTTCCAAAACTTCTAGAAAAAAAATTAAATACGTAATTTTTAGGATGTTGTGCTATTTATGAACAAACTTGTCATTACACATATGGTGGACTGGATTTTTTGATATTCTTATAGAACTTAAAACTTTTCTTAGAACTTAACCCATTAAGGCCCGACCATATTAAGAGACTCGATATACAAAAATAGATATTATTTCTGAAGTCCCCATGGTTCAATTAAGAAAAAAAAATTTACCTAAAACTTCCAGGTGCGTAGGAGAGCTAGGGGGGAGGGGTTATGCGAAAACGCATCACTGGTCCTTAATGAAAGGAACTTTGAAATAATTACGGAAATTATAAGAAAATAGGAAATACATTATGAAATAAGAAAAATTATATTTTATTTATGTTGAAAAATATACGATTTATTTACGTTTATTAACGTTTTTCCAGAAGCTGCAGAAATTTTACGAAATCGAAAAAAAAATCGCATTGGCAAAATTTTCCCATAAATTTTTCTCCGACATACAATCAAGTTACAAAGTGGCACCTATGAGCAATATTGTAGTATAAAATCTAAAGTTTTTGGAAACATATTAGTAATCGCTATAGCCCGAGCCGTTTTTTCTTGAGGTTTCCTAGAAAATGCGATGCGTTTTCGCATCGCTAGGCCTTAATGGGTTAACTGTACTTAAAGTTTGTTTTTCATTTCAGATAGTCATTGAGGCTAAACATTAAAGTGTTAACTTAATGCCTAACTTTGAGATATCTTTTAGAATTTTTTTATTTTTATATCTATATATATAAAAATAGTGTAAAAAATGTATAGTAATTTATCAATTGAGAAATTTTGGGAAAATCCTCCGGAAAAGTCGGTTAATTGAAAAAATCGTAGATTGCTTTTTTGTATGGAATTTTGTGTGTAATTGTTACTACTTACTTACTTAATTTCCCTTTGCACCCCATGAATGAGGTATGGGATAGCTTCTCGCATTGTTGTGAATTAACACGCCTTTTATTTTTAGATTCACAACTAACGGCAACTACTTGTTTATCGACGAATGCGAACGCCACTGTTTGAGAAGCTCTTACTAGACACGACGATTGAATCGACGCTTAATACTGCGAAGGGGAGCCGACAATGAAAGAAAATTTTATTTATTTTTTTTCTTTTAAGATGACTGGAGCCAGGTTTGAACCTGCGATCTCCCGCATGGTGTGCAAGTGTTACGAATGGCTTTTCGAATGGAAAAATAAAAAAATTTTGTTGAAAAATTCGGAAAATTTCGGAAAAATTCAAAATATTTACTTTTTTTGACGAAATGTTGCATTTTATATTATGATTTAATTTAATAATTTTGGTCGATGTAACAGTGAAAAATTTCGGATAATTATTCCAAAATGACTTTCCGAATTGAAAAGTAGAAAAATTCTTGGTGAAAAACTCGGAAAATTTCGGAAAAACTTGCAAAATTTGGATTTTTTCGGAGACAGTTTGCATCGCATTTTGAATTTTTGTATAAAATTTTGTGTGCAATTGTTCCGTAGTGCCTTTTGGATTGGAAAAATAAAAAAAAATTAAATAATTGGTAATTTTTTTGTATGGAACAAATTAAGAACAATACTAACCGATCGAATCTGATCTGTCCTCATATAATGCAGTATACGAAAAATTAAAAATGTATAGCTATTAAATATTATCAATTTTTTTAGCATACGTGTTTTAACATACCAACCTGATACCAATTTCGCACAAAGGTCATTGGAACTCCGACAAAATAGTTGTCACTCTGTGTCATAGTAATAAACTTAATTAGTAAACTCTGTAATTTTAGTGTCACAGTTACTGTGATAAAATCCGTGTTAAACACCCAACTCTATCTACTCTATCTCCTCTAATAATAATTTAGATATCCACCAGCGGGCACAACTCAATTAAATCATTTAAATTACAAATTTTCAGTAGTTGCGTTTCATTTCACAACCGAATGAAATCTGTCAATTTACAGTCCGCTTATATGTACATAGATCTAACAATTTAGTACTATCTATACTCACTACATACATAGTCAGCCGGACAATCAGACAGACACAGTGATATTTACACACTTATCGTTTATAGTAAACGTAATTTGTGCACACCGATTTCCATAAACACCCGCATTTAACATGAATGATATTGAATTACTCTTAATTTCTTGCCGCCCGCGGTCCCCCAGGCAGGGCAGCCATAACTAGTAGATTGAAATGATTCCATTATTTAGGCCTCTAGTTTTCGCTTTGCATTCGGGCTGAATTTGTGTGCATTTGGAAAATGAAACTAAAATCGGTGACGGGTTTCATACGGTTGAGTACATTTAATTTTTAAATTCGACTTAATTTATTTCCCACATGCAATTTTCGACCAAATTTTAGCAACGAAAACAAATTGATGTCGTCGCTATTGTGTGCGCGCCTACCTCCACCCCCTAGGGTTGATTGGTTGGCGTTGTTGTCAAAATGCTGATAATATATGGAGGGACTAGGGTCGAAGCCAGAGTACCCTGCTCCACATTAGTAGCAGTAGCATTGAATGTACATTATATGTTCTACAAAAATAAAACCGTTAAAATGTTTGCTACAAAATGACGTACCCTCTGTTCGTCTTGGCGTCTGGTAGCTGTATGTATAGAGGTAATCATGTACGAGGTTGTTAAAAAGATTTGAGAATAGATATGCCTAAGGGAAAAATCATGTAAACATGTTTTCGACACAACTTTTTCAATTTTTATAATGGGATAGGATTGAATGTCGTAGGAGTTGAATTTTGATTGACTTTAGCTTAGCAAAGGTTTTTATAAATTCAACAAATATCTGGCATAATTACTAAAATGTTTAGCTATCTGCTTGGGTTATTAATGTGAAAGCATTAATACTCACAAGTAAGTAAAACTACTAGTCTGTTCTCTTTTTGCAATAGGCGACCAATCCTGTGAAATATGGTTCAGTAAATCACAGTTGTGTAGCAGCTTCACTGCGTAGCTCCCACCAGTGAGTGTGGCGGGTAGAGTGGGAATCTGAAACCCCGGACTTGTCTTCCACCTGATCACTTGGTGTGGGACCATCACACGGGCAGTGTTTCAAACCGAAATCGCTGGTAGAGTCTTCGGGCCAGAAGGTGGAGTTGCATTGCAACCGGGTGCTATAGACCCATAGGGTAACGGAGGTGGTTTAACGTGTTGAAAGTCGCCCGTACATATATGCCTTCTACATATACAGTTCTAGTGCTAACTAAACAATTATGACCATGAACGGAAAATGAGCCCGACGACCAACATCTAACCAAACACATTCAGGAAAAGACATCACAAGGGAAAGTATTAATCGATGCAGTGTAATGCGATATAATTCTCATTTCATTAAGAACTCCACATACATAAATGATCGAGCATTTTGCTTGGTAAATTCGTCGGTTGCTACCGCAGCGAAGTTTATTGATAAGTTGTTCTGTAGCCGATCTCTCCTGCACTTCTGAGGGCAATAATTTATCGAAAGAAATATTCTTTTGTTTAATCGGACTTCGGTCTGTTGAACCAACTATTGTTGGTTTAACTCAAGTTCCATTAGTTTAACTCGACTACGGTCGGTTGAATCGGACTTTAGTCTGTTGAGTCGGACTTCGGTCTTTTGAATCGGACTCCGGTGTGTTGAATCCAACTCAGTTTGGTTATATCGACTCGTCGGTTGCATAGATTTCGGTCTGGTACTCGAAGATACTCTTCGTACCTGTGGCATTTTTTTTAACACGATCTTGAGTTGCGGATACCAGACTGATTTACGACGAAAGCCGATTCATCAATACAACCACGAGTTGCAAAAGTCGATTTGCCGAAGAGCACGAGTCAACAACACGATCCTGAGTTGCGGATACCAAACAAATTTACGACAAAAGCCGAATCATAGATACTATCACGAGCTGCTGAAAAACGCGAGCCACCCCACGATCCTGAGTTGCAAACTCGAAACTGGATTACCCACAACCCCGAATTAACAATATATTCCCAAATTAATGATACAAACCTGAACCACCGACAAACACGAAGCATCAAATTGACCCAGTATTGCTGATATAAACCCGAACCATGAACAAAACCCGAAACACCAATACCCTTCTGAATTGTTGACTTTAACCCGAACTAGCGACAAACCCGAATCATCAATCATCATTTGCTGATATTAACCTGAAACACCGACAAAACCCGAATCACCAAGCAGACCACATACTGCTGATATTAATCGTAACCACCGACGAACCCTAATCATTAGACAATTTTCGTAGCTTGTTCCGAAAATTGTTGGCTCCTATTCCTAGATAGCTCAAACTTGCTTGTACTATAAAACAAGTGTTTTATATAAGGTATCAGGAAAAATACAGTGAGAGTCTTAAACCTTTGGTTGAGTTTCTTTATCACTAATGCGCGTAATTTTTCGAACAGATGTCATATTTGTTTTACATGTAGTATCTGTTAGGAAACGAACTTCCCCATTCGGCCGGCCACTCATCCATCATTAGAATACCGTAGTATACTACCCCAACTACCAGCAACCCTCCATCAACCACAGACATATATTGATGCCAAGTTTTTAAGGAGCGCCCAGCTCCATATCCCGAACATTCAATTTACCAGTATTAATTTTTTGGCCCCCGGCCGTCCGTAGTACCATCTTTAGACTCCTTAGTCGGAGGTCATAAAGGAATACACTCTTGCTACAGCTTTTTACCGTTGCAGATTCGGAAGGTGGTCCACCGACGGTTCTCACTGATAAGCGGGGACGATAATCCTCGAACGACCTCCGAAGAGGACGTCCCTGCATGAAATTTGCCAAACAATTTAATTTAATGGAAGACAAATTTATTCGGAATATATTCAAGCTAGAAGACAAATTTGGATGGATAAATTTGCGAAGGGTTGAGTTTGAAACGAAAACTAAAAATAATTATATTTTTTTTTATAAATTCATAAAAAAGTGCAATTATAAATGTAGATTTTATTAATTTCATAAATTAAAGAGGCTTTCCAATATAACGCTATCAGTTTAATATCAATTTTGTATGGATTTTTCAGTTATATTGCATCAACTAGTTTTCACCTATTCGACATTTTCATTTATACGAAAATATGTCGAAAATACCAAATTAGTTTGAAGCAACTTAACAAAATTATTCTGAATAACAGTTTCCTGGAAATTTTTCTAATTAAAATTAAGCTTTTAAGGCTGGTACTAAGTTCGTCCACACGAAAATTGTTGAGCGAGATCGATTTGTTCGCTACATAATGTGTCATAGTATTTTAAAATTTTGATTTTCAATATTTCAAATATTTTTCATATATTTACTTCGCTTAAGTTTACATTTCGTTTTGAACTAAATGCCATGCTCATTACTTCGTAAGAAAATATAAATGTTGCTGGGAATATTTTCAATTTTTCATGCGATCAACTTAGTACTGCTTCGTCAACATTTTTCCACATTAATATCGAAGCAAAATAATTTGTATGGGATTTGACAGCTTTTCGTACGAAACATTGAACTCAGTAGCAGGCTTTAAACAGTTGAACATATAAAAATAAAATAACCAGCTCATTAAATTAGCTTAATTGTGAGATTTAAAAAAATAATTATTAAAGCGGTTCGTTATTTATTGAGTTCATCCGTTACAAACTTGTTCCTACAACCAATTTTATAAATAGTAATATATTATAGATTGCCAATAAATTTAAATTTCTGGCCGCAATCCAAGTTGTATAGTAACTGGTTAAACGAATTTTACAATATGTTATTAAAATTTTTATAAAAATACGCATTTCGTAAAAACCGAGTTGGCATAGTTTTCTATATCTATGCGGTATATTATTACTATTTTAAAAAAAAAGTCTCTTATTGGCAACCTCAAATAAGCTAATGTTTTAAAATATATGCTACGACACAAACTCTAATGGATGCTTATCATACGACCATCGTATATTATTAGAAAAAGTAAAAGTATTATTTCATCCCCCACTTGTTACAACAGAGAGCCCTCTTCATAGCGTTAAAAGTATTACAAAAAAGCGAAATCAATAAAATTCATACAGAAGTAGGTTAAGCTCCTCCACAAAGTTCAAGAACGTTGACGACCTGTAACACTTAATTTTCTAGACTTTCCTTAGAATATAATTGGAAATTTTTAGGTTTCATTTACACAACAATTTCAGTTTTCACTTTGCCACAGTGGCAATACAATGTACGGATATTTCATATTATGAGTGTTGATAGCTTCTATCACCACCACATTGAGTGATGGAAAGAGGGACAGTAAGCCCACTTATCCCAACATCATGTATTGGATTTATTTCATTAAAACTGTCATCCGATCGTAACAGAAAGTGGAAACTAACAAAAAAAAATACGACGCCACTACAACTGTTATTGATGGTGACTATTAAACGTTCGTGGATAACATTTCATACTCTTGGTGTTTTTTTGCACTTTGTAAATTTTCAATATCATTGACCTTAAAAAAAATTAAATATAAAATGGAATTTAATTACATTACATTACCTTATGTACGCACATAAATATGTTTGGTTTTTTTGTTATTGCACTGGTACGTATGTAGACACCAGCACATGTATGTATGCGTATATATGCGGCGGGATTACATTACACGTACTCGTGTGTGTATGTATGCCACTGTATGAGTAAATTGTTTTAAATTCTTTTTTTTTTGTTTACTTTGAGGTCTTGATTTTAATTTCCCATTTTCTATACAACAAACACATGGCGCAAAATTGCAACTTTATTAATTCGGTTTTTCTGTTGTAGCTTTTGATTAACTTATGCCGTGGCAATTTGATAAAGTTAATTATTTTTAAAAGTTCATTAACAATGGCACAAAGTATTTTATTCTTTGTCGTGCGTTAAGAACGGAAATGAGCAGGGTACTTTACGAGCGCACACATAGCAGATTGCATGTATATTTAATAATAGCGTATGTATTTTCTAACAGCAAATTTAACATTTTATTTGCCTTTTGCGACTAAAGTGTTGCTTGCAAAAAATTCCCCTAATTCCCCTGTACAAAATGTACGATGGACAATGTACTGCACTTTGACTTTTTATGGGGTTATTCTTTATTAAAGCTACTGTTTTTATTGATAAAGAAGAAAAGTGTATTAAAACAGAGGAAATCTGTGGAAAGGTTTGTAAAAGCTTTAAATGACCAGATGCAAATTCAGCGTTAGAAAAACTACGTAGTCGAAGTGTTCTCCAAGGGTAGGGAATTAGGTAACTAACAAAAAAAAGTATGCTCTAAGAAGTGTATTTCTAACTTAAAGCTCCCAAGGCGATGTTCCCAGTTTAAATAAAAAGTTGATACATTTAAGATAATTGTTAAAGCATCTGGGCAATAACAATGGAAATTCAATCCAGTCCAAACAATGTATCACAATTGATTGATTACTAGGGCTACTCCCCCGTGTGGGGTGAGTCAGAGCGTTGCTCAGTAGGATTGTGATTTCAAAACCACTATTTTTCGACATTTTCAATTTTCAATTTGAAAAATCAAACTACCCGTGTAAAAAACTGGAGATCTTATTAGATCTGGTATCAGATTTAATTGGATCCTAAAAATGGTTAAATCAGCTTAGATCAGAACTTACCTAATTAGATCTAATATCCGAAATTTGATCCAGATATAATTTGTTCAAATTATATCAGAATTATTTATTAATGTCTCCAAATAAATATCTGTTCTATTTATTTTGGGTTAACATTTTCAAATCTCAAACAGATAAAAAAAAACCTTATCTCGTTAGATCAAACTTCATCTTATTACATATGGCAGATATAAGTGGATCTAAAATCAGATATAATTAGACGTGATACTAGATATGATTTGACAAAGGAGTAGATATGGCACAACTCGTTAGATCTGATCAGATCAGATACAACATCTACTCAGATCCAATTATATCTCCACTTTGCACTGTGCGTGGCCAATTTAGCTGAATCTCAATTTTTTTTTAATGTTGTCAGTGTAACGCTCAGTCCCAACTTTTAAAGATCTACGATCTATAACTTAAAAACTTAGATTCCCTTTGCACCCCATGAATGAGGTATGGGATAGCTTCTCACGTTGTTGTGAATTAACACGCTTTCTATTTTAGATTCAGAACTAACGGCACCTACTTGTTTATCGACGAATGCGAACGTCACTGTTTGAGAAGCTCTTACTAGACACGCCGATTGACACTTATGCTGCGAAGTTGCTGTCAACAACATTCGAGGGGAGCCGACAATGAAAGAACAATGTTTTTAAGATGACTGGAGCCAGGTTTGAACCTGCGATCTCCCGCATGGTAGTCGCGTGTTCTAACCACTATGCTACTGCCGGTCCCCTACGACCTTACAGCTTAAGCATAAAAATTTATGTGAGTTGGCGTTGTGGAAAAGTTATTTTTCTTTACAAATCTCCGGATCTACATTATTCTCGCGGATCTACAGAAGAACATCGACGTTTTGACGTGCTGTCTTTTGATAATCTTCTGAGCCTGACCTAGTTGTCGCACATTCCCTAAAGGGAACAAGGCATTCAATACTAAGGCCAAGAATTTAAGAGCGATTAGCCTATCTTTCTTTCTACTTTAAACTTTGGAGCGTCTAACTGATGTATATATGAGATCATCTCTTAAACCGGGAACTCTATCAATATGCCGACACGAAAGTTAAATCCACTGAAACTGCTTTACATTCTTAAAAAAATCAATGATATAAATGGAGATTAATCCAGCGGTCATCTTTCTAGTTGATAAACTCAAAATTTTAGGCGCATTGGATCTAGTCTGGGCGTATCAATTATTTCTTTGGTGGAGATTCGAGGTACTCCACAAGGACATCAATATCATTCTGAAGATGATAGACAAAACGTGCTGCACAACTGTCGCATATGCGAATGACGTAGCACTATTAATTATCGCCAAGGCTCCAAAGTTACTTTCTGAGCTTTGGGAATCTGCGCTGGAACTTCTGCTGAAATTGTGTCATAGCTGTAAATTGGGTGTAAACCCGGGTAAAACGAAACTGGTGCTATTCACTTGGAGATATAAAAAGAGTCGCACTTGCAATTTCTAATAGTGCCAAGTTCCTTGAACTCATATTGGACAGTAAACTAAATTGGAATCTGAACACTCAGACCAGCAAAGCGACAACGGCTCTATACTGCTTCAACAGGGCAATCGGCCTTAAGGGGGGAATTAGCCCGAAAAATGTAAACTGTTTATGTGACTTTGTTATTAAACCAATCTTATTTTACGGATAGATATTGTCGACAGCAACTTCGCAGTATAAGTGTCGAGTAATCGGCATGTTAAGTTAAAAGATTCTCAATCAGTGACGTTCGCCTTCGTCGATAAACAAGTAGGTGCCGTTAGTTGTGAATCTTGAAATAGAAATGGTGTTAATTCACAACAACTCGAGAAGCTATCCCAAACCACATTCATGGGGTGTAAAGGGAAATAAAGTTTTTGTTTTATTTTACGGCAGTTTGCGGCAGTTTGGTGCCGACGCAGGGAAGCAAACCAAAGGCTGCAATTCGAGTTCATTATGATAACATGGGCACATAGAACTATTCCAACTAAGGCACTGTTTACGATCCTAGACCGGTTACCCCGCAGTCATTGAGGCGAAGAAGATATCAGCGAACACCACATTGCGTTTTTACGCCATGAGATCATGGAGGCACAGGGACTATTATCATGCCAAAATTATGGAATTTATCTATGTAAGGTGTCACACGGATTACACTGTACCAGAACCTGTTTTCGATTCGGATTTTATGAGAAACATCTCGGACAGAACTTACTACGATGGTACACTTTGGGGAAGATGTCATCCTAATTTTCACGAACGGATCAAAATTAAGAGATAGAAATAGGGTAGATATGATCTGAGAAACTGTTGGGGTTGCAAAAATATTAGGGGCCGGTCATTCATTTGACTCCTCTAGGGGCACCTTTAAAGCAAATTTTATAAAAATTTGATTTTTTTATGGGAGCCCTTCTTAGGGGATGATGATGAGGGGAATGTTTGGAAAAATGTTAGGAGTATCGTGGGATAATGGGAGGCAATATTCATATTTGAACTGATAGCACTGTAAGACAAATTTAAACTTTTGACCTCACCCATGATTAAACTGACCAGATTCTGAAAATATAGACCAAATAAAATTATAAGTATATCTCAGTTTTCTAGATCAGCTCATTTAAGTTTTTTACGATCAATTCAATTTTTGGAGCGAAGCTCCCATACAGCGACTCGAAAGTGACTTCTTCCTGTTGCCAGAACTCTACGAGTTGTTAACAGATTTTGATGAATTTCTTGTTAATGTTTTTCAAATGGCCATGAGCGGGTTCTGACGAAGCCCAAATTTAAAATTTGTCACAAATTAAATATGTCACAAATTTAATTTGTCAACAGATTTTGATGAACTGTTTTTTAATATTTTTCAAATGGCCAGCAGCGGGTTCTGTCGAAGCCCAAATATAAAATTTTTCTAAAATTAAAATTGTCACAAATTGTCAAAAATTCAAATTGTCACAATTTTTTAATTTGTGACAAATTTTAAATTTTTGATTCGTCAGAACCAGAACCTGGCCTATTAAAACACAATTCATCGAATTCTGTGTACAACTCGCAGAGTTCTGCAAACAAGAAGAATTCACTTTCGAGCCGTTGTATGGGAGCTTCGCTCCAAAAATTGAATTGCGCGTAAAAAACTTAAATGAGCCGATCTAGAACTGGGAGATATGTATAATTTTATTTGAGCTATATTTGCATAATCTGGTCAGTTTGATCATGGGTGAAAAATCGTGTCGTACAGTGTAGTAAAGCGGCTATCAGATCCCTGCAGAACGTATACACCACTTCGAGAATGCCGGTCGTCTCTTGAGGAGATAGTGAGACATTCGACGGTAACCCTTACATGGGTTCCAGGACATAGGAACATATAAGGTAACCAAAGCCGCCACAACCGTGAATTAGGGCGAAGTTGGCGGTCTCATTGGGATCCCTCTCACAAGAGGGAAACAACTAATTGCACAGACACCGGACTTCATTGCTAAGGAGAGATGGGTTGAGAGAACTCACTCCACGACCCACGACCAAACAAATTTGGCCTACAATGGATATACAGAGGACACGATTTTTACTGAACCTGTCCAGGGCCCACCTGAGGAACATCTTAGCTGTAATAACCGGCAACTAACCGGTTAGAAAACACGATTTGTGTAGAAGTTGCAACGATGAGAAAGTAGAAGAGACCACGGGGCATCTTCTAAGTCACTGTTCTGCTTTTGTTGACCTGATACATGAGAAGTTTGATCAACGGTCACTTATAGACAATACCTGTCTATCAAAAAGCGGAACATTCGTGCCTTTATCAGAGGCATGGACGGCTTGAGAGCGACATCGACCAAATAGTGTAGGAATAATTAATGCGAGAATTTAAAATGGTATCACAACACGACCTAAAGTAGGACCCAGGTGAGCTATGCTGAAGACGGCAGCCAAATTAATCTCGCCTAATCTTACCTTGCCGAGTGCTGTGATTTTCAATTTAATGTTGAAACTGTCCAACAGCAGCGAAATATGTATATCCGGCGATGATCGTTTTGATCTTATTCTGATAATCGATTCCGGCGCATAAACTCTTTCTGATTGCGGTTGAAGCGCGCCAAAAACATCCTTGATGTGGTCAAATGGTAAAGCTTATAGTTGTGTTTTTTTTTTTGCCATATTTTCATACAAAATGGGATACATCGTAACGAATTATAAGTATCAGCACAGACAATAAATTGCAATTGAATGTGTTGCTGATATACTTTAATTACTGCATAATCCTAAAACACTTCAACATGCCTATTATTTCTATAAATTCGCACCTGTACGACAAAAGGGAAACAACTCAAAATTTCAACATTTTAATTTTCTGCAATAAAAAGAGAAAAAACCTCATAAAGTGACCTTCTCTACCCAAAGGAAAAATGGTTCATTGTTAAGTATCCTCCTCCGTAAAAAAGAACCTTTATGCAACTCTCTGTGTTTTCAGAATAACTTCTTTAGACTTAACCAAAGAGTTACACTTCTATTTTAAATTGTCTCTCTTTTGTTGAACAGGTGCGAATTGTATAACTGTATGAACACTTACATTATATTATTAATTCTTATATAATCAACAACTTGTAAATACACTGTGTTTTGATGCCGGTTTTTTTTATGGAATTTTATGGAACTTATTACATTGTGTGTCTAACAGATGTCGAGCACATATTGAGAAATCAATTGTGTACTACGTGGTACGTAATAAATTGAATACGTATTTTCCGCATTTATTCGCAATGACATTTAAAACTGTCGTTATTATTAATAACAATTGCAATTGATGGCTAACAGAGAGAAAGAGAGAACAGTTGTTGTAAAATTAACCTGAGATCTGACAACAAATTAACGATAAAACATCAACAACAATTAGAATCTATAGAGAGAATTTTAAAGCTTTCTGTTCATAAACGTACCCAACGAAACGTTCTGTAAGAAATTAAATATGGACTAATTCATAATGGCGAAAAAACATATTTTACTTTAGTTTGTATCAACTATGATTTTATTTGTTTAAAATTGTCCCAAAACTAAAAGGAACTTAAGCACTAGTTGTTCCTTTGTATTAACTATTGAATATATTATAATAGAATTAGCTTTTAGCTAGAATTCTAAGAAAAGATAGCGATCTAGGTATTCAGCCTGGAGCTTATTTTTCAACTAACGATTCCGTTCCGCTTACAGTGGTAAATATCTAAGGGGAAAAAATGTTTGCTCTTGTTTTGTATTGTTGATCTGTATGCTGTGTAAATAATGAATAAGCGTTCGTCGTTCGGTTCAAGATCAATTCTATTATTGCTAATAGAATTTGTTTTACAAAATTTGTGTGAAATGGATTATGTTGATAGCTATTTCGATAGTTGCCAAACAATCTCATCAGCACCCTTAGCTGTGCCTTCTCCACTCATTATCACAACCTTAAGTGTTAAAAGCTTCAAGAAACCATCGTAAAACCCAAACACAAAATTTTTATACCCTTCACCATGCGCATGAACGCCCATAAGGAGGCGTGGTAGGTATGACAATATATATATGTATAAATGATCATCATCGAAATCTGAGTCGATTTAAAGGTGACTATCGGTCCCCGCGATTACAGTCGCAGTTTAAGAGATATCGGGCTGAAATTTGGAATGCAAGCTTCTATCCTTAAAGCGGAGGATAAATTCTAAGATGTGCCCGATCGGTCAAAAACTACTCCCACCTCCCATACAAACTCCCTTTTTTTGGGGTCTGTCCCTGCGATTACAGCCGTAGTTTAAGGGCAATCAAGCTGAAATTTTGTATGTGCGCTTCTCTACACTAAGCGGAGGTTGAGTAGTAAGATAAGACCGATCGGTAAAAAACTACTCCCACCTCCCATACAAAATCCCTCTTTTCGGGGGTGTCCGTATGTTAGTCCCCGTGATTACAGCAGTAATTTAAGAGCAATCAAGCTGAAGTATTGTACGCAAGCTTTGCTGCCCTTAATAGAGGTTGAGTTCTAAGATGAGCCCGATCGGTCAAAAACTACTCGCACCTCCCATACAAACTCCCCACTTTTGGGGGTGTCCGTATGGTGGTCCCCGCGATTACAGTAGTAATATAAGAGAAATCAAGCTGAAATATTGTATGAAAGCTTTTCTGCTTTGTATGCTAGCTTCCCTACACCAAGTGGAGGTTGAGTAGTAAGATGAGACCGATCGGTCAAAAACTTCTTCCACCTCCCATACAAAATCCCTCTTTTTGGGGGTGTCCGTATGTCAGTCCCCGCGATTACAGTAGTAATTTAAGAGAAATCAAGCTGAAATATTGTATGAAAGCTTTTCTGCTCTAACCGGAGGTTGAGTATTAAAATGAGACCGATCGATCAAAAACTACTCTCACCTCCCATACAAACTCTCCCTTTTTTGGGTTTGTCCTTGCGATTGCAGCCGTATTTTAAGAGGTATATAGCTGACATTTTGTACGCAAGATTCAATATCTAAGCGGAGGCTACTTTCTAAGATAAGCAATGTCGGTCAAAAACTACTCCCACCTCCCATTCAAACTACATTTTTGGGAGTGTCCGATTTACTGCCCCCGCGATTATAGTCGTAGGTTAGGAAATATTGAGCTGAAATTGTATATGCAAGCTTTAATCCTATAATAGGAGCTTACGTTGTTAGATGAGCAATATCGGACAAATACTTCTCCCACCTTCCATACAAACTCCCCCTTTTTGGGGGTGTCCCTATATAAATTTGGTATGTAAGAAGCAAAGGTTTAGTTCTAAGATAAGAATGATCGGATTTAAACTACTCCCACATACCACACAACTTCCCATTTTTGGGGAGTTACAAAATTCATAAAAATAAGCTCCAACTCACCAAGTCATAAACTTATCGGTAAATCGAATAAAATCGGTACAAAATTACTGACAAAATGGATGTGTGAAGCTAAAAGTAACGTCCTCATCTCACAAACTCCCCTGTTTTGTGGTACAAAGTTTAATAAAATATAGTTGTAGTGCAAATAACCAGTTTTACCACCATTTTTACAAATCGTGAAGGGTATTTGAGCTTCGGCATAGCCGAATATAACCGCCTTACTAGTTATTTATAATTCATGAACTTCCTCCTCTACATTTATTGTACGAAAACCACTATGGAACGGAAATGCACTAAACAGAATTTGATCTATCCCGTCTTTTGGGGAGAACCGGCAACAATATGTTTTGCTGGGATTTATAGTCATTAACAAAGTATTATTTACAATACAGATCTTTATAAATTATATTTCTATTTAATTATATGATTAGATGAGATGTTAATTTGTTACTTCACTATTGTTGTGTTGTTTTGTTAAATTGTCTATTAAGTTGTAATTTCTCTATTTAAAGTTCAAAGATTTTAGATATCATAGAAATCGTGGGGTAACCATTGATTATAAACAACAATTAATAAATCATTTGCATGAAAAGCGATGAAGAACAATGTACTTAATTAAATTCTATGAAATTTTTTGGTAAAACCATTTAGCTTTGCGTTATTGTTTTTATTTAGAGTGGCCATAAAATGCAATTGAAATATCGTATGCAATTGAAAGAAAATATTGAAGAGCTTACCGCGTTTGTGTGAGTTAAGCCGCTTTTATTTTTACCTTACATAACTGTTTAAAGAATATTTCGGCAAAATCATCATTAAACTCTACATCTTTAATGACATTATAAAAAAATTTTATTTAAATTTACTACCAATGGCAACCCTTTTTCCCCCACAACAATAGCAACAATATGCTTTTCATTGTTTTACAATTTATGTGGGTTTTGCAAACTTTTTTTTGCTTTGTTGTTGTTAAATTTGAAATTAATTGAAAATAAACAATTAAAATTAATAAATTAACTATTTGTTAAAGAAAACAATTAACACTCGGTCACGATAAAGTGATGAAACAACAGGGCAAAGCATCAACCGACTAAAACAAAAAAAATTTGTGTTATACTCGTATGCATTTAACATCGAATAAAATTGAATCGAACATAGAAATTATCATTGGACCAAAATGCGGTAATTCCGAATTCTAATATTATCCGTAAACAATGAAATAAATCATAATTGGGATTTGCCAAATGTGTATGTAGATACGTCTGCGTGATAGTTTATGGAAATTATTAGCATTGAGATAAATGCTCATAACTAATAAGTGGCGAGATGTCTGCTTGTTATGGTCGCAAGTGAATGCGGAAAGCTAAATATTTGTAATAAATTACTATTGCTGTAAACGCAATATTATTTACAATTGATTGATGAGCTAATAATTTTATTAAACAACGCCGATAGTCATCTAAACAGTTAAGAGACAAACGTCACGGAGACAGCAGCTCTTTGCTCTGAAGATTTTTACTAGTGCTAAAGCCCATTTTTACAGCTTCTAAGTAGTTTTTATTGGTTGGTGTATGTATGGATTAAACTTATTAATCTTTCCGCAGAAATTACCAAAATTATTGGGGCTAAATGAAAATTTTTTTACGAAATATGGGTTCTTCCAGAAGTTGCGCATTTACGACTTGACATTTTTTTTTTAATTTTTCAACCTACGACACATTTCAATGACTTGATAAATTACATTTCATCCATATTTCACCAATAGTTTAGTTAATTATGAAATTAAAATTATTCTGGTAGATTTTAATGCTTAAATAGGAAGGGAAAATGCTCTTGTTTCAGCAGTCGGATAAATAACGGATTTAGACTGGTTACCTAGCTAAACAAAAAGCTCCGACATTGGTTGATATCCGACACGTATGCACATTGTCTGAACTCTTCTTACCGATATCGTTCCGAGCTCTGTACGACTCATGAAAGGGAAATTTTATAAATTTTTCTCCGACATATCTGATCGAGTTCGCAGCGATTTCCACATTCAGTGCCGGAGAAACATCGAGTTTCCCTTCAGATTTTCCTACGATTTACAATCAGAAATCTTTCAGACATCGGTACGACATATCCTATACGATTTCTATATTGGAAGATTTTTACCTAAGACTTCGGGCAAAAATTGATATGACGCGTCGGTAAAAACATCCGAATTACTTCAGGCAAGATATCGGTCCAAATTCGTTCAGAATTTCCCTCGATTTATATTCAGAAATCGTTCAGACGTCAGTACGAAATGTCGTAGATAGCATTAGATTTCCCTGAGCTGCGTCGGTCAGTCTTCCTGTCAATCACTCCATACGTTTTAAGTCCCGACTTCGCATAGTGGCCCAAACAGAAAATCTAGCGGGATTTAAGCCGAATTTCAATTTTTTAAAATGACGATTTTCTTTGTTTTCTTTTAATAAACAACACTTGTAAAAGCTCATAAAAGCTTTTGCAAGAGCATTTAGGCGCATTTCTGATCTGCTGCGAGCCTTCAAAGTGAATAATTTTTTAACCCGTGGCCCGCAAAGATTTGGCAGCATTTTTGGACTTCTCTTGGTAGATCCAAATTACACTAAATTATACTTTATTGAGTCAATATCTTTTTTTTCTCATTCAAAGAAGGTATGTAGTAAATAAAAATAATATGTTTGTGACCAGTCTTCTCATGTGTACCAAAAAAAATGTGGTAGAATTAAGCTGTTGTAGCATACTGATATCTTTGGACTATAACTACCATCATTCAATCGTATTCAAGCTAAATTTAGCATTTATGTAAAGTGTAAGTCCTTTTGTTGTAAAAGTATCCAAAATGATAACCAACTACGACCAACTGTTGGAGATATATGGTACCTCCCGTACAAAATGATCAATTTTTAAAAAACATTTGTTCAATAACACCCAAACGGGCAATTGGAGGATATTGAGATTTGGTCTGTTTAATTATCTACCAATAGGAAACAAATACTGAGAAAACCAAAGTATTAGCCACACCCCTTCTGTTACCTCCCATAAAAATGGCCGAAATCACCCTGATAGTTTTAAATACATTTTTTTGGTCGGTACACTGATAAACACACTCGTATTTTGTACAAGATACAAGCTTTTTGAAATTTGACTTAGAAATGAATATGGACTATATCGGCCGTCCCCTTCTAGTACCTCTCTTACAAAATAACCAGACGTTTTCTTAGCTAACCAGATTTGGTAGTCCCCATTACAGGAGTTTCCGATTCACTAATATACTATACAATATACTATCATACCAATGGGCATGATGTGTGAAGAAGCCCTTGAAGCGAGGAATAAGAAAATCCGGGATTTTCGTCAAAACCATTCCCGTAGAGAAAATAGAAGTAACACAATGAAATATGTCATCAGATCTGTTATAACAGTTGTATGGAAGCTGTGATATATAGCTGACCTAGAAAATTGAATTTGAGGGAATAAGTGGTATATGCGTTAATAAACTTATGTTTAAATTTTCATTAAAATGTCTCTTCATTTACTTGAGTTATAAATTACTAGCCGCTAGCACAGCTGTTTGACCCACTGTGATTCGGCCCGATTTCGGATTCAATATCGGAAGACTTTGCCGACTGTCATACCGATTTCTGAGCATTTTGTTTGCTAGGTAGCTGCGCATCGCCAAGAACCAGATTCCCGCATAAATATATCCACTAGGCAACTTGGATATACACTGATCAAAGACAAGAAATCAAATTCATCACGATACACGATAAAGTAGTGCGAGGACCGCTCTTAACCAAATGTCAAAGAAGTTTAGTATTGCAAAGCTGCCTACTACCGAGATAGCCATTGCCTACTCCAACCAATTACTGCAAACAAACGCCCATGATTTTCATGTTTCCGACGATCAGTGGCAGCATATCTCTGCCGCAACGACCGTACTGATATATAAAAAGCACGCTCAGACAAGCTATAAGGAATGTCTAAGGTAATGGGTGCTGGGAAGATAAGGGAGATTAAAAAACTTCTTCAGACAGAAAAAGCGTCTATGGAAGAAAAAAGAGTTAGGTTAGGTTAGGTTTTTTCGGCAGCCGCGTTCAGCACAGCTCACATGGATCCTAGTGTGACTCCCGCCGGTTAACATCTCCATTTCGTTGCTCTGAAGAAGGCATGGATGTTCCGAAAATCGCCTACTGATAGGCAGGTATTGTCCATAAGTGTCCGATGACCATACTGAATTTGATCCTGAATATGATCCTACGATACTGAATTTTCTCTACGGCTATTGGCCTGTACTTTGCTACAGTGATTCGATAGTCTGATCGATAGTTGCAAATTCATCTCCTCCGAAAAGACTTCACAGCCTGCTCCTTTCTTTAATTTTGAACCGTCCATGAAAATAAGGATCACATCCTCCTAGGATGACATCCTCCCCGTAATCATTTTCATCATAGTAGAACCTATCCGGGATGATCCTTATAAAACCCGGATCGGAAATTACAGAGATAGAGGTGAAGCCCGAAAGTTTTACCAGAACGTAAAAAGCAAATGTTGCCCCACCTGTAAGGACAGAGATAGAAATCAAGTCACGGACATGCAGTGTGTGCTGCAAATATGGAGGGAGTACTTCGTATTATGCTCGTTCCCAAAGCCACCATTTGTGAAAAAATCAGCATCGATTGTGTTATGTGTTAGACAAAAGCACATTTTAAAGAACCTAACTGGAACTTATCAGTGTGGCGTTGAACTTGGTAAATCCACGACCGACCGGATATTCACGCTACGACAAATCCTGAAAAAGACTCAAAAAATGCAGATCTACACTTTCCAACTGTACATTGATTACAAAGCTGCATTCGACATGAAATATTAGATGGTATTGCCAAGATTGGTATCCCTGCGAAGCTTATACGCGATGAAACGAAATCTTCAGTGAAAATAGACAAAAATCTGACAGGGTCTTCTCTTCAACATCCTACTAGAGAACATCATGCGGAAGGCTGCAGTAAACACGACTGGTGTCATCTTTAATAAAAGTCAAATGCTGGTGGCGTACGCCGATGATATAGATATCATTGGCCGTGAATTGCGGGATGTTACTGCGGCTTTTTCGAGCATTGAAAAGCAGTCGGCGGAAGTGGGTCTAGTGATAAATGAGGACAAACCAAGTTATTTGTTTCAATCAACAAAGATTCCACTCGTTTGAAACACTGCGTGAATGTTGGCAACTATAACTTTAAAGCGGTAGCTTGGCTCCGCCGTAAACAAAAATAATGACGTCGGCCTGTAAATCAAGGGACGCTGCTTCTATGTCCAAAGCAAGTGATTTAGTAGCAAAACCCTCTATTAATGAACAAAGATGAAATTAGCTTGATCTTCAGCGCAGAATCCTGGGTTACGATACAAGCGGATCAATCTATTCTGGAACAGGCAGTCGGACAACCCGAAAAGGCATTGTTTGTATGGGAGGTGGGAGTAGTTTTGTCCGATATTGTTAATTGTGAAATTTAAGCGCCGCTTAGAGGATAGAGAGTTGCGTACCAAATGTCAGCTCGACAACCTTAAATTACAGCTGTAATCGGGAGAATAGACAGAAAGACACCCCCAAAATGGGAAGGTTGTATGGGAAGTGGGAGTATTTTTTGACCGATCTTGCTCATCTTAAAACTTAACCTGCGTTTAGAGGATGGATGCTTGTATCACATATTGCAACTTGATTGCTCTTATACTACCTGTTGTTAATGACAAACAAGAAGAAGAAAAAGGTTGTTTGTGTTGAGCCGGGCCGACCGTGTCATGATGGTTAAAACATGCGACTATCATGCGGCAAAACAGGGTTCGATTCCTGTGTTCGTCTTCTACATTTCTTTCATAGGCGGCTCCCTTGATGCTATCGAGAGCAACGTCGTAGTGAAAGTCTAGTAAAAGCTTATCAAACAGCTGAGGTTCGCATTAGTCTATAAACTGTAGGTGGTGTTGTGTAAGTCTAAAAAAGAAGCGTGTTAGCTCACAGTAACGCAAACAGCTATTCCATACCTCCTGCATGGGGGGTAAAAGGAAACCAGTTTTTTTAAATTTTTTTTTTTTCCTAAATTTCTATAAATTAAAAATACTGTCGGAATTTACATAAATTTCAAGGTATCTTGGCCAAACAAATACAGAATAGTTTTACAAAGCATCTTTAAAATATACAATAATTTTTGTTAAATAATTTTTGCTTAAAATTCTTCTCTCCCACATCAATATAGAGTTTGTTACTAATTTTCCTCATTCGAGTTCGAACATATGAATAGCAACCGCAACACTAAAATTACCCATATGTAATGTTGTTATAATAACAAAAAAAAATACAGATCTACAGATTTTTGTACCAAAATTCTCGGAAGACGAATACCATCACTTCAATTTGGAGTTTGTTACTTATTTTTTGTTTAACTCATTCATGTTAACATTTACATAATAATAACGATCAATGATCGATTAAGAAGCCATAGTGAAATAACGACAAGTTTAGCTGGAACTTTAATAAAACGTGATTCTAACAGCAAATCGTGAAACACGTTAAATCAATTTCGAGTGAATTGTAAGATAACAGCTTGAAATTTTTTTTGTCTAATTATATGATTATCAAACATTATTTTATTGTTGTTGACTTAGCCAATTGTTTCGTTAATGCATTAAATTGTGAATTTAATGTTCAAAACACAAACACACATACACACACAAAACACACAATTCAAACAACACAATTCAAGGTAATTTCATACAATTTTTCACTTAATTATATTAAATTATTATATGGCAAAATCACCCACTTTTTTGTTGTTTTATTTTCGTGTCATACGTCACTTTTTCGAGTGTGTGTCGGTCTAAACTGAAATCTTTGCAAGAGATTCTGAATCACCGGCGATCGTTGTGTGGAAATTCGCGTTTTCGAACTAAACCGTTGCGTACGAATTCATTTGGTTTTATACAAAACAAAAACTTTTTTGAATTCGAAAAGATCTCACAATGAAGATGGCCGTTGGGTCGTCTGGCCGGTCACGCAAATAAATTGAGAGCATTTACGCTCTGCAAATGCTTCTTTGTAAGATCGGCAACAAAAGCAGATGGATAGATGAATCCATTCACAAACGGAGGTGTTTTGTTTTTATTGAATGTAAACAAAGATTTACGAAAAAGGCGAAATGTAAATGGGGAAATGATGTGAGAAAATTTTTGAGGCACTGAGGTCGATCGCGTGGAGCGCTACACATTGAAGGCAGATTGAAAGGCTTTGGGATAACTCAAGAACAATTTATACGATTGATTCAAAGAATGTTCTAAATGTTTTTTTTTTTCAATTACTTCACAGTCTGTCTAACCTTGATCAATATTATGGTATTTGTCTAAAAATTGTAAAAAAAAATAGTGTTTTAAGTCAAAATTAAAAAAATAATTAACAAAATTTCATAAAAAATTAAAAATTTTAAAAAGTATTCAGTTAAACACTTTGGAAATAAAGTCAGATATGATGCGAACAAAATGAGTGCTTTCAAAAAAAAAATGATTTAAAAAAATTTATATTATTCAAAGTTAAGTGGTTATTTAATTTTTACAGTATATTTCAAATTTTTGATTAAGCACATTTACAAAAATACTCATGGTTTACTTAACGTAACTCGCCTTTAAGGATGATGGGTTCAAATATTTTAAGAAGTATTTTTCTCCCAAAGACTCCCAGAATAGATTGAGCAAGACAGGTAAGATCAGTGTCTGGTGCAGTTGGATCTTTGTTATTCGAAAGTTATTCGAAAGTCATTAAATCGCTTGTTTAGCGCATAGTAGCAGCGGTTTGGATCAATACCCGTCTATTGATTTCCAGGCAGACATTATTATTTTTGTTAACTGCGGAGCCAAGGTTGACACAATCTTATACAATTTAAAAGTTCAAGTTATCAACGTTCACACAGCGTCTCAAATAAGTAGACTCTTTGTTCGTTGAAACAAATAACTTGGTTTTTGTCCTCGTTTACCATCAGACCCACTTCTGCCGACTGCATACGCCAGCAGCATGTGACTTTTGTTAAAGATGATACCACTCATGTTTACTGAAACCTTCCGCATGATCATCTCCATTACGATGTTTAGGAGATCGCATAGCAGACTATATCTTTGTTTAACCCTTTAATGACGAGAGCAAAATAATGGGAATTTTTTAAAAATTTTGTCTGTCTACATATAAATTAGTTAAAAAACGAATTTAACATAAAAAAGTAAGACGAAAAATTTCAGAAAATATCCATTTTTACTGGTGTTATGACGACTGTGACCATATGGTAACAGCTTTAAAACAGGTAAATAAAAAAAACCAAGTACAAAATAATTCATGCAATACGTCTATAATATATCAGTCTTTAAACAATCAAAAAATATTCTTAATATAGAGTGACTTTTTATATGCCTCCATATTGCTGTTTTGCGCACATGTGAAAAACACCTATTTTAAATGATCCCCCACGCTTGCTACTGACGCCTGATCGCATAGCGATAAATCAAGAATAAAAGATCAAAGCATGCTTTGATGAAATTAAAAAATAAAATTCTTGACATTTATTCTTAAGTTTATTTAATTGCGTGCAATATCTAACGCTGTCAACGTTACCATATGGTAACAGTCGTCACTAATGGGTTAAGGCCTCGCTTGGTAGAAAATGGCTCAGTCAGATATTTGCCTTTTTCACTGAAGACTTCGTGTCAGTCAGTATCACCCCGCAAAGTCTGATCTTGTTTTGTCTCGGTAGTGGACAATCTATTCCGTCGTCGATAATTGGTCTGATTTCGTCACTTTTGCTGCCTTCGGGAACGAAAAGAGTACCCTCCATATTTTCAGCACACTCTGAGTGTCAGTGATTAGATTTCCGTCTCTCTCCTTACAGGTGGGAGTCCTGTTCCAAAACCTTTGCTTTTTATCATTTAGAAGAATTTTACGGGCTTCACCTCTATCCCTGTAGTTTTTGATATCCTGTCCGCTTGTTTTTTATACAATAACTACAAAACCAAAGGGTGGTTTAATCTTAAGGGCCGATGTTGATTGGATTAATACACAAATTATTTAGGAAATTATTGTCATTTCTTTTTATTATGATAATATTGGTATGGTTCAATTATGTATGGAACAAAATATCGGCCAAATGGCCTGCCGCGACCTCAGCGGAACACCTCCATCCGATGGTCCAACTTTTCGATGACTTACTTACTTAAGTGGCCAATTACTACTTACTAACGTAGTTCATAAATTTGAGGCCTGAAGTAATAAAGAATTCCACACGCTTCGGTTTTCTGCGTGTGTTCTCCAGTTAGTCCTACCAGATGATGGCACGTCGTACCACTTGGTGCTTCCAACGGAGTTTGGGTCCTGCTCTGCGCAGTCCTTCAGGTTCGCCTTCAAACACCTTTCTCGCTGGAGCATTTACAATCATCCTGGCAACATGTCCCAGCCATCGTAGTCGTTGGATTCTGACTCTTTTAGCTACGTCGATATCGTGCTCATACAGCTCATGGTTCATCCGACGGCGAAACTCGCCGTCGACACAGATAGGTCCATATATATTTTCGGAGTACTTTTCTCTCGAAAACTCCCAGGTTTTGTATGTCCGTTGTTGTAAGTACCCATGATTCGGCAGCATACAACAGAACGGGTTAGAGTAGCACCTGGTATAGCAGTTTCTTAATATTCCGAGATAAGGTGGTGTCACTAAAGTGCTGCCAAAGTCCGTAGAAACATCTATTAGCTAGCACTATTCTCAGCTTAATTTCTTGGCTAACATTATTTTTCTTGCTGACGGAAAATCCGAGGTAGGTAAACTCATCGACTACCTCAAAACAATAATTGTCAACGTTCATGGTGCGTCCCCGTTAAGAGGACTCTTTGTTCGTCGAAATCCTTATTTTCGTTTTGTCCTCGTTGACCGCTAAACCCATTTTTGCTGACTCCTTTCTAGCGATGAGAAAACTGCAGTAACAATCTGCAGATTTCGGCCAATGATGTTTATATCATCGCCATAGGCTAGTGGCATGTGGCTCTTGTGGAATATGGTGCCAGACATGTTGACACCAGCCTTTCTCATCACCTTCTCCATAACTATATTAAATAGTGTACAGGACGGGTTATCGCCCTGCCTGAGACCTCTTTCCGTGTTGAATGGTTCAGAGTGCTCCTTACCAATCTTAACCGAGGATTTGTTGTTTTCCAAAGTACATATGCAAAGTCGAATTAGCTTTGCAGGAATACCAAACTAAGACATGGCCTCATAAAGCCTGTTCCTTATCAGAGAGTCGAAGGCAGCTTTGTAGTCGAAAAAGAGGTGGTAGGTGTCGATCTGTTTTTCATGGGTTTTTTTAGGATTTGTCTTAAGGTGAATATTTGATCCGTCGTAGATTTAACAGGTCTAAAGAGGCACTGATATGGTCCAATTAGTTTTTCTACAATTGGCTTTAGACGTTCACACAATATGCTTGAAAGGACCTTGTACGAAATTGGTAATAGGCTTATTCCACGGTAGTTCTTACATTCACTACGATCTCCTTTCTTGTATATGGGACATAACAGACTGAGACTCCAATCCCCGGGCATGCTCTCCTCTTGCCAGATGTTTTCTATGAGCTGATGTATGCTCCTAATCAGCTCCTCCCCGCCAGCCTTAAACAATTCAGCAGGGAGACAATTGGCTCCAGCAGCTTTCTTGTTTTTAAGGCGGGAGATTGTCACACGAATCTCGCTCAGGCTCGGAGGTGGGCAATAAATGCCATCGTCATGGATTGGAGTGGTGTCCGCATCTAGTTTTAAATAAATTTTTTAAATAATCTCTCCATATCTTTAGAACGTTATCTGGGTCCGTCACTAGCTGACCATCGCTGTCCTTGCAGGAGGGCAACCCTGTTCCACCCATTCTCGCTTTAACTCTCTTGTAGAATTTTCGGGCTTCCCCTCTACTTCGGAGCAACTCAGTGCACTCATTCTGCCTCTTCTTAGGCTCCTTCTTTTTTCGACTAAAAAGACGAGTTGCCTCTCGTCTCTTCTCCCTGTGCCGTTCACGAACAGCTCTCGTTGCCATTGGCAGTTTCGCCCTGTATGCAGCAACCATCTCTCTCGTGGCATTGCGACATTCATCATCGTACCAGGCATCTTCTTGAGACGGCTTTGAGTACCCAAGTACGCTTCTCGCAGCCCGTTCTAAGGAGTCGGCTATATATAGGGGTTGGAGCATTCCGCAGCAGAACTTAAAAACTTAATTTCCCTTTGCACCCCATGAATGAGGTATGGGATAGCTTCTCGCCTTGTTGTGAATTAACACGCTTTCTATTTTTAGATTCACAACTAACGGCACCTACTTATTTATCGACGAATGCGAACGTCACTGTTTTGAGAAGCTCTTACTAGACACAACGATTGAATCGACGCTTAATACTGCGAAGTTGCTGTCAAACAACATTCATCTTTTAAGATGACTGGAGCCAGGTTTGAACCTGCGATCTCCCGCATGGTAATCGCGTGTTCTAACCACTATGCCACGGCCGGTCCCGGCCGGTTCCGCAGCAGACTAAGGTAAAAATGTGCCTCATCACTGAAGATGATTTTCTTCGAAAATTTATCATCCACTGTTGCAATTTCTTGCCACCATTCTGACCATTGATGACGTTTGGAAAATTGATGACGTTTGTAATGGTCAAGAGGCTTTAGTTCTTGAGTCAATTGGACCTTGTAAGCGTGTAAAGCGTGCAAGTCTTAATGCATAATGTTCATCAACGACTAGCGTGAGAGGTGCAATTGTTAGGCACGACGACGAGTTGAGGTGGATGGCTCTTGAGCCACACTATCGCGAACAGCAGCAATATTTTCTGCAGTACGAGCTGTACGCGCATGCACTGGTGTTTTCACATCTCCTATAGACCCGGTTTGCTCAAATTTTTGCACGACTTTTCCGATTGTACGCACATTTGAACGATTAAATTGATCGAAAAAATCACGAAGTGCACGATATGCATTTTGATTTGAACGCCTATTTTCATAATCAGCCTGTATAACTTTAACGCGTTGCCCGATTGTGTATCTTTCCATAGTTAAAATTGAGTTAGTCTGAAATTGAGAAATGTCAAATGAAATGCAGAAAATAACTTGACGTTTACGTTTAACCACCCTTAACTTCAAATAGAAGTGATATTTATTACAGCGCATAGATTATAACTTTTGGAATTTTTTTGCAAAAAAGTTCTCAAGTACACTTTTTGCATTTCTGAGTTATTGATGATTTGAAGTTTATTGGCACCTATGTTTTGGTACAATAACTACAAAACTATTTTTAATAGATATAGAATTTTTTACAGGGCATACAATATGACTTTTGGATCACTTTTGCATTATTAAGTCCATTTCACAAAGAAGTAGACTTGGTTAGTTTTTCCTGTATACCCACGATATAACAAGCGTAATTTCTTTTGACGCAACCAATCAATTTCTACCCACTTTTTTTTTTGCTTAATTACGAGCACGAAATTGCATACTGACCTGACTGGTGTATTCTTACCTTTGGTGTGTAGGGTATTCAAAGAGATCTTCTAAAGAAGAACACCCATATTATGAGTAAACACACACCACACTCGCTCGCTCATAAAAATGCGTCACGTTCGCATTCATACCCCTATGGTCACTTAGCCTTTAGTCAAGAAATTCTCACACGCGTCGTTGGATATCAACTACACCATCAACTTGTCCGTCTGTCTGTCTGTCGCTACGTCTTTCTTTCGGTTCAGACATTTTTCGCTGCTTGCTTCTATAACGCCGGCAGGCAGCTCATTTGTCAAGTTGTCAACCTCAGCACCAGCCCCTCCTCAGTAGTGCGATCACAATCACTCGTGTGGACATTTTCTTCTTGACCGGATACATGTTTTTCGTTTGTGCGTTTTTTTTTTCATTGTGCTGATCTTTTTTATTATTGTCATATGTTTGTTGTCTTCTCCATTTTATTTACAATTCTTATGCGCATTTCTTGTACGGTTTTTATTTTCAGAAAAATTTCGCAAATTCATTTAACGTTCTCAGCTCATAAATTGGATTTTTTATGTGATTTTTCTGCGGTCGTTTTTGTTTAGTAACCTCAGTTTAGTTAATTGCTTTATTCACTCGAAACATTGGAACCGGATTCAAGTTTTGGGTCTTCTTCTTGTTCACGAAGGAATATTGTAATATTGCGAATGTATCATCATCATGATCGTCGTCGTCACCATCATTTTGCTCGAATGTAGCGCATTATAATTAAATGACGATTGTGGGCTTTATTTAAGCTTTTATCGTGAGTGTCAAGGTCAATATTTCAATTAAGATCTTCTTTGGAAGATTAATGAGAGCGGCGGATAGTCTGTGGAAAGTTTTTATTGTCTCTTACGACAGTTACATGGGGTTTTTCGTGGAATATATCCTGTATTAACATATAATTTAATGCGTACAGGATCCGTTATGAATTGTAATGGCTTTTTACTGGTTAGTATAGGTAAGCCTTACACAATGTGGACAATTGCATGCTGGGTGTTATACGGAACTGATTTTAATTTTGTTCAGTTGAATTATCGACTTTTAAGCTCGAGGTCTTCTTTTAGATGTTTGGTTTACAGATATGTAGGTTTACTATGATTAATTAGTAATCCCGGACGCCTACTGCAACCACCTAACTCATCTGCTACGGAATGCTCCAACCCCTGAAAATATTATTTCGCAGTGGCAATATATAGCCGACTCTATAGTACGGACTGCCAGAAGCGTACTTGGTTATTCAAAGCCGCCTCAAGAAGATGCCTCGTACGATAATTAATGTCGCACTGTCACGTGAGAGACGGATGATGCATAAAGAGCGAAAATGCAGATAATAGCAACGCGAGCTGTTCATGAACGGCACAGGGAGAAGACACGACTGGCAAACTCGTTTATTTAGACGGAAGAAAAAGGAGTTTAAGAAGAAACAGGATGAATGCACAGATTTGCTCCGAAGTAGAGGTGAAGCCAGAAAATTCTACCAGAGAGTTAAGGCGAGAATGCCTGGAATAGGGTTGCCCTCCTGCAATGATAGCGATGGCCAGCTAGTGACGTTCTGAAGATTTGGAGGGAACATTTCAGTCTACTGGATACGGACACCACTCCAGAAGACCCTGCGCTAATCCATGACGATGGTATTGACTGTACACCTCCGAGCCAGAGCGAGATACGTGCGGCAATATCCCGCCTTAAAAACAACAAAGCGGCTGGAGCCAATGGTCTCCCTGCTTAATTGTTTAAGGCAGGCGGGGAGGTGCTGGTGCCCGAGGATTGGAGTCTCCGTCTTTTATGTCCGATATACAAGAAAGGAGATCGTGGTGAATGTAAGAACGACCGTAAAATAAGCCAATTACCAATAGCGAGCAAGGTCCTTTCGAGCATATTGTGCGTACTTGGAATCTTGGAAAAATCTCATGAACAGCAGATTGACACCTACCATCTCTTTGTCGACTACAAAGCTGCCTTCGACTCACCGATAAGGAATAGACTATATGAGGCCATGTCTGAGTTTGGTATCCCTGCAAAGCTAATTCGACTTTGCAGATGTACCTTGGAAAACACCAAATCTTCGGTTAAGATTGGTAAATATCAGTCTGAACCATTCATCACAGAAAGAGGTCCCGGCAGGGCTACAGCCTGTCCTGTACACTATTAAATATAGTTATGGAAAAGGTGATGAGAAAGGTCACAAGAGGCACATGCTACTAGTCTATATCATTGGCAGAAATCTGCGGGATGTTACTGCAGTTTTCTCATTACTAGAACGGCAAAAATGGGTTTAGCGGTCAACGAGGACAAAACTAAAATAATGATTTCGACAAACAAAGAGTTAAATAGTTTAATAGCTGAGTTTGCCTCCTCGGATCTTCAGTCATTAAGAAAAATAATGTCAGCCAAGAAATCAAGCGGAGAATAGTGTTTTTACGGACTTGGGTAGCACTTTAATAGCACTACCTTGTCTCGGTAAAGTAAGAAACAGCTATACCAGGTGTTAATTTTACTCGTAATCTTGTATGCTGCCGAATCGTGGGTGCTTACGACAACAGACATACAAGACTTGGGAGTACCCCGACAAATATATTGACCTCTTAGTTTCGAAGGCGAGTTTTGTCATCGAAGGAACCATGAGCTATATGAGCTTAACGACGACATCGACGTAGCTAAATGGGTCAGAATCCAATGACTACAATGGTTAGGACATGTTGCCAGCAAGGATGTAAATGCTTCAGCGAGAAAGGTGTTTTTTAAGGCGAACCTGAAGGACAGCGCAGAGAAGGGAGATCCAAACTTCGTTGGTAGGGCCAAGTGGTTGGCGATGTGCCATCATCTGATAGGACTAACAGGAGAACTGATTCAGAAGACCAAAGAGTTTGGAATTCCTGAATACTTCAGGCCTCTTGTTTATTAACCACGCTCGTAAGTTGTATAGGGTCACTTAAGTAAGTAAATAAGTAATAAGTAGTCGCCGAGCAGAGCGGTAGAAACCGAGGACGTACTATAAAAGGGTACACGTGTCTTATGACAAATCTAACACATGGAGAATCAGGGCCGCCATTAAATAATCACTGTATATCACAAGGGTGTCTTCTAGAGAAGTACAAATAGGAGGGTGATATCGTGATTTGTTTGCCACACCCATTCTGTAACCTCTAATAGAAACTACCGAATTTCCAATATGCATTTACGGAGATATTTTTGTTGCAATTGCATTAAATACAGAAAAAATTTTGTATAATCTAATCGTTTTGCGAATTAAAATTAATATTTTCTTAATAATTTTTAGAATGAACTTTTTAATTGTTGGCGAATTTATTAACCCTTTCTACATTGTAACCATTTCTACACTTTTAATACTTGTCTGATAAAGTCTGGCCATACGACTGAATGTCCTATCTCCAACCGTTTACGCTGGTGTAAAAATAGATTAATTTCATTAGCCCACCGTTAAACAATTCCCACCAGAATTGGGAGCAAGGACATAGGGTGAGGGTATTAACAGCCAGTTCACCTGACTGAAATTTTTGTACCGATTTCATGGTAATATATATTTTCTGAACGGATACAGAAAATTTGAAATTTTTCGGGACTCTGGTAGATGCGGACGCTGAGTGGCAACCTTCGTTGCGTCAAATTTAAAAAAGTTAGTTGAAATATTTACTAATGTGGGCTTATTTTCTGATGTTCCAAGTATATAGTGCTCACGATGCCTTCAAAAACATGCCTTTCTTTATTTCTAGCCCCCTCGATGTTGTCGACAGCAACTTCGCAGTATAAGTGTCGAGATAATCGGCATGTCTAGTAAAAGTTTCTCAAACAGTGACTTTCGAATTCGTCGATAAACAAGTAGGTGCCGTTAGTTGTGAATTTAAAAATAGAAAGCGTGTTAATTCACAACATCAACAACATAACAGCACAACAGCGTGTTAATTCCATACCTCATTTGTTATGTCTTTTTGACTAAAAGATATAAGATGCGGTACATAATGTCCTCATATTTTCTTTTCTGAGGAGGTTAAATTTCGAAGTTTGCGAGCTTATTTGTATTTAGATTTTCAATTGATTGTTACTCCAATCAAAAGTTACAGCTTTTAAAGTCGTGTTGCAGCTATCAAAAAGTTCCGAATTGCATTAGGTGCATTCTATTCGTGTCGTTTATAAGTTTCCACTTACAAATTTAAACGCATAAACGTTAACTTCGATAACTACCACCGGTAGCATTACCACCGATGATAGACAGTATAAGGAGGTACTTCGTTCTGTACACATTTGATTTGTTATTATGTATTTATATGTAAAAATTTCACAATGTAGCCAGCCGCCCATATTCATGTTAAACGGAGATTGATCTTTCGGCGAACATTTGACAATTTGATATCCAAGTTGATCACATTTGTAGGGTCATACAGTAGCCCTACACCCACTAGACGCCCGGAAAGTTCCAAATCATCTGAAACCACCATAGCTTTAAGTATGTGAGAATCTTAGGCCTTCACCTTTCGCATATTTACGCAACATTGCTGCATACCGACAGATTGGCGATAATATATAAAATAAATAAAATTCAAAAGTAAGGTGCTCGTATTAATCTCCTCAGTTATTTTTAGAAGCATCCTTCATCAAATCTCAATGACTTAGCGCCATCATAAATTTCCAATTATTAAATATTTGTTCTCATTCCGGTTTAATCACCCACTCGGGCCAAATATTTGTTTTGCTCAATGGGGGTGTTAAGATGACATTGAAAAGTTGGCTAATACTAAATTGATACAATTGTTTGTGTGGTGCAAAATTCTCGAGAATAAATGCTTCAAAGTACAAAAATAAGATTAAAAAGAAATTCGTAGAATAACAAAAATTTTAGCAATAATTGCTGGCTAATGACAAATGTGCTACGTACACAAGTATAGAACGGCAGGTAAGGTGAGAAAAAAAACATTTATCATTGCGATGCATCATCGTCCGTAATTTGGAGAATAAGACAGTTGGTGTCATCTAGATGTGAATACAGATAATACTGTAACCATTGGTTAAATTAGCAGTAACATGCACCTTTATCAGTGTGAACTGGTGTCCTATTTTATAATTTACGTTGGTAACGCTGTGATTTATTAAAGACATCAACCACACCCATTGTTAAAGCCATAGCAAAGTTTAAAGCCTATGGGGCATTGTTGGTTGTAGTTAGCCGTCGCATGTTTTCATACCCAACTGCGACATCCTTGTTCACACCCCTTCCAGTGAGTTCATCGGTAGAAAGTGCATTTTATTTAAAGAAATGTAAAAAATAACAAAATATACGCAACATAAATTTTAATTGGCTATCAAATATTTGTAATTAATAAGATTATAAGTATGATCCATGCGTAAAGTTAAACTTTTGTGCAAAGTTATTAAGTCATTGGGGGGAATATATAATTCATATTCAACGCACATGTCTTTGGCAAATATTAGGTTGCTTATAGATTCAGTTTTTTACCGATTTCTTTATTAGGTTTTTATTATTTTCATGACAGAAAATGACCGCTCTGCGGCTGCACTGCTATGTGGCAAAATAGCGAATTTGCACATATATCGACTTAAGTTACTAAATAACAATTTGTTAAACATATTCTTTTCTCTGCGCAACGTTTTCCGAACTCGGACTAAATTTCCTTCAAATATTTCATTAACCTTTACTTTTTTAAACAAAATAAACGACCGACACTCAATATTCAATGTTTCTTCACAATCTCCAGGAAATGGACATGCTTTTAGCAATGGTAAAGTTGTTGGCATATCAAAGGACTGAATTTTTTCTGGGTTTTAATATTCTAACAGTTTTAATTTATGGTTACTGAAGTCAAATCTTTTTTAGTTCATCACACAGACTTATATAATAATTAAGTACATGTTTTTTAATAATATCATTTAAGGGATTATGCGATTCTAAAAAGTAATAACATTTTAATCCAAAATATATTGAAGAAAATGACAAGAAATGAGAGTGATGCCAGACATCGTTTGAAAAAATGCAAGTATGTATTAAGAAAGTGTTGCTACAAAGAATACTCACTGCAAATAAAAGTTGGCACAGAAAAAAAATCGGTAGATTTTAGGCCCTGTGCGGTAGAATCGGTAGATTGTACAATTTAACAAAATAATCGGTAGAATCTACCGAATATCGCTAGAAGTGTGCACACAGTTGCCTATCCGTGTGAGAGCAAATTTAAGTATTAAAGTGTGTTTGTGTGCCTATGTACCAGTAAGATTATGCCCATTTCAGGCAAAAAGATGGGGAATAAGATCGAAATGAATAGGCGTTACCATTTGAATTGTATCATTCACCTTTTATAATGTACTAGCTATGCTTCACCCGATCTATATATACTTTTGTATCGCACAACTAAAATGGACTGGAACCCCCTCTAATTCTATAGGAAACATGCCCATATACCATTAAAGCTTTAGCCGTTTATTCTGGCATATGGTACCAGTTTTTTCCCTTTAAGGCCTTTTTACCCCAAAATGTTCGAATTTCTAAAATCCCCATCTGACGGCTTTCTAATTCTAAAGAGATCAATTCAATATACATTTTTGTAACTCTAACTTTAGGCATTTGGTTTGGGCGATAGTACCAGTTTTATTCCTTTGTCGGTATTTTTATACCTAAAGAACGAATTTTGAATTATTACTTCACATCGCACAAATTAAATATTCACTTCAATTTTTGCGACTGTATCTTTAGTGGTTTAGTAACAGTTGTATTCATATATTTGGTCTGGGCGGCAGTAAAATTTGTATCACTTCTTCATTTTTTACCCAGCAATATCGGGTTTCAAAGAAACCTTCAATCCAATTTGATAGTCGGCATTTTCGCGATTATAGCATTAGTCGATTGACTGGCATTTTAATATGACCGAAATAACCATTTTTTTCAAAAGGGGCATGCACCGGCCATTTTCCTGCGAGACGTAATCCCCCATGTACAATTTAAATATGTAGAAAATCTCATCTTCACACCTTACGTGTTTTGTAAAATATGAACGATTGTAATTTTGCCTTGTGTGGGCGGTTCCACGCCCCTTTGTCTAATTATATTTTCTTGTAGTGAAAAATTTATTGCCCTTACAACTTACGAACGGGGTTTAAAAATTAGAAATTTACATCCATCATGGCAACTTGTCCCAGTCATCGATTCTGACTCTTTTAACTACGTCGATGTCGTGGTTAAGCTCATACAGCTCATGGTTCATCCGATGGCGAAACTCACCGTCGACGCTGATAGCTCCACATATTTTTCGGAGTACTTTTCTCTCGAATACTCCCAGGTCCGTTGTAGTAAGCACCCACGATTCGGCCGCATACAAGAGAATGGTTAAAATTATCACCTGGTATAGCTGTTTCATAGTATTGCGAGATAAGGTGGTGTTACTAAAATGCTGCCAAAGTCCTAAAAAACATCTATTGGCGAGCACAATTCTGCGCTTGATTTCTTGGCTGATAACAATTTACTTGTTGACGGAGGATCCGAGGTATATAAACTCATCGAAATCATTAATTTTGTTTTATTCTCGTTGACCGCTAAACCCATTTTTGTTGACTCCTTTTCTAGTGAAGAGAAAACTGCAGTAGGATTTGGGGTTTTTAAGGTACATCAGCAAAGTCGAATTAGCTTTGCAGTAACACTAAACTCAGACTTGGCCTTATAAAGCGTATTCCTTATCGGAGATTCGAAGGCAGCTTTGTAGTCGACAAAGAGGTGGCATGTCGATCTGCTTTTCATCAGTTTTTTTTTTCAGGATTTGCCGTAAAGTAGATATTTGATCCGTCGTAGATTTACCAGGTCTAAAGCCGGACTGATATGGTCCAATTAGATTTTCTACAATTGGCTGTAGTGGGTTCATACAATATGCTCAAAAGGACCTTGTACGCAATAGGCAATACGCTTTTTCCACGGTAGTTCTTACATTCATTACGATCTCCTTTCTTGTATATGGGACATATCGGACTGAGACTTCAATCCCAGGCTTTGCTCCCCTCTAGCCAGAAATTCTCCATGAGCTGATGCATGCTTCTAAAAAGCTCCTCCCCACCTGCGATAAACAATTTAGCCATCTGACCATCGACTACACGTATCTCTCTCTGCCTCGGAGGTGGCAGTTAAAACCATCAACAATACTTCTGGAGTGGTGTCCGTTTCTAGCAGATTCCTGAAATGTTCTCTCCATATCTTCAGAACGTTATCCGGGCCAGTCACTAGCTGGCCATCGCTGTCCCTGCAGGAGGGCAACCCTGTTCCACGCATTCTCGCCTTAAATCTCTGGTAGAATTTTCGGGCTCCCCTCTATTTCGGAGCAACTCTGTACACTTATCCTGTCTCTTGTTCAGCTCCTTCTTTTTCCGTCTAAATTACAAGTTGCCTCCCTTCTCTTCTCCCTGTGCCGTTCACAAACAGCTTGCGTTAACATTGGCTGCAGTTTCGCCCTGTATGCAGCAACCGTCTCTCTTCGTCATCATACCAGGCATCTTCTTAAGATGGCTTTGAGTACCCAAGTACGTGCCTCGCAGTCCGTTCTCTTGAGTCGGCAATATAATGCCACTGTAAGGTAATACTATCAGGGGTTGGAGCATTCCGTAGTAGTTGAGTTAGAAGGTTGGAGTAGGCGTCCGCTACCTCTGTGGTCCGCAATTTATCGTGAAGTGAAGAAATATTAAAACAATTTATAAGTAAAAGTGTGGTAACAAAATTGTCACTCACAACTGTTCGATTGCTATTATAATACGTGGAACTGATATGTCAAATACAGAGCTTGAATTGTTTATATGCGTTGAGAACATTGTTATGCAGTAGTTTCTGTAGCTTACTCATCTTAGAACTCAACCTCCACTTGGAGGACATAAGCTTACAAAGTTTCGGCTCGATAGCTGTTAAACTACAGCTGTAATCGCAGAGACAGACTCCAAAAAGCACAGTTTGTAGGGGAGTTGGGAGTAGTTTTTGACCGGCTCATCTCATCTTAAAAATTAACTTCAACTGAGACGACAGAAGCTTACATACAAATTTTCAGTTCGATAGCTTTTAAACAATGGCTGTAATCGCAGGGACAGACTTCAAAAAGTGGAGTTTGTATTGGAGTTGGGAGTAGTTTTTGTCCGATCGGGCTTCGCCTTATAAGCTTGTGTTTTATATTTTAGCTTGATATCTTTTAAACTACGGCTGCAATCGTGGAGAAAGATGAACATCTTAAAATCGACTCAGAATTCGATGCTGATCATTTACAAGCGAACGAACCGGTTGAACGAACAATTGATTGTCAGACATGTTCTCTGAACAATTTAGTATGATTTTTGCTACTATTAAGGCAAATTGTAGAAAAGTCCAAAATTATCGATCTGGCAGTCGTGTGATTGCATATGTTTACGTTACAACACGTAATGCCAAGCGAACGTTCACTCGAAAGATAGTGGGTCGAATTTTTAACGAAAGTGAGTGACTGGCTTTCGTTTGCATAGTTTTTCATTCGACATCGTGGGACAGGCTGTTAAAGCCATTTTTTATAAACGTTGGCAATATTGGATAATGTATTAAACGTTTCACGGACAACAACCAACATAGGCATTGCCATCACATCACAACATAAGTATTGCCATCACAGCTCAAATCATATAATTTCTAAAGTCACCCTTTGAAATTGAAAATCCACCACTTTTTAATTGTCACTTTTGCTATGCACCGTTTCCATAGTAACAATATTTTCATTTTGAGTTGTCATTTAACTAGAGAAAATAATTCACTCACAAGTTATAACAATAATAAAAACTTTTAATCAAATCAATTGCAATATGTTTCGTCGTGGAAAATTAGCATTTCTTAATACCAAAGATGATCGCATTAAAATCATTAACGAAAGAATTAATTTAACTGAAAAACATCTAATAGAAATGTGTTCGACATTTGCTCAGTGCACGAGGAAAATGGCAAAGTGGGTGAAATCAATATGAGACATAAACATAAATAAACTTATTTGTAAAGGACATTTCTTTTATATTTTTCGTAGATTTCGAGATTCATATGATGAATTGTCTAAAAGCCTTAAACACTATGCAGATGATGAGGAAATCAATGAAAGTTTCAGTGAAGGTTTAAAAAATCTTACAAATGCCGTGACAATATTGGGCGATTATATGGATTTGAATGTGCATCGTATGGAATTAAAGGTAAATGTTAGGGGTAGTTGCTATCACACTGTACTACATGGACTTCATGATACATTTTTTTTACACTTGTATTTTAGCAGCATTAAAAAATATGTAATTTTATTAAGGAATAATTAAAAAATTAGAATCGAATCAATTTATTACAGATCGTTAATGAACTAGCTCAGTTCGACAACTTGTGCAAAACAACACGTGAAAGTTTGAGAACAGCTGTTATAGCTCGAGACAAGGAAGTTCTAAAGCAAAGACAAATGCTGGAATTAAAATCGAAATTTTCCGCCAATAATGTAAGTTCATACACAAGCGATCGATCATAAACTATAAAAAAGTAATTAAATTTTTACTTACTTTTTTAGTCCGCTGCTGATTCTGAATTAGTCAAAGCCAAAATGGAAGTTAATCGTACCAATAAGGAAATTGATGTGATCATCAATAATTTCGAGAAACGTAAACTGAATGATGTGAAAAGTATCCTGACAGAATTCATTCTTATTACCATGAAGTATCACACCAAGGCGTTGGAAGTCCTATCAGCAACTTATTATGATGTCAGCAATATCGATGAACGAAATGATTTCCATGAATTCCAGAAACTCATTAAATCGAAAAGTGAGGTGACCGACAAGAAATCGAATAAGAAAGCCAACAGTCTCAGATCACAATCCATGGAAAGTTTGGATAGAGATCAGTCGTTGAGTCCACTGAAAAGGAAAGGAAGAATGTCCAAATCGCATAAAAATTTAACGGATGCAAAAACAGATGATGATGATGATGACGACGATGATGAAGATGACGAGGAGGAGGATGAGAACGATGATGATGAAGAAGACGATCAAGAGGTGAGGGTCAAATAACGTGTAGAATTGAGTAAACAGTGGATAACACATATTTGTGGTCCAAAGACACCACAGCTGGTCTGGCTGGTGCGCTCCATACCTTTCGAAAGACGAAACCAAATGTTTTGAAATTTTGCGAGTTAATATTTCCCTAAAGTTAATATTTTAATATTTCCCTAAAACTGCTTACGGTATTGCCAAGAAGGACCCCGCCCCTTCTGGTACCTCCCATACAAATACATCATCCCACTTTAGAAATCGAGTAATAATATCGATACAACCAACGGGTTCGTACCCAAATTCTGTACTCTCTGTAAAGCTATAACAGGATAAAGTTTTGGAAAAAAATTGGAAGTCTAGCCACGCCTCTTCTGGTACCTCCCATATAAATGTACCTTTCCGCCCATTTTAAAGATGGAGTAATAATATCAATAAATCCAACGTGATGGTACCCAAATTCTTTATTTAGTAAAGCTATAGTAGGATACAGTTTTTAAGAAAAAAACTGGAAGTCTAGCCACGACCCATCTGGTACCGCCCACTTTAGAAATCGAATAATTTTATTAATAGACCTAACGCGATCGTGCCCAAATTCTGTATTTAGTAAAGTTCAAGCAGGATAAAGCTTTGGAGAACAAATCTGGAAGTCTAGACACGCCCCTTCTGGTACCTCCCATACAAATGTACCACTTCGCCCACTTAAGATATGGAGTAATGATATCAATACACTATACACGATCTTACACAAAATCTGTATTTTGTTAAGTTATAACAGGATAAAGTTTTGGAGAAAAAATTGGAAGTCCAGCGTCGCCGCTTATGGTACCTCCCATACAAATGTACCACTCCGCCCACTTTGGAGATGGAGTAATAATATCAATACACTCAACACGATGGTGCATAAATTCTGTATTTTGTTAAGCTATAACAGGACAAAGTTTTGGAGGAAAAACTAAAAGCCTAGCTATGCCCCTTCTGGTACCTCCCATACAAATGTACCACTTCGCCCACTTTAGAAATCGAGTAATAATATCAATATAATAGAATTTTTTTTATTGTACTGAGGGTGAGGGTATATGTAGGTGGGGTTGCCCGATTGAAACTTTCTTACTGGTTTTTACTGTGGTTAGAAATTTGATATTTTTGGCCAAATGTTGAATCAAAGAATATGAAAAATTAGTCAGTAAAACATAAAATCTATAATATTGATATTATTACTCGATTTCTAACGTTTTCTTTCTCCAAAGCTATGTCTTGTTATAGCTTAACAAAATACAGAATTTTGACACGATCGCATTATGTCTATTAATAGTATTAATCGATTTCTACAGTGGGCGGTATTTGATAGGTATGGGAGGTACCAGAAGGGGCTTGTATATACTCCCAAATTTTTATACCATCACCCTTAGGGATGAGGGTATATATCATTTGATACGACCCAAAAGTGTAACACATAGAAGGAGTGACTTTAGACCATAGGTTTCTTTGAACCAAATTCGATTCATGACTTTTTAAGTCGTTTGAGCCATGTCCGTCTGTCTGTCTGTCTGGTGGCTGTCCGGCTAGTTCGCACGATAACTTTCGAAAGACGCAACCAAATGTTTTGAAATTTTGCACCAGTTATTATTTTCTCAAAACTACTTACGGTATTGCAAATGGGCTACATGTCCCCGCCCCTTCTGGTACCTCCCATACAAATACATCATTCCGCCCACTTTAGAAATCGAGTAATAATATCAATACACCCAACGGGATCGTACCCAAAATATGTACTCTGTGTAAAGCTATAACAGGATAAAGTTTTGGAAAAAAATTGGAAGTCTAGCCATGCTCCTTCTGGTACCTCCCATATAAATGTACCTTTCCGCCCATTTTAAAGATGGAATAATAATATCAATAAATCCACCGTGATGGTAACCAAATTCTTTATTTAGTAAAGCTATAGTAGGATACAGTTTTTAAGAAAAAAAAACTGGAGGTCTAGCCACGCCCCATCTGGTACCTACCATACCCATCTGGTACCGCCCACTTTAGAAATCGATTAATATTATTAATAGACCTAACGCGATCGTGCCCAAATTCTGTATTTACTAAAGCTAAATCAGGATATAGGTTTGGAAAAAAAACCTGGAAGTCTAGCCACGCCCCTTCTGGTACCTCTCATACAAATATGTATACCACTCCGCACACTTTAGATATCAAGTAAAAATAGCAATACACTCGACACGATCGTGCCCTAATTCTGTATATTGTTAAGTTATAACAAGATAAAGTTTTGGAGAAAAAATTGGAAGTCTAGCGAAGCCCCTTACGGTACCTCACATACAAATGTACCTTCCCGCCCACTTCAGAGATGGAGTAATAATATCAATATATAGTGAAGCTATAACAGGATAAAGTTTTGGAGAAAAAATCTGGAAGTCTACCTTCTGGTACCTCTCATACAAATGAACCACTCCGCCCACTTTAGAAATCAAGTAATAATGTCAATATACTAGAATTTTTTTTATTTTTTTGAGGGTGAGGGTATATGTATGTCGGGTTGCCCGGCTGAAACTTTCTTACTGGTTTTTAAACCCTATTAAGCATATTGGTAAATCTTTTTCCTATATATATTAGATGTAACATAAAAATCTCTTAATGTCATTGATATATATTTAAAATTCGAGCAACTCTTATAAATTAGCTTTATTGATTGTTATCGGAAACTCTAACCGAACTGGTAACTGTTATCATTTGAAATCAAACGGCAATCTCGGGTATCATTGTAATACATACATCATTTCCCTTATATTTTCTGGTTTAATTAATTTAAAAGGATGATGATGATACATGATTTGCTTCTTAAATCCTGTAATGCGCGATCAAGGGGTTTCCACAATTTTTTGTATGCCACTCAACCCTCACTATGATTTGACATGTTTGAAATTTTTTTTTATCTTGATATTACATATGGGGTTCTCAGAAAACTACAATTTATTGCGCTGTTCTGCAACGTCCAAAAGAGTTGCGCAGTACAGGAGGATGCAGTAGTCATACATTTTGCGATCAAACATTTGCCAAAATCAACAATATCAAAACCGAGGGTACATCAAGGAAATAAAATCCTAAACACTCATTCGTAATTGCTTTTGGTATTCGTTGCTCTACCTGTGATAGATGCAGATTTGAGAAATATTTCAATTCGTGAGTACTCGAATTTTTTTCCATCGCAGATCTCGGTCACTTGCACAACTGGTCTCAAATAATTCCATGCCAAATATCAAGACGAATGGTGCTATAGTACTCCAGCTATTACGTTTGGAAGACAGAAATGGGCAATTTTTTTTTTTTGTGTCCGCGCAATCTTAAAATAGCCTATAACCATCCTTGGTAGTTTGCCTTTCTAATGAAACTTGTTGTTTGTAACACATCGGTTGGATGGTTTTAAAGTCATTAGCGGTCATAGGTAGAAACAAATGTTCACTTTTATATATATAGATTCGTAAGTTTTATAGATGGTCAAGAATTTTGCTCTTGTTTCATATTGTTAATCAATGTATGTAAGAACAGCTGGCAGGGCGGATAGCTATTTCGATAGTCGCAAAACTATCTCATCAGCACACTTTTGCTGTGACTTCTCCACTATTATCACAAACGTTAAGTGTTATAACTTCCACGAAGGAATCGAGAAGCCAAAACATACCGGTGCGAAGATAGCATCAACGAAGAACGCACGGCAGCATAATCCATACAAGCTCTTGCTTGCATGCTCTTTGTCCATAGAACAAAATTGCTTAGATTTGTTTTTGGCACAAATGCCAACCCAATGTACCTCCCGCGTTTGTTGTGCTCTTGTTTTGTATTGTTGATCTATGTATGTAGAATATGAATTTGTTTTCATCGTTCGGAATTCTGAAAACCTTAACCGACCTTTGCTTGCCCAACCACTAGTGTTTTGATTTCCCGGCATTTTTCATTTCCCGGGACATCGGGATTTTTATATCATTTTCCCGGGATCCCGGGAAATCCCGGTTCAAAACAAAAAATAAATAAAAATTCCTTTTTTATTTTAATAACAAAAGAATATGAAATGAAACATAAAAATAATAAAATAATCTCGCGTTATGGTTTATCCGAAAATTTGTTAACATTTAGACGAGCTATCATCGTGAAACCTGTACATGAGCAATCTCTTTATAGACTTAAAGTTGTGCACCAAGGAATTTTTTGAAATTTTTGGGGGAAAAAGTTCTAACAAGTGAAAAAACTATTAACATTATCCAGGCCAAAAGGCAAAAGCTATTATCGTGAAAATGCATATGTGCACGCTTCGCAAAGAACAATAGGGCTTCTAGCAGGGATTTTTCGAAATATGTACTTTTTGGGGTAAAAAGGCCAAAAAGGGATAAAACCGGTACCATTGAGCAATATCCTTATAGAATTACAGAACTGGACGAAGTGATTTTTCGAAATTCGTCCATTAAGAGGTAAAAAAGGACGTAATCCAAACGACTTAAGCTATAATCCGAAAGGATTTTTCAAAATTCGTTCTTAGGTGCTAAAAATGCCCCAAAAGGGGTAAAACTTATACAATCACTAAGACAACGGCTAAAGGTAGCATCGCGGAAATCTATATGGGAATGCTTCCTATAGAATTAGAGAGGTGGGTAACAAAATTGTTACCCCTTAAAGAAAAACCAAACCAAGACCAAACGGCTTAAGGTAGAATAGCACATAAGGAGGGAGTATTAATCTTAGTAAGTATTTGTGCGCTGTGAATTCATACCGAATTGGTACCTTCACCCTAAAGTTGTAAATGCTGCTATTGGGGCGAATATTTATTTTATGGAGCAATTCCGTGATATGAAACAATTTCGAACTTTTAGCAGGCCAAACCCGATGAAACTGTTACTATCACCCAGACCAAACAGCTAAAGGTAAAACAAGCGAAAATTATATTTAACCATTATTTTATAGGATAATTGTGCAAGATTCATACTCCTTGGGATAAAAAGGGGAAAAGTGTTATCATCACTCAGACCAAATACCTAAAAGTACAATCACCCAGTACACCAACAAAGAAAGTTATATGTCAGTCAATTGGCTTAAAAATATTGTTTTAGAATATATGCCTATCAATAAGTAAGTACCCATCAACTCATGGGCATGGTATTGCTGATCCATTTTAGCAATTTAATACGTTCGAATTTTTCTCTATATATATAGTGATGGTCACGAAAATAGTCACCAATTGGTAATTTATGGTTTTAGTGGATTTTAACTTATTTAACATTTTGATATTGACAGATTTAATAAGCATAATGAAATCCCGGGAAATCCCGGTCACTTTCCCGGGATTCCGGGACAAAAAATTGGCCGGGATTCCCGGGAATTTTGTCCCGGTAATTCTCGGGACAAAAACACTACCAACCACACAATTCGACAAAAACTTCAAGTGTTACTAAATTGTATGCTACAACATTCATGTCTATTTGTATAATTAATATTTTAATTGGAAAATATTTAAAAATTTAGCACAATTTGTGATCAATTAACTTATTTTTTACATTTGAATTATTCTCTTTTCAGGATGACAGTGACCATTCCAAATCGGACGATGAATCTAATACTGAAGCGGAGGATGTAGGCGAGGCTACTGCATCGGATTCTGCCTCGGAATCAAAGGCAAATACACAGTTTAAGTTTAAGAAACCCCTAGCCAAACCCCAAGTTAAACATCCCTTCAAAGCTGTGGCGGCTACACATGTAAGGTTGCAAAAGCAAATGCATGTGCAGTCTTAAAAACAACATAGGTTTATTTCTATCCATAAACCCATTCATTCAACTCGAATAATTTATTGTCAGTATTTACACCCCTTTTGAACGAGAGCCATCACTGTTGACTGCTAATCGGCGGAAGCACCCTCCATGGTCTAAGGCACCCCCTCTAAACACTATCGATAGTTTCCCCAGCCACCCCTTTAGACTAGAGTAGCATCAGACATCCTCATGACAACCACAAATAGACAACAACATCGATAGGTACTTGAAATCGTTTGTTTATTGAAAACAAACAAAATCATTAAACAGGCACCAACTCATACCCCACTCCTCAGCTGCTACCAACCAACCAACCACCCACTCTCGCTAACACATCAGACGAAATTTTCGAATTCCTTTATAAATTATTGGTCGTTCATTCCTTAGTTTGGTTTGTTTTTATTCCACCAGCTTTTGCACTCAATGAAGAAGGCCGCCCGTCCCTCACTCTATAAATTTGCGTATTTAGGTTCTGAAGAAATCATCAAAACCAGCAGGCGGAAATGTATTTGTCACCAAACGTTTGGCTGCAGGAGCTTCCGGTGCCAGTGCGGGCATACCGCGCTTGGCAACCAAACGGACGGACAAAAAACACAACAAACCAACGTCGTCGTCATCCTCTGTAGTCACTGAAAGCGAAGGTGGGTCTAGGAAACACAGTGGCTCTGCCACAGGAACTAGTAATGTTGGTGAGGATGATCAACGTCGCCAGGTAACAATTGTTGAATCGAAAAGGAAATCAGAAAATGTCATTGACTGCACGCGTCATAATAAAACTTAAGGAAGTCATAAATTTATTAAAATGTTATTTATAAACTGGCCCGAGAGGCGAGGAAATACATTTAACTATTTAAATAAAAATATATACATATAAATAGATTTATCCAAAGTAAAAATGGCATTTTCTTTAAAGTTTTAGTTTGGCATTATTATTGATTAAATGAAAAGGAGTTACTTGAAGAAACCTTATCGTAAACTTCAGATCAAACCGTAAATATTTGGAAAAAAGTTTTATTTAAGATAACGAATCCTCTGATATTTTTTGTAATCAATGATTAGTAAACCAGTACAGAAATTTCAGTCAGGTAAACTGACTGATAAATACCATCACCCAATATAAGATATTGTTGAAGTCTTGAGTTATTGAAATGAATAGATTTTTAATTAAAATAAAATTACTTATGTATATTTTTTCCCCTGCTTGTGGTGCAAAATCGTCCAAAACTTATTTGTGTAAGGGGTATAGGTGCCGGTTTGGAATTTATGTGAGAAATATTAATATTTCAAAAAGAATTAATTTTGATAGGAGGTACCACAAGGGGTGAACCGAAACAGCCTTATTCATTCCTAACTCAAATTTTCATACGTACAACTTACGAATAATTTGACTGAATTCAGTGCACTTACAAAAAAAGATATGTATGTAAGACTATAGGGGTGAGTTCGGTCCTTTGTGTGGGAGGTACCAGAAGGGGTGTGTCAAATAGTTAGGTTTTCTGAGGTTTCGCCTCCTATCACAATATAAATTAACCGACTAATTTTCATTACCCCTTAAATGACCGTTTGGAAGTTATGGGTGAATTATTAATTTTCCAAAAATAGGTAATTTTGTATGGGAGGTACCAGAAGGGGTGACCCGATATAGTCCATATTCACTCCTGATTCATATTTTCATAAGCGTACAAATTACTCATAATTTGACTGAATTCAGTGTACTTAGAAAAAAGATATGTTTGTAATACTATGGGGGTGAATTCGGCCATTTGTATGGTAGGTACCAGAAGGGATGCGTCAAATAGTTAGGTTTTCTAGGGTTTTGCCTCCTATAATAACATAAATTAATCGACCAATTTTCATTACCCCCAAAGAGTCCGTTTGGAAGTTATAGGAGAAATATTAATTTTCGAAAAATAGGTAATTTTGTATGGGAGGTACCAGAAGGCGTGAACTGATATAGTCCATATTCCTACCTGAGTCTAATATTTATAAGCAAACATCATACGCAAAATTTGAGTGATCTCAGTTTACTTACAAAAAAGATATGTATGTAAAACTATAAGGGTCAACTCGGTCATTTGTATGGGAGGTACCAGAAGGGGTGTGTCAAATAGTTAGGCTCTCTGAGGTTTCGCCTCCTATCACAACATAAATTTATCGACCAATGTTCATAACCCCCCAAGTGACTGTTTTGAAGTTATTGGAGAAATCAGAGCTGTAAACTAATCATTACAATTTGTACTCATTACTGCTTAATTACAAATACAAGTACATCTAAAAAGGAATTGAAAGTTAACTACAATTCTAATTACATGAGGAATTGGAATTGAAACTAAAAGTCTCAACTACACAGGTAATTGTACTTGAAAGTAATGATTCCTAATTACTTTTCAATTAGCTCAATTACTTTTTAATTACAAGGAATTGAAAGGAATTGACGGAATTGGGAGGAATTAAGAGGAATTGCTGCAATTTGGAAAGGTCCGTTATGTTAAAATATATTGCTCCCAATTTATTTTGTTTTAATTTTTTATTAATTATAAGGAAATTAAAAATTATTAGTGGAAAACTACTAGTTATTATTTTAAGAATTACATTTTTTATTGTTGTGGAACTTACAATTTCTACCCCTTATTTCAAAATTATTTCAATACCTTTCCAAATTGCAGCAATTCCTCTTAATTCCTTCCAATTCCTCCGAATTCCGTCAATTCCTTCCAATTCCTTGTAATTAAAAAGTAATTGAGCTAATTGAAAAGTAATTAGGAATCATTACTTTCAAGTACAATTACCTGTGTAGTTGAGACTTTTAGTTTCAATTCCAATTCCTCATGTAATTAGAATTGTAGTTAACTTTTAAATACTTTCGAACACGGTAGGTAATGATTACTTGTACTTGAGTTTACAGCTCTGGGAGAAATATATAATTTCCAAAAATAGGTCATTTTGTATGGGAGGTACCAGAAGGCGTGAACCGATATAGTCCATATTCATACATGAGTCTAATATTTATAAGCAAACATCATACGCAAAATTTGAGTGATCTCAGTTTACTTGCAAAAAAGATATGTATGTAAAACTATAAGGGTCAATTCGGTCATTTGTATGGGACGTACCAGAATGGGTGGGGCAAAGGTTTCGGTTTTCTTAGGGTTTCTCTACTTTTGCAAGATAAATAAACTGACCAAATTCAAACATCCTGCGGTTGTCCGTTTGGAAGTTATGGAAGAAATAATAATTTTCCAAAAATAGGTAATTTTGTATGGGAGGTACCAGAAGGGGTGGGGCTATTCAGCCCATTTACAATCCCATAAGTTCGTTTTGAAAAATATTGATACTGGTAAATTTTCATACCGATCCGTTAAGGTTTACTCGAGTTATCCTGCTGACCAGCCATCCAGCCAGCCAGCCAGCCAGCCTGCCAGCCTGCCAGCCTGCCAGCCTGCCAGCCTGCCAGCCAGCCAGCCAGCCAGACAGACGGACATAGCTCATTCTTCTTAAAAAGTTCTGAAACGAATTTGGTCTTAAAATACTTGGGGTCTAACTCGTCTCCTTTAATGCGTTACACTTTTTATACCATCACCCTTAGGGATGAGGGTATATATCATTTGATACGAAAAAAAGTGTAACGCATTAAAGGAGACGAGTAAGACCCCAAGTATCTTAAGACCAAATTCGTTTCAGAACTTTTTAAGAAGAATGAGCTATGTCCGTCTGTCTGGCTGGCTGGCTGGCAGGCTGGCTGGCTGGCTGGCTGGCTGGCTGGCTGGCTGGATGGCTGGTCAGCAGGATAACTCGAGTAAACCTTAACGGATCGGTATGAAAATTTACCAGTATCAATATTTTTCAAAACGAACTTATGGGATTGTAAATGGGCTGAATAGCCCCACCCCTTCTGGTACCTCCCATACAAAATTACCTATTTTTGGAAAATTAATATTTCTTCCATAACTTCCAAACGGACAACCGGAGGATGTTTGAATTTGGTCAGTTTATTTATCTTGCAAAAGTAGACAAACCATAAGAAAACCGAAACCTGTGCCCCACCCATTCTGGTACCTCCCATACAAATGACCAAATTGACCCTTATAGTTTTACATACATATTTTTTTTGCAAGTAAACTTAGATCACTCAAATTTTGCGTATGATGTTTGCTTATAAATATTAGACTCAGGTATGAATATGGACTATATCGGTTCACGCCTTCTGGTACCTCCCATACAAAATGACCTATTTTTGGAAATTATATATTTCTCCAATAACTTCAAAACAGTCACTTGGGGGGTTATGAACATTGGTCGATAAATTAATGTTGTGATAGGAGGCGAAACCTCAGAGAGCCTAACTATTTGACACACCCCTTCTGGAACCTCCCATACAAATGACCGAATTGACCCTTATAGTTTTACATACATATCTTTTTTGTAAGTAAACTGAGATCACTCAAATTTTGCGTATGATGTTTGCTTATGAAAATTAGACTCAGGTATGAATATGGACTATATCAGTTCACGCCTTCTAGTACCTCCCATACAAAATTACCTATTTTTGGAAAATTAATATTTCTCCTATAACTTCCAAACGGACTCTTGGGGGGTAATAAAAATTGGTCGATTAATTTATGTTATTATAGGAGGCAAAACCCTAGAAAACCTAACTATTTGACACACCCCTTCTGGTACCTCCCATACAAATGACCGAACTCACCCCCATAGTATTACAAACATATCTTTTTTCTAAGTACACTGAATTCAGTCAAATTATTAGTAGTTTGTACGCTTATAAAAATATGAATCAGAAGTGAATATGGACTATATCGGGTCACCCCTTCTGGTACCTCCCATACAAAATTACCTATTTTTGGAAAATTAATAATTCTCCCATAACTTCCAAACGGACATTTGAGGGGTAATGGAAATTAGTCGGTTAATTTATATTGTGATAGGAGGCGAAACCTCAGAAAACCTAACTATTTGACACACCCCTTATGGTACCTCCCACATAAAGGACCGAACTCACCCCTATAGTCTTACATACATATCTTTTTTTTGTAAGTGCACTGAATTCAATCAAATTATTCGTAAGTTGTACGTATGAAAATTTGAGTTAATGAATGAATTTGAAGAATGAATAAGGACTGTATCGGTTCACCTCTTGTGGTACTCCCTATAAAAATAAAATTTTTTTGAAAAATTAATATTTCTCACATAAATTCCAAACCGGCACCTATACCCCCTACACAAATAAGTAAAGTATTGGACGATTTTGCACCACAAGCAGGGGAAAAAATATGCATAAGTAATTTTATTTTAATTAAAAATCTATTCATTTCAATAACTCAAGACTTCAACAATATCTTATATTGGGTGATGGTATTTATCAGTCAGTTCAACTGACTGAAATTTCTGTACTGGTTTTCGTATCAAATGATATATACCCTCATCCCTAAGGGTGATGGTATAAAAAGTGTAACGCATTATTATACCATCACCCTTAGGGATGAGGGTATATATCATTTGATACGAAAAAAAGTGTAACGCATTAAAGGAGACGAGTTAGACCCCAAGTATTTTAAGACCAAATTCGTTTCAGAACTTTTTAAGAAGAATGAGCTATGTCCGTCTGTCTGGCTGGCTGGCTGGCAGGCTGGCAGGCTGGCTGGCTGGCTGGCTGGATGGCTGGTCAGCAGGATAACTCGAGTAAACCTTAACGGATCGGTATGAAAATTTACCAGTATCAATATTTTTCAAAACGAACTTATGGGATTGTAAATGGGCTGAATAGCCCCACCCCTTCTGGTACCTCCCATACAAAATTACCTATTTTTGGAAAATTATTATTTCTTCCATAACTTCCAAACGGACAACCGCAGGATGTTTGAATTTGGTCAGTTTATTTATCTTGCAAAAGTAGAGAAACCCTAAGAAAACCGAAACCTTTGCCCCACCCATTCTGGTACGTCCCATACAAATGACCGAATTGACCCTTATAGTTTTACATACATATCTTTTTTGCAAGTAAACTGAGATCACTCAAATTTTGCGTATGATGTTTGCTTATAAATATTAGACTCATGTATGAATATGGACTATATCGGTTCACGCCTTCTGGTACCTCCCATACAAAATGACCTATTTTTGGAAATTATATATTTCTCCAATAACTTCAAAACAGTCACTTGGGGGGTTATGAACATTGGTCGATAAATTTATGTTGTGATAGGAGGCGAAACCTCAGAGAGCCTAACTATTTGACACACCCCTTCTGGTACCTCCCATACAAATGACCGAATTGACCCTTATAGTTTTACATACATATCTTTTTTGTAAGTAAACTGAGATCACTCAAATTTTGCGTATGATGTTTGCTTATAAATATTAGACTCAGGTAGGAATATGGACTATATCAGTTCACGCCTTCTGGTACCTCCCATACAAAATTACCTATTTTTCGAAAATTAATATTTCTCCTATAACTTCCAAACGGACTCTTTGGGGGTAATGAAAATTGGTCGATTAATTTATGTTATTATAGGAGGCAAAACCCTAGAAAACCTAACTATTTGACGCATCCCTTCTGGTACCTACCATACAAATGGCCGAATTCACCCCCATAGTATTACAAACATATCTTTTTTCTAAGTACACTGAATTCAGTCAAATTATGAGTAATTTGTACGCTTATGAAAATATGAATCAGGAGTGAATATGGACTATATCGGGTCACCCCTTCTGGTACCTCCCATACAAAATTACCTATTTTTGGAAAATTAATAATTCACCCATAACTTCCAAACGGTCATTTAAGGGGTAATGAAAATTAGTCGGTTAATTTATATTGTGATAGGAGGCGAAACCTCAGAAAACCTAACTATTTGACACACCCCTTCTGGTACCTCCCACACAAAGGACCGAACTCACCCCTATAGTCTTACATACATATCTTTTTTTGTAAGTGCACTGAATTCAGTCAAATTATTCGTAAGTTGTACGTATGAAAATTTGAGTTAGGAATGAATAAGGCTGTTTCGGTTCACCCCTTGTGGTACCTCCTATCAAAATTAATTCTTTTTGAAATATTAATATTTCTCACATAAATTCCAAACCGGCACCTATACCCCTTACACAAATAAGTTTTGGACGATTTTGCACCACAAGCAGGGGAAAAAATATACATAAGTAATTTTATTTTAATTAAAAATCTATTCATTTCAATAACTCAAGACTTCAACAATATCTTATATTGGGTGATGGTATTTATCAGTCAGTTTACCTGACTGAAATTTCTGTACTGGTTTTCGTATCAAATGATATATACCCTCATCCCTAAGGGTGATGGTATAAAAACAGTTCACACAACATCTCAATTGGACAAGAATTTCTAAATTTTGTTTTCTAGCTTTAAATTTTGAATTTGATGTTAATTGCTATAGTACTGGTGGTAACAATAAACAAAAAATTATTATTTTTGAAAATAAATACTACATAAGCCATTCACTGCGTTTACACGTGCAAGTGAAAGTTCAAAAAACTCAATACACTCAAACTTTTTTAAGACACAGACGTTGATAATACGTACTCTAGGGTGACCGCAAGTTTCCTGAGAAAAAAAATTGCGCAATTTTGAGGTCTTTGCAGATTTTGGGATAGCCAAAATTTGAGCACGATGGGAGTATGTTAACCCATGCCGCTTTGGGCTTAAAGTTTTTAAGCTCCTATAGCCATGTTGGGGTGGCATAACTAAGAACGACTGCTCCAATATTGCTGAATTAAAAATCCGAAATTTAGGAATTAAATAAATAAATAAATTTATGGAAACAAATTGCCTAAAAAAATTCAAAATTAAAAAAATTATTTATAACACAGTGCAACAGTGAAAAAAATGCAAGAACGTGACAGTATAGGTTCGATTCTACTATCGAAGGGTAATAAAACCCTATACTCAGTTTGGCTAGATTGGTGACCAATTTTTTTTTATGGACCCCTAAAGATTCTCAAAATCAGTGAGCCCCTCGAAAAAAGGTGTCATCAGTTTTTGTCCAACAGCTTACTCCCACTTCGTGATAGCACTAAACTATATTCGGCAATAATGTAGCTGGAAGTTTTGCACACTAACTTTATTAACAAATTATGTCAAAAAGGTTGGCTATTCCTGCACTTTTTCAAAACAAATTGAAGAAATAATTATTATTTTTTCACTTTTTTGAGCATAACTTTGAGGGAGTCCAAATTTTTCACTAACAATGTTCGCCATAATTGTAGCCATGGTAAAGTTGAACAACTTTCGTGAACATATCAATACAATCTGAACGTGTCTAGGCAACCTAAATAGCTCATAAAGTCCACTATGATACCGGTTTTTCGTAGCTTTACGCACATATAAGCCAGTAACGTGGTTGAATATCAACCGATTTTAATTTTCTCAAAGGATTTAGAAAGAAGAGACTGCGGCCTTTCTAACGATATATATAGTTATATTAATAACTTGTCATATCTGTCTGTTTTTTGCCTCGAAATTTCAAACATTTGTGTCTTTTTCACTATTTTTTAAGTTTGAGGAAGTTTGTAGCCACTATTTTATAAGGACACCCTAATATTTACTATTTTATTCAGAAAGTGCACGCTATCACGAGTTAAACGCATATTTGTTTGTAAAATTCTGTTAACAACCAGTTAAGTTATTCATGTTTTCCGAGGGACGCAACTTTCATATCTTATACTAAAATCAAAGAGTTGAAGAAGAAGCATTGTTTTGGTGTTGTTGTTAATTACTTGAACTTAGATTTTAGCATAGTTGCGTCCCTCCGAAAACATTAATAACATAGCTATTTGTTAACCGATTTTTACAAACAAATATGCGTTTAACTCGTGATAGCGTGCACTTTCTGAATAAAATAGTAAATATTAGGGTGTCCTTATAAAATAGTGGCTACAATCTTCCTCAAACTTAAAAAATAGTGAAAAAGTCACAAATGTTTGAAATTTCGAGGCAAAAAACAGACAGATATGACAAGTTATTAATATAACTATATATATCGTTAGAAAGGCCGCAGTCTCTTCTTTCTAAATCCTTTGAGAAAATTAAATCGGTTGATATTCAACCACGTTACTGGCTTATATGTGCGTAAAGCTACGAAAAACCGGTATCATAGTGGACTTTATGAGCTATTTAGGTTGACTAGACACGTTCAGATTGTATTGATATGTTCACGAAAGTTGTTCAACTTTACCATGGCTACAATTATGGCGAACATTGTTAGTGAAAAATTTGGACTCCCTCAAAGTTATGCTCAAAAAAGTGAAAAAATAATAATTATTTCTTCAATTTGTTTTGAAAAAGTGCAGGAATAGCCAACCTTTTTGACATAATTTGTTAATAAAGTTAGTGCGCAAAACTTCCAGCTACATTATTGCCGAATATAGTTTAGTGCTATCACGAAGTGGGAGTAAGCTGTTGGACAAAAACTGATGACACCTTTTTTCGAGGGGCTCACTGATTTTGAGAATCGTTAGGGGTCCATAAAAAAAAATTGGTCACCAATCTTGCCAAACTGAGTATAGGGTTTTATTACCCTTCGATAGTAGAATCGAACCTATAGTATCCCGTTTTTGTATTTTACAAAAAGTCGTCATTTGTTGCATAGTGTAATCAGAGTACGTATTAGATCACTCTTTTCAGCTGTCGGCTCGTATGCCAGGTGCCTCAAAACTACAAATGAGCTTTTGGCTCGCGAGCCAAGGTCCAGCTCGAGAGCCCATTTAAAATTTTGTGGTTCTTAGCTCGCGAGCCGAGAGTTCATTTGCAATTTTGTGGCTATTGGCTGGTGAGCCAGCTCTCATATAAGGAGCTGGGCTCGCGAGCCAAAAGCTCATTTGTATTTTTGAGGCTCCTGGCTCGCGAGCTAAGAGCCAATTTTTAAGAAAAGAGCAGCTCGCGAGCTGGCCAATACGAACCCTGTTTATAACATAAGTTTTTTTCCATTCAATATGTATGAGTTGTGGGTGTGTCCTTTGAGATGATCAGTAATAAGAGTATCTAAGATTGATTGTCGAAAACCAATGCACCCACAAAGAGTGACTGTTTGGTGCGGTTTATGGGCTGGCGGCATCATCGGGCCTTATTTTTTCAAAATGAGGTCGGTCAGGCGGTAACTGTAAATGGTGTTCGCTATCGTGAGGTGATAACGAGCTTCTTATGGCCCGAATTTGAAGATATGGATATGGACGATATGTGGTTTCAACAGGACGGTGCCACTTGCCACACAGCTAACGAAACAAATGCCTTTTTGTGCGACAAATTCAATGGCCGTGGTATCTCACGTGGTGGCGATGTCAGTTGGCCGCCAGGATCATGTGATTTGACTTCTTTCTTTGGGGTTATTTAAAGAAAAAGGTGTGCTTCGATAAGCCAGCAACAAATCAAGAGCTAAAGGATGTGATAATTCGGCACGTTAACGGCTTAGAACCTCTATTATGCCTCAGCGTCATCGACAATTTGGACCATCGGACGGAGGTGTGCCGCCGAGGTCGCCGCGGCCATTTGGCCAATATTTTGTTCCATACATAATTCAACCATACGATCGGCCCTTAAAATTTAACCACCCTTTATTTGTGCGTTCCAGTAGGATAAAAAGTTTTAAAATGTCTTGAATCGAATTTGGTTCAAAGAGACCTTGTGTCTAAAGTGAATCCTTCTATGTGTTACACTTTTGGGCCGTATCCGTAGGTTGAAGATATACAAATTCCGAGCGATGATGTGGCAACAAAATTAAGTTGACAAACAAGAAGTCTCGTATTCAGAAAGTTAATAGTACAACTATTATAACATGTAAGTATTTTTTCTAATATACCCTTACAGCATCTAATTTATATCTTTTTAAAGTAATAATAAATAACATAAAACACGAAACAATTATATTAATTTTGTAGCATACTTTTAAGCATTTTACGATCAATTAACGTTCTTTTTGGCGACCGTTATACCATCACCCTTAGGGATGAGGGTATATATCATTTGATATGACAAAAATTGTAACGCATTAATTCAGACGAGTTAGACCCCAAGTATCTTAAAACCAAATTCGTTTCATGACTTATTAAGACGATTGAGGTATGTCCTTCTGTCTGGCTGTTGGGCACGATAACTCGAGTGAACCTTAACTGATCCGTATGAAAATATAGCAGTATTACTATTTGCCGAAATGAAGTAGTGGGATTGTCAATGAGCAGAGTAGCCCCACCCCTTTTGGTACCTCCCATACAAAATTACCTATTTTTGGATAATTAATATTTCTTCCATAGCTGCCAGATTATATCGCTCGTTTTCTGCAAGACCGTCATAACTCAAAAAACGTGATTTTTGAGCTAATGATGTAGAATTGTTCATTACATCATACTCCATGTTGTGTAAAAAATGCATGTTAATATCTTTTATACACTCCGCATGAGAGCTATTTGAATTCCTCCATTTCGTACAAGTTGGGTGTAAATTTAAAACTTTAAACGCGTTTATCTCGGAATCGATTTTTTTGAGATATGACGGTCTTGCAGAAAACGGGCGATATATCCTGCAACCGTAAGAAAGCCGAAACCTTTGCCACACCCCTTCTGGTACCTCCCATAAAAATGACCGAATTGACCCTCATAGTTTTATATGGCAAAAGTGCAGAATATGGGGCGGGAGCCCAAAAGAAAAAGCCACCCCCCTAAATATGCCCCAAAACACGAAAATCGAGGTCAAAGTTGGCGCTAAGGCCCGGGGAGGCCAAAACAGGGGCCCCTTGGGACGAATCCAACGATGTTATTTTTAAGTTCCTACGGGTCTCCTGGACCGAGTTAGAGCCATTTAAATTTCCCGGATATACCAAAAAAAAAAAATAAAAAATGTGAAAAAATCATGGGAAAAGTTAGAAAAATTTAAGGAAATAAATTTAAAAATTCTAAAAAAAATAGGAAATCTAAAAACCGCGCGATTTTAAAAAAAAAAAAATTTTTTGAAAAACCCCGTAAAAAATTTAACAAAATGGGGAAAAGTCATGGAAAATTAGATTAATTTAAGTAAATCAATTGAAAAATTCCATAGAAAAATGAAATGTCATCAAAAATGTGTGAAAATAATAAGGTTTTTGAAGGAAAATTTCAAGAAATTTTTTAAAAAAATTAAGAAAAAGTCCAAAGAAAAATATTTGAAAGAAGAAAATTGATTTAAAAAAGGATAAAAGTGAAAAAAATGAAGAAAAATTTGAAAAATATTTAAAAAAAACTATGTATTGTAATTATAAATTTTTTTTTGATATATCCCTTTAAAATATTGTTTGGTTTTTAACCCTAGAATGGTAAACATCGCCTGTGAGGCGAAGCACTTTATTTTTTTTGCGATATTTCCTGATCGCTCACTCGTATCAAAGCGTGCTCTCGTGCCAACTCAGTTGAGTGTTGTACGAGCTTGGGCACAGACGTGTTTTTTTTTTCTCCGTTGCGTTGCTGAGATATAGACACATGTGTCGCCTGTGGGGCGAAGTTTACCAATAACGGTAATTTTTTTGAACATATTTGCTTGTATGAACCCGGTATCAAAAAGGGCAAGAGATCGATATGTGATTTCTGTCCTCCGAAATTGTAGCGTATGAGCATATATTTCTGCACAAAATGCAAGAAAACATACTGCTTAGAGCACAGATCACCAAACTGTTGGCAATGCGACAAAAAAATTAGGTAAAAAACCACAAATTTTATTTTAGTCTCAACAATTATTTTTAAGTTTTAAGCTGTGAATTAGTTTTTTATACGTTAATTAGATTTCAGGTCTAGAAGACCCAGAAGTTTTTTTTTTATTTCAAGCTGTGTTTTCTTTTTAAATTTTTTTTTTTTAAAAGACCTTTTCAAATAATCTAAAAAAATATGAGATCTACAAATACGCCTATAAAATGTTTAAGCTATTTAAAAAATTAATTGTTTTTGTTTATTTTTGTAACCAAATATATAATAAATATGTTTTTGTTCTTGTTTTAATACATTTTGATTTTTTCGAAGGTGAAATGTGCGTTTTTTTTAAAAATTGCCTCACAGGCGATGTTTACCATTAAGTGCTAAAAAATATGTTTACCATTCTAGGGTTAAATAAGAGTTGTAATGGTTGAGATGGTTGCAGTAGAGCCGCATTTTGGTATGTCCCAAAATATTTTTTTTTGTAAATTAGAGTGAAAATAGATATGTTGGGCGTAAAAGCGCCGCAGTCAAAAATTATTAAATCGCGCGATTTTTTTAAAAATAATTTTTTTTTTAAATTAGAGTAAATATGGATATGTTGGGTTAGTAGCGCCGCTGGCAAAGATTATTTTTAAAAAAATAGCGCGATTTTTTAAAAATATTTTTTTTTTTGGTGTATCCCAGAAATTCAAATGCCTCTAACTCTTCTCGAAAATATCTTTCATTTGAGTATCCGCACCTGGGGGGTCATCATAGAACCGAAAGGGGCCCCTGTTTGCCCCCCCCCCTGAGCGCCAACTTGGACCTACCATTCCGATGTTTGGGGACCAAGACGAAGACAATGGCATATTTCTTTAATATTTTTAATATTTCTCCCAAAACTTCCAAACCGGCACCTGGGGGACAGTCAGATTTGGTCAGTTAATTTATCTTGTAATAGGAGGCATAACCTCAGAAAACCTAACTATTTGACACACCACTTCTGGTACCTCCTATATAAATTATTGCCCCTTTTCATGCATATCATTTTTGTATGTACACTAAATTCAGACAAATTATACCAAGGAAAGCGTTAATTGAACGTTGATTCACGAAAAAAATAAGACACGTTGTGCTGCCCCTAATTGTACCTCCTATACAAATAAGTCAAATTTTTTTACGGTTTTGCTCCAGAAAAAGGCGCAAAATAATATATAAGTAATTTTATTTTAATTAAAAATCTAGTAATTTCAATAACTCAAGACTAAGATATTATATTATATTGGGTGATGGTATTTATCAGTTAGTTTACCTGTCTGAAATTTCTGTACTGGTTTTTTTCTGTTTTTCTGTAAAACAACCACCCCGATTGACTGGTAGACATAGAGCAATTGTATATAGTCACCAACTCACTCGGGTTGTTCCCCAGATCGAGCAAACTGGAGGGGAAATGTTGAAAGCAGTGCACAAATCGCAAAAAAATTAACATATTTCACATTTTAACATTAACTTGAAATAGTTTTTTGGTAAATGTTCAAGAAAAGAAGTGTCATATCCCCACACCGAACATGTTAGAATTCGCTTGAATCTATTCATCAAACACACGTCTAACTCGAACAAAGAGAGAGATGGAGACCAGGGATGCACAAATTGGTACAATTGTACTTTTTTGGTACATTTTCAGCTTTAAAAGTACCATGGTACTACCGCGACTCGTTTGGTACAATTTAAAAAAATCTTCGATTTGAACATTTTATCAATCGGGTGAGCTCTATTTCGCCAAATAGCGCAAAATTTTAAAAAAAAGATTTAGATAATTAAAAAAAATCTGAATTAGACCTCAACCTAAATCTAATCATTATTGCACCGAGGTACAGATACAGAACGATACTTGGTTACAAACGAAATAAACAAGGAAATTGTTTTAAAATTTAAAGAAGGTCCAAAAAAAATTTATATGAAATTGTGTGATGTTCTTAGAACTAAAATAAATTTTTATGATGATATGTTGAAGCGGTTTTCGAAATTTTCAGAAGAAACTGAAAGTATTGTTATATTTTTGGTGAAAATGTTTCCAAACGAATGCAAGAACTTTAATTCGATAAACAATCAATATAGAGCCTTACCCGATCTATTAGAATTAAAAATAGCAACAAATTACGATATTTGGCATAAAGTTTCAAATATAAAAAATTAACTGGATGAGTATATGGCCGTGTTCGCAGTCTTTCACATTACATTTGTACACACTAATTTGAAAAAATTGGTTTGGAATAAGTTAAATGTTAATGTTTTATGCATGGAAATTATAAAGCTTAACAGTGTGCACATTTTCTTCAAAGAAATTTGTTATCTAGGTCCTATGGTTTTCATGGTATAAGCTGTTAAAGTCGGTCTTTCACATTACAAATTTTGGAAGTCACTTTTGAGGTAGACAGATACTTTCTAAAAGTTCTGCTCTTATAGACAACGGGTTGTCCCCGTACTTTTGGAGATAAAAGTTGAATAATGAAGAAAAGAAATTGCATTTCAACGGTTTAAATATGTTGCTTAGAAACCTCAGTAGGACTTAAAATATCAAGTCTTTCACATTACATCGTACAAATTTTTGCATTTAAAAACGATTTTTTATGCTTATAAATGCTTCTTAAAGAATTTTTTACAACCATAGACCAATATTAGGTCTTGGGACTAAGGCATCGTAATAAATATCATGGTTTGGGAGGTGGGGGTAGAGCGATTTGTGACAGGTGGGACATCAGCTTTTTATGGCAAAAAAAGAAAGGTGTCAAAAAATTCGAAAACAGCATGACAATATTTAAGGGCGGGCCCATACCTGACAGTGTTCGCGAAAATTTTTTGGTGTGTATGCAATAAGAAGTGTCTAAAAAATTTGGCACCAATGTTTTTTTTGGTCGAAAATTGAACCCTAGCATGTTTTTTCTAGTAACCTTTAAAGTTTTATGTCACCATTGTTCCGCATGCCAAATAAAACTATAACATTCTTTTGAAAACGGTTATATTTGCGGAATTATTAAAAAAATGCAAAAACAAAGTTATTCAAACTCTATTTTTATTTTGTTTCTCTTTTGATGTTTCATTTATTTTTTAAGGTTGATTATATCCTTCTTTGGAAGTTGAAAAAATGCGGATATTGACGGACTCTTGCTGTATTTGATGGGCCGACGTAATATCTCCAATATTTTTTGTGTTCAAAAAAAATTCGGCAACATTTAATATATTGTTTATTTCACAAAAGTTTTCATCAGTGACTTCTTCGACAAAAATGGCTGAAGGTGTAAGGTTGAATGCATTTACGTAGTCTTTGCGACGTCTTCCTACAAGAGTCTCACGATCCTTTCTTGGCATTTCACTTTCTGTCAATTTACGGTTTTCTCTCAATTTACGCATAGCTTCTGCCCTCTTTCTTTTGTGTTCTTCGTATTTACCATTCTTTTTTAGCTTTTCGATAAAATTTTTATTTTTTTCCGCACTCGTGAGTGGATCCTACCAAAAAAAATTGTTTTTTTTTTCAATTGGTCTTTCACATTACACACATTTGATGGCAATTTAATCTGACAAACCAGCATTAATCTTCAAAAACACCACCCATTCCAGATATTAGGAACTCCTGCTCAGAAAAATTTTTGTTTTCATAACAAAACACCAGCGTGCAACCACCGTTATTAAACTTTTTCAATATTAGTCTTTCACATTTCAACGAAATTGCGCAGTTTTCATTGCCATCAAATGTGCATTAAAAAATTGTTTTTAAATTTTTTTTTTGTTTTCAGAACTAAAACAATTCTTTATCTATATATTACAAAAGAAAACAATGCAATTTTCTGAGCAAAATAAGTTGTTTTTGCCTTTTTCGGTGAGCTATCCATTTTGTTTGATATTTTAGTTTAAAGCTTACTAGAAAAAACATGCTGGGGTTGTCACAGTTTTGCAATTTTGACCAAAAACAGATTGTGCCAGATTAATTAGACACTTCTTATTTCATACACACAAAATTTTTTTGTAAAAGTCACAAAAATATTTTTCCCCTCTGGTTGACATTTTCCCGAACACGGTCATATATTTGCAGACATCTCAAGAGTGATTGCAGGTGTTTTATCTATTCCCAACTCATCCGCAAATTTGGAGATAATATTTTCTTTCCAAAATTTAATAAAAACCAAAGAGAGAAATAGACTATATGTGGCAACTTTGTCTAGCATAATACAGACGAAAGAATTACTAAAGTCTACAAATTCCTTTGGTTATAAAATGAATATAACAAGCGTTGACTTAATATTCTACCTGATTATTTAAATGTATTTATTACTTTTTTGGTACCGTGGGCATCGAAAAAGTACATTTTTCAGTAGTAGATGGTACAAAATTAAAATTCGGGAATGCATCCCTGATGGAGACCCATTACTGCTAGAGCAAGATTATGATTTTGTTTGCTCAATAAGAGAGAGCAAAAACGCCGCGTAGTGTATTTGCGGTTTAATGTTTTAATCGTTGTAAATCTATCAATAGTTTTTCTGATAATGTGTTTACAACATTGCACACTCTGCATGTCCTTGACCAGGTTTCTTTACATTTAGGAGTCCCTGCTCAAAAATTACTTTCAATATTATTTTTACACTCTATCCCTCTACATCTTGATTTCGTCGCTCGCTCTCTCTATTTCTCATTTTCTCTCTCTCTCCTCTCCTTCATAGAAGCAATTCCAGTCTTAAGAAGTTAATCGTCTTCCTTATTTTCTTCTTATTTCGTTCGCTTACAGCACCCGCTGAGTTTCAGTTACTTATCTGTCTTGTTTTGCGATCAACCAAGCAAATAGAAACAAAAATATTTGTTGCTTTGCTTACATTTTTCTCAGTAAAGTTAAGAAACTCAGTTTCAGCTGCACACTTTGTTATTGGTAATGTGTCATTTGTAGTTTGCAGTGTTATCGTTTGGGCAAATCCGCCTAAATTTGGACGGAAAAACATTAACAAAATTTAATTTGGGCTGATGGGCGGTCCTTTTCAGTATTGGGCATTTCTGTTACTAAATATTTTCAGCTGTACTGAGAAAAAACAATTGTTTTTCTTGGCCTTTGCTTGGTTGATCGCAAAAAGTGAGGCAAGTAACCGAAACTCAGTTTCTTTACTTTACTGTGAAGAACTTAAACTTAGTTTAATGTTTTTTTTTTCTATCTTAATTAATCAAAACAAATACATAGTGTATATTTAAACTTAATTTACTTCATTGTTTATTTTCCTTTCTTTCTCATAATTTAATTTAAATTATACGTAATATAATAAGATAAAAAGACACTCAAACAAAAGAAATAATACACAAATTCTTTCATTGGTAAACAATTATTTGTAAAGTTATATAATATTACTTATTCTCTGTTAATATTTTTTTTAAAAAAAGGTAAAACGTTCTTATACGTCTGATAATTGTACTAAATTAATGATTTAAATACATTTATGTATGATCAAAAGTTTCTAATCGTGACAGAGAGAATAGATGGAAGAATTGCAGTAGAAAATATGACAAATTTATATGTATATAGAAAAGAATTGTGGATGAATTTGGGACCGATGAGTTAATAGATGAAGTTAGTTGTAGGAAGAATGTCGAGTGTGGGTTAAGACGTTCATTTGGTTCTATTTAAAAAATACGTTTGTTTGAAAGTTTAGTTTTTTTTTATACATATTTCTTTTGATATTTTCTTGTTGGGGTTGTTATTGTTGTAGTATTTTGTTGATTTGAGCATCCTCTCCCTCACGCTCTGACGGAGATCTTCATCGTTATTCCCTTGGGCTTGGGGGTTTTTTTTATTTTTCTGGACCTTCGACACCGGCTTGATTCATAAGATCAGCGATACTTTTTTCTAAATCATCTATTCGATTTCCCATGTCATCGATGCGTGTTATAATTTGATCGGACATTGTTTGAAATTTATCTTGGACATTTTGAAGAAGACTTTGGACCTGTAAAGAGAAAAATAAAAATCCAATATAAATTTGTGTAAAAGAACATACAAGCTGCATATGAAATTTATATATACTGTCGACGGAGCTTAGTTTGGCATTAATAGGATGATAAATGGAATTTCAAGCATTATGACTAACTTTACTAACGACCAGAGAGCGGACACAGCGCAGACTTTGCTAATGTTAAAGTAATGGACAAAAAGAAAAACGAATACAAGAAACTTTTTTCAAAAACACTGGTCTAGAGCTTGAAATAAATTCCAAATCAATGTTTACAAAAACAGACCTAATAAATACAAAAACAACGACGATGGTGACATAGAGCACAACGGGCCGATAATCTGAAATAATGCTTATGGCAAATCTGTTGGTCGCGAAACCAACAACAAAAACAAGTTGTTTGAAAGCCGACGGCTTTCTCAAAATAAACAAACAAGCAAGAAAGAAGTTTAGCACATGGTTTCTCATAGTGAATGATTGTGAAGTTTTTCGAGTCTATGCACTCAAGAAAGAATTCGCATTTAGTTTAGTTTAGTTTATTTATTGGGCAATCTGCACAACAAGACTTACAGTCTTATAATTATAGTGCAGGGATGTCTGAATCATAATATTACAACATATTTCCTTATATATTAACTTATTTCTAAAGTTTTGTATTTTAAATAATAATAATAAATAAATAATGGGGAATGGGACTTTGTCCAGAGGCTGAAAACTACTGATTGTCACTCACTTGGGAGTGACCAGAAGCGATTCCTTTGTGGCACTGTCCAAGCAGCTAACTACTTCCGGTCCTAGACCAAGTATTCCCTGGGCAATGACTTCAAAGCAACCGCTTAGAAGTTAGCTAGAGTTAGAAGGCGAAACGTTGAGTAACCTAATCGGCATGCTACCACCGATGCGTCTTAGGAAGTAGGTAACAAAAGTTACTGAAGCTCAACACAGGCTCTCCTAGTGGCCTTGGCAGCCCCAAGAAACTAGGATCGGGAGCGGTGGCCTAATAAGCCACTCTCCTTAAACAAAATTTATTATGAAAACACGAAGAAAAGAAAAAACAAGAACCCCCCCAAATGTTGACGACCCCCGCAAACGATATAAGGACCATGATTTAAGGATATGCACCTGGAATGTCCGAACTCTATACAGAGATGGTGCCTCTATCCAACTGGCGGATGTCCTCGACAAATACAAGGCTGACATCACCGCCATACAGGAAATGAGATGGACGGGACAGGGATGCACACGACGAAAGAACTGTGACATCTTCTACAGCTGCCATGCAGAAAGACACGAATTTGGATGTGGTTTCATAGTCGGCAAGAGACTTCGACACCTGATCTCGCGGTTTAACCCTGTAAGTGACCGAATAGCCACCATTCGCATCCGGGCGAAATATTTTTACATCACGCTGATTTGTGTACACGCCCCGACGGAAGATAAAGACGATGAGATTAAAGATGCATTTTACGAGCGCCTAGAGGAAACATACGACCGCTGCCCTGGCCACGACATTAAAATTGTTCTAGGAGACTTTAATGCAAAAATAGGAAGGGAAGATGTTCTTGGTCCATCGATCGGCAAATTCAGCCTGCATACCGACACGTCAGACAACGGGTTTAGGCTGGTTAGCTTCGCAGCGGGAAGGAACATGGTAGTGAGTGGAACCAGATTCCAGCACAAAGATATCCACAAGGCAACTTGGCTATCCCCCGATCAAAACACCAAAAATCAAATTGATCATGTGGTAATCGATGGCAGACATGCATCTAGTGTCATGGACGTGCGTGTGATTCGTGGTGCTAATATTGACTCGGATCATTACCTGGTTGCAGCCAAGGTGCGCACAAGATTGAGCAGAGCGAAAAACGCACGTAACCAAACACAAAGAAAGCTGGACATCGCGAAGCTGCAAACCCCAGAGATAGCTACTGCCTACTCCAACCAGCTCTCCCAACTTTTACGACACAACGCCTCTACTTCTGACGTTCCCGATACACAGTGGCAGCATATTGCGCATTCCATGGCAACCGCCGCAACAACCGTGCTAGGATATGAAAAGCGGAGCTCAGACGAATCCTGGTACGATGAAGAATGTCGCATAGCGTCTGAGGAACTGGATGCTGCTTATAGGGCAACGCTACAGCCAATTGCGACCCGTGCTGTTAGGGAACGGCATAAGGAGAAAGCTAAACGGGCGAGACAGCTATTTAGGCGAAAAAAACGTCAGATGAAGGAACGGGAGAACGAGGATATAGAGCGATACAGGGATAGAGGTGAGGCCCGAAAATTTTACCAGAAAATAAGAACAAATGGATACGGTAATGGCCTCCCCACCTGTAAGGACAGTGATGGAAATCTGGTCACGGATACGCAGAGTGTGCTGCACATATGGAGAGAACACTTCCAGCAACTGCTGGTTCCAGAAGGCAGCGCACGTGAAGTTATCACGCCAATTGTCGACGACGGCTTAGATTGCCCACCACCAAGTCAAGCCGAGGTAAGAAGAGCAATATCGCGGCTGAAAAACAACAAAGCAGCCGGTGCCGACGGTCTGCCCGCAGAGCTCTTCAAGTCCGGTGGCGAGGAGCTGATAACGAGCATGCACCAGCTCCTGCGCACGGTTTGGCTTAAAGAGTGCATGCCCGACAATTGGAATGTAAGCGTATTATGTCCTGTGCTGAAAAAAGGTGATCCAAGTGTGTGCTCCAACTACCGCGGGATCAGCCTTCTACCCATCGCATATAAGGTCCTGTCGAGTGTGCTATGTGAAAGACTAAAGCCAGTGTTATCCAACCTGATCGGGCCTTATCAGTGTGGCTTTAGACCCGGAAAATCAACAACTGACCAGATTTTCACACTTCGGCAAATCCTGGAAAAGACCCAAGAGAAACAGATCGACACGTACCATCTTTTTGTCGACTATAAAGCTGCCTTCGACAGCCCGATACGGCAGAAATTACTCGATGCCATGGCTGAGTTTGGTATTCCAGCGAAGCTGATACGTCTTTGCGGAATGACGCTGACTGACACGAAGTCTTCAGTGAAGATTGGCAAGGACCTTACGGAGCCATTCTATACCAGACGAGGCCTAAAACAAGGCGACGGCCTATCGTGCGATCTCTTCAACATTGTGATGGAGATGATAATGAGAAAAGCTGCAGTAAACACGAGTGGCACTATATTCAACAAAAGCCACATGCTACTCGCGTACGCTGATGACGTAGACATCATCGGTCGAAAACTGCGGGATGTGACTGCAGCCTTCTCAGGTATACAGAAGGAATCAGCGAAAATGGGCCTAACGGTGAACGAGGACAAAACGAAGTTATTAGTTTCAACGAACAAAGAATCTACTCGTTTGGGAAACTGCGTGAACGTTGACAACTATAATTTCGAGGTGGTAGATAACTTTGTCTACCTAGGATCCGCCATCAATAAAGCAAATAATGTCAGCCTAGAAATCCGGAGAAGAATCCTGCTTGCAAATAAATGCTACTACGGACTAAGCAAGCGATTCAATGACAAAGCCCTCTCTCGACGAACAAAACTCCAGCTATACCAGATACTGGTTCTACCTGTCTTAATGTATGGCTCAGAATCCTGGGTTATGACACAAGCGGATGAATCGGTTCTGGCGGTATTCGAGAGAAAAATACTCCGTAAAATATATGGGCCCATCATCGTTAACGGAGAGTATCGGCGTCGTATGAATCATGAGCTGTACGAGCTGTACACTGACATTGACGTGGTCAAACGCATTAAGGTGCAACGGCTGCGCTGGCTAGGTCATGTTGTACGCATGGATGAAAATGCTCCAGCTCGAAAAGTCTTCGACAATGAACTCGATGGACGGCGCAGAAGAGGGCGACCAAAACTCCGTTGGAAAGACCAGGTTACTGAGAACCTTACAGAACTCGGTGTGACTAACTGGAGAAGAAGCGCAGAAGATCGAGGCGCTTATAATATTTTTCTACGTGCGGTATATAATCCACTGGGATTGCATAGAAGTACCAGCTAAGTAAGTAAGTAAGTAATAAATAAATAAATATAAATAATTAACAATGATTAATTTTCCGCAAATATAATAAAAATTAACAGAACGACATTGAACATTAAATAATAAAAGCATAATCTGTTTAAAAAAGTCATTTAACATCAAACAAATAACGATTAAATTTTATAACATATTGAATTAAACATTAAACAATGAAAATATAGTCTGGTTAAAAAACATTTAACATCTAACAAGTAACGTGTAAATTACATAACATATTTAACATATTATATTTTTATTTTTATCGCATGATTCATAATTGTCTAAGAACAAAAAAAGTTTTTATTTTATTTCATTGATTAAAAAATTCTATAATCAAACGCTTAAACTGTGTAGTGTTATGTATTTGCCTTAAGTTAATTGGTAATGCATTCCACAATCGTATTGCGTTTATAAAAAACTGACGTTCAGATTCCGAGTATCTGTATTGAAATTGCACTAAAATTCTACTTCTTCTAGAAATGCCAAAACGTAATCGATCATATAAGTAGGACGGTTCACAATAAGTTATTAAATTATGAAGAAATACAAGACATCTTATTTTCATGAAATCGTCAAATTGTACATTAAGTATTTTAGAGCGGAATGGCGTTATGTGGTCAAATTTTCTTAAACAATAAACATATCTTGTAATAGCATTAAAGGTAGAATTTAATTTTCTACGACTTTGTGAATCACAACTCGAAAAAATTTCGCAGCCGTACGTTAGAGTAGGAATAAGGTATGATTTAGCCAGTAGCATTCGAACATTAAAAGGTGTAAAATGCTGTGTAATCCATAATGTTCTTAGCTTTGCAAAAGTTCTTCCACAGGCAGATATAATGTGGTCATTCCAAGTCAATTTACTGTTAAAAATTATGCCTAAATTTTTTGCATTAGCGACAACTTCGATTGGATCACCATTAATAGCGATATCGGGATAAGATCCTAATACCACTTCATTGCCTCTTTTTATAATTAAACATTTAGATTTGTTTGGATTTATACACAGTCCGTTTTTCATTGCCCAACTGGAAATCGAATTTAAATCCTCATTTAAAATGGAAACACATCTTTCAAAATTTGCACGCTCTCCACTTAAATACAACTGGACGTCGTCAGCATACATTCTAACCTTTGCCCTATGCAATATTGAAGGTATGTCGTTAGAATATATAGAGAAAAGAATCGGTCCTAAAATAGAACCTTGAGGTACACCTCTTCTTACCCAACGCGATTCTGATCGATTACAATTGACTTCAACATATTGCGATCTATTTTCGAGGTAAGACCGCATAAGATTCAATGATGGGCAAGAGAATTTCATCATTTTCTCCAGTTTCTGCATAAGTATCGTATGGTCAACGGTGTCAAAAGCTTTGGAGTGATCCAATAATACTAGCAAGGTAACATTACCCGCATCTACCTCCTTTCTTATATCATCTATCACGTCAATTAGGGCAGTTTTGCAGCTGTGTTTCGATCTGAAACCGGACTGCTTATTTGTCAAAAGGTTATAAGATGACAAAAATGTATTTATTTGGGTTTTAATAATCCGTTCGAAAACTTTGGAAAGATATGGAAGGATAGCGATAGGGCGGTATTCAGTGTGGTTCTTGGGTAAAGGTATAATTTTAGCTTGCTTCCATCTGAGGGGAAAATAGCTAGATGTAATAATCTTATTTATAATAAAAGTAATGTAAGGAAGAAGCTGTGGAAGTAAAATTTTAAAAAATCTAGGGTGAATATTATCAACTCCAACTGCATTGGAAGATATTGATAAGGAACTTAATAACACATCATTTTGAGTAACGCACTGAAATGAAAAATCAATACCCTGCAGAGCGTTATCATAATAATTGGCATAATATGTGTGGTCAGCATTATACATGCTTATATTAACAAATTTATCATTTAGCTCATTAGGATCAATATTCATATTGTTCGGCGAACTATGTTCCTTGCCAATACCCATTTCACGAATTACTTTCCATGTACGTTGAGTATCCAACGCCCTGTTAAATTTTCGAGCAAAGAAAATGCGCTTTGCCTCCTTAATCTTTCGATTAACAAGTTTTCTTGCTACACGGTAGTTCTCAAGTAATTGATTTGTTTTAAACCGTTTCCAACGCGAATACGCCGTGTCCCTCTTTTCTATCAAAACTTTAATATCTGTTGTGAACCAATCTTTTTTTTTACTACTAATTATTTTGGTTTTCTCAGGTACAGCCATATCAAACAAATATTTTATATTATTTTCCAAAAAACTTAATTGATCGTTTGTAAGATTTTGGTGCATTAGGCTTGATAAACAATTTGCAATCATTATACCAAAGTCTGCTGATGAGGAACTGCACACTAGCAATAATTTAGTAATAAAGTGATAGTAAACATTTGGAAAATTTTATATCTGTAATATTTTTATATTTTTCCGATTGTTCTTAGTTTAACTTGATGATTATGTTTAACTAGTGGCAATGCTTCGCTATTGCATATCCCGTTATATTTGATGTCCCGTTATATTGGAATACAGAGAGTTATTTAAAGAATTTTTTTAAAGGTTTTCCCATGGACGTACGCAGGTATCTTAAAAGAGTACACAAAGTTGTTTATCATCGATTGATAATATATTATTTTAAACTTCTTGTAAGCGCGGAATACCTTGTGTTATCGAATATTGCCATTTTCACCCCCTAAATCCAAACAATGTGTAGCCTATGTTACTCGCGGGGTTATTCGGAAGATTCCCTGAAAATTTCATCAAAATCGGTCCAGCCGTTTTCGAGTCCATACGTTACATATATACACACATCCTCTTTTATATATATAGATGTTGTTAAGAATATTGAATGTAACTTTATTCAAATGTGAAATGTGACGAAAAAGATTGATTGTACCTTATATTATTATTTTAATGTTTGATCTCAAGACTGAAAACTAGTGTTACTTTCTTATTTATATTTATCGTTGCCAGATTAATGAAAAATCCCTGAAGAAGCTGAAATATACCAGTGAACAGTCTGATAGCAATGAAATTAAACAGTCTCTTATTTAGAATTGAAGAGAAGGGCCTTAAAAGCCCAATGGGAATCATTTAACAAAATCAAATTGAACGTAAAAAAGTCGATAATTATTATAATAATTAAAATACTAACTGCCAAACAAATTTTCTTCATAATAATACCCACTTCAAGACAATAATGCATGGACTTCAATTATGTTTGTAAGTTTAAGAAGGCATACATCCAAATTATGTAGCCTTTATAATGTCAAATTATTTTGAACCCCAATTAAAAAAACCCGATACATGTCATAGACTCATTTTAAAGTTTTATGTTTCTGTTTTTAAAATTTTTGAAGATGTTGCAACTTAAATTTGTTTCTGGGGGAATGGCTTCAATCACAATCACTTTCTGTAAAACATCAGGAAGCTCTAAACGACATTTAAATAGTACTGCATAACTTCAGCAAAAACGTAAAGTGGAAAATTTTCGCTTTCAACCAACTCGTACAAATCTTTCATGTATATAATAAACAATAACAGGAACACCAGTTGACTTATCTAATACACAAAGCAGCTCCCATTACTAGTAACATATTGTCATCTATCAATTAGATCACATTTCAATAAGAAGCAGGCCATCTTCAAAAATAAAATGTTCAACTAATATGTATATTTTTGTATATTAGTTTCCTGACGCTTGTTGGGATTGATTTCCATGCAACTTCTAGTCGTTGGAACAAAATATCAGAACTTGTACAATTTTCTAGATTAGTTTTTTAGTTAACGATTTCGCAAAAGTTATCGATGGAATTTAAATCTGGTGATTGTGGTGGCCATTCCATTACCATTAATATCGTTGTCCTGCAGGAAGACCCACCGCAATGGCATGTCATTCTCTGCATACGGAAGCATTACCCTTTCCAAGATATCTTTTATGCTGCAGATCAACACCAGCACCAGAAAAACAGTCGTGCTCTTAGGGAGGCCTCTAGAAGACATCTACGAATTTTTTGAGCAGAAACTGGTACTTGAATTTGGTCAGTTAATTTGGAGGATAAGATAAATGTCAAATTATCAAATTGTCTTGCGCGGTCGACCGCCTCGGTGTTTAACAGAAATTTCTGAGGTTCTTTTAAAATCAGTAATAATGCGAGATATTGGACTTTTATGAACATTATATTTCTCGGCAATGTCTTTATGTGATATTCCATAAGGATAATCAGGCACAATTCGCTGTCTGTGCTCAAAGCCGAATTTATCTCGTGCCATTTTAAAACAATCCCTATTTAAGATTCAACAGATACGATAACAATGTATCGCAGAATATTTCTACACATCAAGCTTTCTTACTACTAATATGAATAACAGTAGATCAAGAAAAATTTAAAAAATTCCGTTATTTCACACAAAATTGTGGAGTTGCATATGTTTTGCCCACACCGATTTTAAAATTTATCGATAAAAATAGCGATAACAAAAAATATATAAACAAAATCTGTCCATTCTGGTTATTACTTTAACTCTTAATGCAGTTTTAGTACTTATTTTAATATCATTGTCTCCTTAATAGTAAAAACTTGCCCACAAACTTCAGTCAATCTTAGCTGCATATGTTTTGGCCACCACTATACATTTGATGATTGATGTTTCGAAATAATTACAATTTTATTTATTAAAAATCTAATGATAATTCCATCTGCTTCTACGGCTATCGATTTGAATAAGGCAAATGCAGCAAACATTCTGTTCAACGTGACCATAGAGGAAAAAGATACCTAATATTGTTATTCCGAACATGGTGTGATGATTTAATTCATCAGTGATATTTACAAATAACATGACTATTCATTATTTGCCAAATTGTATTTATTTAGTCTTTTCTTAAAGACGCTTTAGGACAACAAACATTAACAGGAAAGTTGCACCTTCGCCTCATTACGGCGACAATTAAGTGAAAAGTATGCAAAGGACAACATATCTCTCAGCCGATTTATGTCAAAAGCAATAAATGTAAAGTGCTTAAAAATTCTTCAATCTTGTAATTTATATATTTTACAGATATAAAATTAAACGAGTGGAACCGAGCAGAGTGTTGAATGTGCTCAGGATACGATAACAGAATATATTATAATACGTCGCCTAATTCCGGGCGAAATATATGAAAATATCTATAGATTTTTATCAGGTACCGCGTACAGATACAAATAATATATTCGACGTATATGAATAACATTAGATTGTATTCCAAATTTCTGTAGGCCAGGAAATCTTATATTAAAGACCTTATTCCTCTTAATTTGCCTAATCGTTTTCCGAATTTTAGCGACCATTTCAATACATACATCTTATTATTATTCAAATATATAACAAGTTTTGTGTTATGTCTGCAAACGTCTCTCTATTTCTCCATTCGCTAATGAGGTTAACACCGCCATTGTTGCCGGTCCATTCCTAATATTATTAACGCATATCATTTCTCTTCTTCCTAATGTGTATCTTTTTTCAATTATGATTCGGACGATGTTTTAGAAGAGTTTATATATTTTATTTCTCATTATATGGCCAAGATATACAGTTTTCTTTATAGTACTTAGGTCCACGGGTAACGTACCGCAATTTTGTATTAAGATTTATGGCTAGTAAATATGTTGTTTGTATTTGATAAACGCATCTCTTGCCATTTCAATTCGGCTTCTTATTTCCCTCGAAATATACCATTTGTCATTAATTGTGACGCCTTCGGTAATAATAGTGACATAGGAACGAGGACTTTTAGCGTTCATTCAGAGGGAACAAGAGTAAGTGTGTTCTAGGCTTAAGGCTATCTCTGTTATCTATACTTCCTACAAACAATTTCTATATCAAAGTTTTAAATTATTGCATTTAAAGCTAATGCTTTCTGATAAGCTTCTCCTTAAGTCACTGTAATAATTATAGGCGTTGACACACAAAGATAAACATAAAATTCTATATGTTATCATGAGCCGCCAACCAACACCCACTTTTTGTTAATTAAAGAACTTTGATTGCAAAAACTACTTAAATGCCACCCACCGGTGATAAGTCTATGTATGTTAAGCGCCCGCATAACGTTAGAGGACCAGACGAAGTAAGTGGTGGCAGAAAATGATTATCACATAAACGGTATCACAAAACCAAAGCAGAACGGTAGACAAAGCTAATTGCATGGGTTCGACACACGTTTCCGCCGCCCTTTTGTTTACAACACACACAATGCAGGCAGATCCTTGAATACTTAAACCATTGGACAGTATTTTACTTAATCACGATTGATATCCATACATTTCCCACAATTCTCGATGCTTGCAGACATTAACTAAACCCAAACTTCACATTGGGAACCTAACGCTGCCGCATCGCGGACGACTCCATTGGCAGTTGTCATTGCTCTTATACTCACATAAATTGTCAATTCCTGCATATTCTTGGGGTCCGCATTGCTATTCAGCGAGTAGTTCTGGTCCAAATCGCTGTCCATTTCATTCTTCATATCGGTCATGTTGATGCTTTTTGTAGTTTTTAGTGTTAAAAAAGTATAAAATTATTTTTAATTTTGGTTTGTGTTGATTTAGATTTTTTTGCAAATAACAAATTCTTAGTTGTTCTTCACTGTTTCTTGTTCTGCTTCGTTTATTATTCTATCGTTTCTTCGCTATTTACACACAACAAAACACGTCCAGTCACAATGAGAGCACAAAATTGTCTGACAGCTGGTAAGAGAAAGAAAGTAAGTAAATGGGTTTGATAGAGTCTTTTCCATTCTTTAGACAATGTTTACATGCAAAATGACAGCGAGATATTCTTAGAACTATATTCGTCTTGCTCTAATATAAAGTGAGTAAATGAGAAAGCTACATAGTAAAATGAAATGTTAAATAACAGTGAACACAAATATGGTGAGTGACAATGCTTGCTTGCTACAGAACCTAACTCTGTTAAAATCTTAAAACTACATAACATTTTGAACATAATTATTTAAATAACAAAACGAGTGCTGTTAGTAACAAGAGAGAACAGCGAATGTGTAAAAGTATATGTATGTATGTAATCATTTAAAATGTATCACAGTGTTAGACTATTGTAGGCAGCAGGTACGAAATGTATATATGTATGTATATACCGAACATGAAATGTAAACAAAACAAAAACAGCGGTCGTTTACAAATATGCTAAGTAGAGTCATGAATAAACAAAAAACGAAACGAGTAAAACTCGGTATTCATTAAATTAAGATAAGGTAAGTAAATAAGTACAATTTAGTTGGCTTGTTGTTGATGGTTCTATTCCCAATGCTGGCGGAATTGCTGCCCTTGTGGACTATTTCCAGTAAGCCCAAAATAGAAATTTATTCTGGCTATTGCCGGCTTCTAAAAGGTTGTCGATTATTGACATATTGAATCTCTATGATGAGACAAGTTGGAAGTTAAATCCACACTTGAACCTAATTGCAGATTCAAAGCCATTGGGATACTTTGCGGCGGTAGAAATATGTTTAAAAACCAAAAACTTATAAAATAATTAAAGAAATTATAAATTGTAAACCAAAATATGTCCAGTCGATGCTGAAGTTGGTTGCAGTTTTTTCCTGGTAGAGAAATGAACACACATAGATGATCACAGTGCTGCTGCATTTGGACAGAGGGAAAATTTGAGATAGAATGCGACACAGGGTGACTCGAGGTAGAAACATGTTCGGCAATTAGAATTGGTTGTTATGGGTAACGTTTTTTTGTTATATAATTGTGAATTAGGTGAATTTCGGCTATTTGCATCTAATTATGTTTAACTTTTTTGCGTGTAAATGGGTTTTTTACATATCATCGGCCGAACAAACAATATTAAGTTTGTTTTTTCGATTAAGCGGCTCATTATTTATTGAAGTGGAAAATTTGTGCTTCAATGCTCGACTGGGTGACTCGTAGTAGAGACATGTGCGGTTGTTATGGTAAAGGTTTTTTTTGTTATTTAATTTTGAAATAGGTGAAAGTAAGTGATTTGCATTTTATTATTTTTATCTTATGGGTGATACGACCTAAAAGTGTAACACATAGAAGGAGTCACTTTGAGGTTTCTTTGAACCAAATTCGATTCTCTCTGTCCGGCTCGTGGTAAAACTGTTCAACGAACATAGGCAAAAGTAGTTTTAGTACACTTTTTGGTGAATAAATTTTGGCTTATTTAATGAAAATAGAAAAGTTTTGAGCCCCGCCCTCTCTGGTACTTTCCATACAAAGACATTATTCAGCCCACTAGAAATCGAGTAGTAATATTAATACACCCAACGGGATCGTACCCACATTCCGTATTTAGTAACGCTGTAACAGTTATAATTAACAATATTTTTAAGGTTTATATTTACATTTTTGTTTTTTTTCTTTGCAATTTACATTAAATTGATTAATTCAGTTTATTTTTTGGTCATTTCTATTTTTTTTATAAGTGTTTCGCAGTTTTATGCGATTTTTGGCGAACTGGAACAACGTTCGGGAGTCCTTTATGAAGTGGTCTTCGGTGTTGCCAACTGTTTTGGCGGCTTATTCCTATACTTGAGCTTACTATTTCTTTTGGCACGTAGTGCCGTTCGTTGGAGCTAAGGCTCGTGTGGCTCAGACCACCTTGTACCAGGAGAATTTGGCCCGTTTCCCATACCGTACCCTTTTGTTTCCAAACCTGCCCCTCTCCCTCTCCCACGTAAAATACAAAAGATTTGGGTTTTATTTAATGGACTTACATTTCGTTCATTTGTACACTGTGAAATGATGGTGAGATGATTGTGAGATGAGATGAGACGAGATGAGATGAGATAATAAACATAATCCACGAATCGACCCTGGTGACGGATGTTCAGCAAAGAGACTCAATACCCTTAGTGATCGTACGAGGACCCCGTAGCCAAATCTCAGCACGGATAGATGAGTTGCCACCAGGATTGAGCCTAGCTCAACTGTTATAACTATAAGGGTTGATACAAAATAGTATGTACACTATAAAAAAATAAGATACATTAATTCAGGATAAATAGTGTACATACCGTACAGGAATGATAACTCATTATACAAAATAATTCATAATAATAATTATTTAACAATTACGGTTAAAACTCTAATTTACACCCACTGATAAAGCTGCATCATTTGATACGAAAACCAGTAAGAAAGTTTCAGTCGGGCACCCCAACTTATATATACCCTAACCCTCAGTAAAGCAAAAAATTTTCTATTATATTGATATTATTACTCGATTTCTAAAGTGGGCAAAGCGCACTTGTATGGGAGGTACCAGAAGGGGCGTGGCTAGACTTCCAATATTTTTTCCAAAGCTTTATCCTGTTATAACTTCAAAAAATACATAATTTGGGCACGATCGTGTGGAGTGTATTGATATTATAACCCCATCTCTTAAGTGAGCGGAGTGGTACATTTGTATGGGAGGTACCAGAAGGGGCGTGGCTATACTTTCAATTCTGTTCCAAAACTTTATCCTGTTATAGCTTTACTAAATATAGAATTTGGGAACGATAGAGTTCGATGTATTGATATTATTACTCGATTTCTAAACTGGGTAGAAGGGGCGTGGTCATGTAGCCCATTTTCAATACCGTAAGTAAGTAAGTAAGTAGTTTTGGGGAAATATTGACTCGTGCAAAATTTCAAAACATTTGGTTACGTCTTTCGAAAGTTATCGTGCGAACCAGCCGGACAGCCAGACAGACGGACAGACGGAGATGGCTCAAACGACTTAAAAAGTCATGAATCGAATGTGGTTCAAAGAAACCTAGGGTCTAAAGTCACTCCTTCTATGTGTTACACTTTTGGGTCGTATCAAATGATATATACCCTCATCCCTAAGTGTAAAAAGTGTAACGCATTAACGGAGACGAGTTAGACCCCAAGTATCTTAAAACCAAATTCGTTTCAGGACTTTTTATAACGATTGAGCTATGTCCGTCTGTCTGGCTGGTCAGCAAGATAAATCGAGTAAAATTTAACGGATTGGTATGAAAATTTGCCCGTTTTAATATTTTTCGGAACGAACTAATGGGATTGTAAATGGGCAGAATAGCCCCACCCCTTCTGGTACCTCCCATACAAAATTACCTATTTTTGGATAATTTATATTTCTTTCATAACTTCCAAACAGATGAGCGGAGGATATTTGAATTTGGTCAGTATATTTATCTTGCAAAAGTAGACAAACCTCACGAAAAACAAAACTTTTGCCAGACCCCTTCTGGCACCTCCCATACAAATGACCATATTGACCCTCATAGTTTGACATACATATCTTTTTTGTAATTAAACTGAATTCACTCAAATTTTGCGCATGATGTTCGCTTATGAAACTTGGACTCAAGAATGAATATGGACTATATCTGTTCACGGCTTCTGGTACCTCCCATACAAAATTACCTATTTTAGGAAAATAAATATTTCTCCAATAACTTCCAAACGTCAATTGGGGGGTAATGCAAATTGGTCGGTTATTTTATCTTGTGATAGAAGACAAAACCTTAGAAAACCTCACTATTTGGCACACCCCTTCTGGTACCTCCCATACAAATGACCGAATTCACCCTCATATTGTTACATATATATCTTTTTTGAAAGAACACTGAATTAGGTCAAATTTTGTGTAAGTTGTACGGTTATGAAAATTTGAATCAGGCATGAATTTGGATTATATAGGTTGACCCCTTCTGGTACCTCCCATACAAAATGACCTATTTTTGGGAAATTATGATTTTTCCCATTACTTCCAAACGGCAAACTGGGGTAGAATGAGATTTGGTCGGGTTATAAATCTTGTGATTCGAGACAAAACCTTAGAAAACCTAACTATTTGACATATTTCTTCTGGTACCTGCCATACAAATGGCCGAATTCACCCTCATAGTTTTACAAACATATCTGTGTTGTAAGTACACTGAATTCAGTCAAATTTCGTAAGATGTACACTTATAAAAATTTGACTCAGGAATGAATATGAAATATATTTGTTGACTCCTTCTGGTAACTCCCATACAAAACGACACATTTTTGGAAAACTAATATCTCTCCCATAACTTCCAAAATAGGTAAATTTCAAGTTCTAAAAATATCAATAATATCTCATGTTGGGTAATGGTATTTATAAGACAGTTTATCTGACTGAAATTTCTGTACTGGTTCAGATAATATTTTTATTTGAACATACTTCGTACAGCTTTTGTTGTGCTTAAAAAATTGTGCACACTTTTCTTTGTCTCCGTTCTTCTCCAGCAAGCTGTTCTCATCCGAAACTTGTTTCTTACAGCAATTCCTTATACAGTTTGGTGCATTTTTAAAAAGTAGTTGTGAATGCACAATTGTAAAAATATTGTTCTTAAGTTGTAGTGCAGTTTTATTTCTATCTGGGTTGTTGGGGAGTTTCATCTCTCATTAGAATGGTTTTGGGAAGAATTTGAGATTCATCCTGGCGATCATTGCAAACTAAACGTTTTGCATATGATTTTGCGAAGAATCAGCGATTCTTCCAGGCGAACATTGCAAACTGATCGCTTAGCTGATGATTTTCACCGATTCTTCCATGCGAATACAGCAAAATGAACGCTTAGGCAGATTATTTTGCGAAGAATCCGCGATTCTTCCTGCGATCATAACAGCTTGCTGTGTAATTTGGATGTTGTGATCGCTTGTGCAGTTATATTATTTAAGAAGATCAAAACAAACAAAAGTGCCATTTACGATGTTAAATTGATTAGTGAATGTCTTTTTCGCTGTGGAAAATTTGTGTAAATAATAATAATATAATAACAAAAAATATCGTGTACAATAATACAATCAGAAAAAGAATCGAAGACGATTATAGAGCGTGATTCGCAGGCCAACTTTCGCGAGGGTTCGCTTGCAAATCAACGAGGCGACTTGCTTTCAAATCGTCTAGGCAGTTCTCTTGCAATTCAATAAGGAGATTCACTTGCAAATCATAAGACGATTCGCATTTCACCGGACATTTTCTCACGACCAGGTTTCGCCGATAAATCTCAAATGATGATCGCCGCGATTCTGTTCGTCGTCCGGACTATTCGTCCGTGATCGAAAGTGTTTGCAGGGTATGGCTTTAACACTGCACCGAGCAAATCTTCGCAATGTTTATGCTACCAAACGAAGCTGCACTTCAGAACATATACTTTGAATAGAGAGGTTTGTGTCTCCTCTCACACTCTCGCCCGCCCTTTCATGGTTCATTGCGCGGCTTTCGTTATGTCAGTATGAACTCCACACTCCACCTTGACTCACCTCACCTCAATCACTCCTCACAAACAAATTTAGCACGTCATGATTTTTAAACAAATCGACATATAACAAAGTTATTAAACATTATCTTCAACAAATAAGCCTTAAACATTAAAACAATTCGTATCTCTTCCAACCTATTTTACTAACTCCAATACTATTTAATCTCGAGTCATTATCTCGGATTTAACTTATTCCCTCAGAAACGTTTTTCGGCCCTTATTCGGCCGTCGATTTAAAAATAACTACGTAGGTAATAGAGCTATCTTAACCGGTTTTTATGTATCTCCCCTGTAACAAAAATATTTCAAAAATCGCCCTGAGTACGAAGTTAGTAAATCCTTTGTTTTAACTGTCATTTCTAATAATTTTCGTTCATAGGCTCACGGCACGCATATCAACAGGCCGTTGTTTCTTTCATTGTCGGCTCCCCTCGAATGTTGTCGACAGCAACTTCGCAGTATCAGTGTCGAGTCAATCGGCATGTTTAGTAAGAGCTTCTCAAACAGTGACGTTCGCATTCGTCGATAATCAAGTAGGTTCCGTTAGTTGTGAATCTAAAAATAGAAAGCGTGTTAATTCACAACAACGCGAGAAGCTATCCCATACCCCATCCATGGGGTGTAAAGGGAAATTAAGTTTAAGTTTACATATTGAATAAGAAAGCGCGAAAAACAGGATTAAAAAACGTTAAACATTTCACAGTTGTGTAAAACATGTAGTAGATTTGTCTGTTACATTTTAAAAAACCAATGTTGCAAAGACACTTGTTTTTACGAACAAAAAAAATAATGTGAAAAACGTAAAATATGCCTTAAAAATGATATTTTTGAAAAAATATGGCCTAAAAAGTATAAATTATGCTTTAAAACACTAGGTTTTTTTTAAAATTATGCTCCTAAAACCAAAATTTGGCGAAATATGACTTTATGGGTAAAATATGCCAAAATATGCTCTAACAAATGGGTCTCAAAACGCTTGTAGGACCATGAAACATGTAAATGCATTACCCATTTGTTAATATCTCGTTGTAAAAAAAACATGCTGTAGCATATTTCCGGTTGCCCAGGTTATCACTATTATTATCCCTACAGATTTTATTAGATTTTAAGCTTCTCTAATAAACAAGGATTGGAAAGATCCTAAATCTGCCAAAATAAAAACTGCAGCCGTTTTGCCTACAATTCATTCAATTGGGTATTGAAAACTATACCTTTATAGTTATACACCCCATAAGGTGGTTAAACACTGTTGCATTTAATAGCGAAAATAAACGTATACAGTCAAAGTAAAAGAGCCCTGTTTTATTTTAAGTAATAAAACACCAAATTAGTAATTTCGCAACAATATATTTTCAGTCTGGTATAGTGAAGATTTAGCAGCATTATAGCACACTAACAGATAACACCATATTTTTCTAACAACCAACTAGTACTATTACTACATACAAATTCTGTACCTCAAACAAACAGTTCTGCTGGCACCTTATAGTTTAAATATCGTTTTACCCATCAACCATGACAAGCTGTTGCACCTGTCCACTAGCATTTAATAAAAGCATTTTAAACAACTCATATTTACAAAATTGCTTTTCATTACTTATATCTGCACACATGCCGCCATATGGTAGGTACCCGTTTGCTTTTCTGCACTGTTCGTTGATTTATTTGCTTTACCCTCTGGCATCGCATAAAATGGAAAACGGCAAAAAAAAAAACAATCTTTCGAATCGCAATCTCATGTTCACTTCACAATTAAAAGTTTGATTTTAGTTTGTGGCTGCGGTTATAATCAGCAAATTGTGCACTTGACACTCATTAAAACTTAATAAACTTAACACGAGAAGCAGTGAACTTGTGCAGCCGTAAATTAAACGCTGCCGAGTGAGTGAGAAGCCACTCGTATGGTAAGGCTTTGACTATGCGGATGCGGAACGTCGGTTTTAAGGATTTATAACTGGAATTTATGTGTTAGCTGCAAAAGTGGATGATGTTATCATGTTGCATGCGACATGTTAAAAAAAATAAATATGAAATATTGAGGGTTTTGTTTGATGCACGTGCGACAAGTGATGTGGTGATATTTCCCCCTATAATTGGATGTAATGATATCACTAACTTCTCAAAATAAAAAAGAAACTCTAACTAGTGTACTTACCAAAGACATTTTAGAAGTGTTTTCCATGAGCAATACCACATTCGAGTTGTCATGCAAAATGTTATTGGGACAGATGTGAGAATATCAACATTCTGCGGAATTGGTTGCCAGGGAAAAATAAAAAACAGGGGCAGGGTGCGTAGTCCCCAATGAGACTACAATAGAAGGGGTTTATGAGCATCATGGTCAAAATTGGATGGGAAGCCCCACAATTGCCCCGGAGTAGCCCCTAGTATGACCGACTCCCACTAATTTACCCCAAATATACCTAACCTCTATCTTCAACCGAATACAAAAATCTAATTTTAATTTTTAACCGTAGGAAAGTATGCCCGACCTACAATAGTTTCGCAACCCCAACAGTTTTTCAGAAAATATCTACCCTATATCTTCAGGTAAGAAGAGCAATATCGCAGCTGAAAAATAATAAAGCAGCCAGTGCCGACGGACTTCCGGCAGAGCCCGGTGGTGAGGAGCTGTTAACGAGCATGCACCTGGCTTTAGACCTGGTAAATCAACAACTGACCAGATATTCACACTCCGGAAAATCCTGGAAAAGACTGAAGAGAAACAGATCGACACGTACCATCTTTTCGTCGACTATAAAGCTGCCTTTGACAGCCCGATACGGCAGAAATTACTCGAAGCCATGGCTGAGTTTGGTATTCCAGCGAAGCTGATACGCCTTTGCGGAATAACGCTGACTGACACAAAGTCTTTAGGGTTCGGTGAACGAGGACAAAACGAAGTTATTAGTTTCAACTAACAAAGAATCTAATCGTTTGGAAAATTGCGTGAACTTTGGCAACTATAACTTCGAGGTGGTAGATAATTTTATCTACCTAGGCTCCGCCATCAACAAAACAAATAATGTCAGCCTCGAAATCCGAAGAAGAATCCTGCTTGCTAATAAATGCTTCTACAGACTAAGCAAGCGATTCAATGGCAGAGCCCTCTCTCGACGAAAAAAAATCCAGCTATACCAGATACTGGTTCTATCTGTCTTGATGTACGGTTCAGAATCCTGGGTTATGACAGACGCATTAAGGTACAGCGGTTGCGATGGCTAGGTCTTGTTGTTCCCATGGACGAAAATGCTCTAGCTCGATAAGTCTTCGACAGTAAACTCGATGGATTGCGCAGAAAAGGGCGACCAAAACTCCATTGGAAAAAACAGGTTACTGAGAACCTTACGGAACTTGGTGTGAATAACTGGAAAAGAAGCGAAGATGGGATTGCAAAGAAGCGTCAGCTAAGAAAGGAAGTCAAGAATTTTACCAACCTCACAAAATTTGGGGGTTAGCCATATCAAAATCTCGTGCGATATTTCAACCCTACTGTATAGCGTGTTTTAAAATTTAATGAGTTCGTAGCTCCCAAACTTCTGCACTAAGTTTCTAATCAATTGAATCGATGGAGTTTCGTTTCAAGCTCAAAATTCAAATTGAGCTGCAGTCAAAGAATAGTTGTTTCGTTCACCCTGTATTACTAATTTAAGAATCCAGCAGTGCACATCAACCGACTAACTGCTCAACACATACTGAAATCAACAAAACAAAGAGAATTTATATTCAGCACCGTGGTAAAATGGTGCCGAAAATTAATTCTCCGCAGTCTATCACAATATTTGCTATTACAGCGAAAAAGGACTTCAAGGTTTGATTTTAACAACATCTCATCATCGCTGACATAATGGTTTCACACTCGCCGTTACATGTCATTCCTAGCAGTTCGTGAATGAGCTGTAATGCATGAAATTTTGACACATTTGTTGAGGTTACAGTTTCTGCTACAACACCTCTTTGGTACGTTTAGCTGCCTGTACCTACCAATTTTTGGTTGCCATAAACCGAGCCTTTTAACTGTACCATCATAGTTTCACATGAGTTCATTTGACGCGAATTCATGCAATTCACTTCATAATTTCGTGTTGTGCTATACCAGTCCTGGCTCCAGTTTAGTATGGAAGGGATTTTTTTTGGTGGGGATTCTAGCATAAAAACCACATCAAAAATAAGCATAATTTTCATTTTAGTTTGTGGACTTTTTGCTGAGACAACAGCATCAACATCGAAATAACAACTTTAACGTTAGTTACCCACTGAATTACGCGAACACAAGCAGCCGTAATTGTTGTCAGTCATAAAGTTGCTGCTGTGTAGAGTAGAGATGCTTTGCTAGAGTACCGTGGCAACTGAATATGCTGCACTGCCAACTGACAGATGCTACCATTCTGCCCCCCTTAGAATTCATTGAAAGCTACGTACGTTGGTTGTTGGCATGTTCCACATTGTTAGCTGGAGTGCCAGTGAGTCATGCGGCACCTAAAGTTTATTTAAAAGCCACCATCATCAAAGGCATTACATGGGTAATACCTAAACATTACATTCTTTCGATTTGTGTGTAATTTGAAATAGTTGGCTTTAAATTACTTTAACTTTTTGGTGGAATTATATGTATGTATTAATCTTATTTTGGATGATTATATTACTTTTATAAGCAATATCTATACGCGAGGGGTGTATGATGATTACAAAATATACAAGTTTAAAAGAGTTAAATTTTTAACAGAACATGCCCGAACAATTTTACGCAATTAGAGGAGGCTTATACCTAACTTGTAGTTAGCTAGAACTCCCATAATGGGAGTCATTTCCAACATTTGGAAGCAGCCAAAGTGATTTTCATCCTAAATGCTGGCAAATGCACTCTTGTCAAACAAAAAACTTTTGACCGATCTTATTTTTCCTTCTTAACACATTTAAGAGGTTGTTACAAATCCATGTTTGAAATAATTTTCCACATAATTTATTGTCAATGAGTGTATTGAGATACGACTGAATGAGATTTTGTATAGTGAAAAAGAGAGGGAGACATTAATTCTAGCTGTTACTTAAACTCCATCAATGAACTGAATAAGTCGAAATTATTATATACTGATTTTTTTTTTGACATTAGAAGAAAAATTGAAAAACATGTGAACCAGCGTTTCGCCATTAGGTTGAGACTCATCAGCGGCCTCATTCAACCTCCTAAATCTCAGTTAATGTTTTTTGTTTACACAGTATGGAAGGTATTTGGCTCCTCATTGTGGTCTTTCGTTTCTGCATGTGGACTGCAGAAATAATTTTATAGTTATTTTTGTTATCATGCCTGCACTAAAGAAATGTAAGCTGAGAGAGCTGACCTATCGAGAACTCCCTCGATAAATCTACGCTTTGGGAATTTTCTTAAGCGCCCCATAGACGAGTACTGCCGCAGGAACGGCAATATGTATGTATTAGTGAATTTGACTCAGTACGAGAAAGTATTTGTCACACGGACAATGCAGTATGAAAATCAAAACAGTTTTGATTTTCAAAATGAACACCTATCAATCAGATGAACTTTGTTTATTTTTTTGCCGTCTAATATGTCAAATTTTTGAAAATTGTATTATGATAAAAATGTAAACAACCAAAATTACAAATTGTTTTGAAAAATAATTTGGAAAACAAACAAAAAAGAAATTTGTTGGAAAATGAATAGAGGTGCACCAGTCTTTGCCGGCATTATATAAGTGATAGACACATTTAAACAGCAATTCTCAGATGTCTTTCTATTACAAAATTCAAAATAAAGTGATGATTGATACGTGTGTATCGAAAGCTTCAATCACACACGAACACAAGGGGTTCATTGGCATGAACTGCAGCAGTACTCGTGTATGGGGCGCTTTACGCATCTAAAAGAGCTTTCAATAATATTTTACCTACATTAATCCTAAAATCTTTACATGATCTGAGGGTTAACACTTCACTGACTCCTTATTGGGATTTTCTGGTGGAAAGAACCGCCACGGCTAAATAAGGAGGAATGTTCACAATTACTAGAAACGTTAACAAAGGGACACTTCAGGAAGGAGTTCTGTCTCCACTTCTATTGTTTTTCTCAGTCAATGAACTGTTTCTTGAATTAGAGATGGCCAAACTCCAGGTATTTGCAATAACCCGCCTTCGATGTGTAGTATGAAACTGCACCACTAACAGCCAAATATCGCTTAATACTCTTTAAATCAAGCTTATCCTAATTTCTCAGAAAATATGAAATACCATACCATGAAGCACCGACACCTAAAACGGTGTAATGCCAGTATACATAGCAAGTCTAGGGATTATCCTTGACATGAAGCTGTCTTAGAAATCCAATGTGGAGGAGAAGGTCAAAAACGCATCTGATACTCTTTACTGCTGTAAAGGGGTTATAGGTAAACGCTGAGGTCTTTCCGCAAGAGCACTATGTGGATTTATACAGCAATAGTTAGAACAATACTTTTCTATTTTATCGTATTGTGGTGAAGGTCCCTTCATAAGAAATATGTTCTGAATTCCTTGACACCAATGCAAAGATCAGCATTAAATTGACAGCCGCTGCATCTCTGGTGAGACTCAGAGAACTGGTCATACAGCTATCCGGATCAAAACAGTTCCCGTAAAAGCGGAATACTGTATACCATACCAGTACCTAATAAAAGGATTTTAATTCCGAATAGGAATACCTAGCAAAAGTCACCAGTAGTATCAAAATTGGACGAGAGAGTGGGCTATGGCATACACCGACCTTAATAAAATAATCTTCATCAAGCTACCACACCTTTGCTGCATGTTCTTGAAAATTATGTCACATCTACATAGACAGCCAGGCTGTTATTAACTCCCTGGAAGCCGTGATTGCTACATCCCTGACGCTGAAGGAATGCCATTCACTATTTTGACAACAGGTTCATCCAGTTACCGGGGCACAGCTATATTACGGGCAAAAGCTTAGCGGATGATCTAGCTGGACGGTCTGTTGATATGCCCATCCCTATCTGCCGCAGGTCAACAAAAAGAGTACTAAGCATCTACTTAACTTGGCGAGAGGTAGGACATCCGAAAATAAGAAACCGAACGGGACATTGTTTTGTTGGAAACTCCTCTCTCTGCAGATGCTGCGTGGAAGAGGATGAAAAAACAACGAAGCATCTCTTGGATTGCGACGGAAATCATACCGTCGTCTAGGGATTCATGTGCTATATTTTTAAAAACGACATTCTGAGTAAATTAATGTTTAAAGGGCGTATGGAGCAAAGGGATATATGTCTTAGCATGTAGAAGAGATAGCCTAAAACGGATAGCATTTTTGAACATTTGATATCTAACGGCTGGTTAAATTTTAATGGCTGATGTTGATTTTGAATAAAACATAAATTATTTAGGAATTTATTGTCATTTTTTTATTATGATAATATTGGTATGGTTCAATTATGTATGGAATAAAATATCCTATGGTCCAAATTTTCGATGACGCTGAGGCATAATTGAGGTTCTATGCTGTTAATGTGCAGAATTATCTCATCCTTTAGCTCTTGAATTGTAGCTGGTTTATCGACATACACCTTTTCTTTCAAAAAAAAGTCAAACGGTGTCAAATCACATGATCTTGGCGGCCAATTGACATCGCCACCACGTGAGATAACACGGCCATTGAATTTGTCGCGCAAAAGAGCCATTGTTTCGTTAGCTGTGTGACAAGTTTCACCGTCCTGTTGAAATCACATATCGTCCACATCCATATCTTCCAATTCGGGCCACGATAGCGAACACCATTCACAGTAACTGCCTGACCGGCCTCATTTAGGAAAAAATACGGGCCGATGATGCCGCCAGCAAATAAACCACACCAAACAATCACTCCTGGTGGATGCATTGGTTTTCGAAAATCACTCTTGGATTATCATTCGCCCAAGTGCGGCAATTCTGCTTATTGACGAATCCACTAAGGTGAAAATGTGCCTCATCACTGAAGATAATTTTCTTCGAAAATTGATCATCCACTGTTGTTTCAGTTTCTTTCCACCATTCTGACCATTGGTCATAATGCTTTTGTTCTTGTGTCAATTGCAGCATGTAAGCCTGTAAATGCAAGTCTTTATGCATAATGTCCATCAACGTCGAGGGTGAGAGGTGCAATTGTTGGGCACGACGACGAGTGGCTCTTCAGCCAAACTATCGCAAACAGCAGCAATATTTTCCGCAGTACGAGCTGTACGCGCATGCACTGGTGTTTTCACATCTCCTACAGACCCGGTTTGCTCAAATTTGTGCACGATTTTTCCGATTGTACGCACGATTAAATAGACCGAAAAAATCACGAAGTGCACGATATGCATTTTGATTTGACACGGCATAACATCATGGGAGCACACTAATCCCCGGTTGACAATATACATATTATGCTTCGAAGTCCTGCAGAAAATACCTCTAGGACTGATCAGCAAATTTATAGTATTGGCAAATTGGCTAGATAGCTAGTGAGTATTTTCTACAGGAGTAATTCCTGGTATCACAATGTGCTTTACTAGCCCAAGTGTTCTAGACAGTGTGATGATAGAACATTTTACGTATATTTCAGTACAAAATATTTTTACTCCTATTTAACTTTTTTTTTTTTTTTTTTTTTTTTATTTATTTAAGTCTATGGACTAACAAAAATCCTTACAGACTAAACATTTTTACATATATACAATTATAAAAAAATATTCTTAAAATAAATTATTTAAATGTAAAATTATATTCCGCTTTAATGCAGTTCTGTTTTCGGACAAATCAATGATATTATAATATTTATTGAACTGAACACATAAACGTCGGAACGGATCATTATTAGCATAATTAGAATTGAAGTGGTTTATAAGTAGAAGTTGGAAATTTCTGGTTAATCTAACAGGAACATTTATTTGAATTTTACTTAATAAAAAGTTTGAATCAGTATCACCACGTATTATGTTTAACAAAAACGAAATATTAAGCATAGTACGCCGACTTTTCAATGTTGGTAACTTTATTTGATTAAGTCTATACTCGTAGGATGGCAAGTTATGTGGGTTCCAACCACGTCCACGTAGGCAAAAAAGAAGAAATTGTTTCTGAACTGATTCAACGAAATTAATATGGATCGAGTAACATGGGTCCCATATGACTGAACCATATTCCAGAATAGGACGAACCAATGAAATGTACAATTGTTTTGTAACACAGGGATCAGCAAACTCTTTACTCCAACGTTTCATGAACCCCAGGACACCATAAGCCTTATTCACTGTTAGGGAAATATGTGGACGGAATGTTAAACTATGATCTAGAAGGATACCAAGATCTGTAAAGGTTATAACATAATCGAGTTCAGTATTATTTAAGAAGTAGTTGGTATGGATATGATTTACTCTATAAAAAGACATATGTTTACACTTTTTAATGTTAAGCTCCATCAAATTAATTTTACACCATTTGGAAAAGCTATCAAGATCGGATTGTAGTAAATAGTCATCGTCAGGATTTATTAACGTACGGAATATTTTTACGTCATCAGCATACATAAGAACATGCGAATTTTTTATAACAGACGGAAGGTCATTAATGAACAGGGTGAAGAGCACAGGACCCAAGTGACTTCCCTGTGGAACACCCGACGATACCTTAATTTTTTTGGAAACAGCATTTTTAAATTTAACCCGTTGTGTTCGATCTTCTAAGTAGCTTCTTAACCACAATAACAAGTAACTACTAAAACCCATGGCATCCAATTTGTACAATAATAAGTTATGATTCACTTTATCAAAGGCCTTACTAAAATCGGTATAGATAACATCTGTTTGCCTTCGGTTTTTAATACCGTTGTTTATGATTGTGGTAAGTTCCAAAATGTTAGTTGTAGTGGACCTGGATTTACGAAATCCGTGCTGGCATGATGATAATAAGGATGTGACTTGATGTTTCAGCATATCAGTTATTATTTTCTCAAAAAGTTTAGGAATGACGCTTAATTGAGCAATCCCTCTGTAGTTGGTCACATTAATTTTACTACCAGATTTGAACAATGGCACAATAAATGATTCTTTCCATAGGGGTGGTAAATATCCTGTACGCAATGACTCATTAAACATTTTTGTAAGGGGAACGGACAAGGAAGCAGCACAATGTTTAAGAATATTGCTAGGAACGCCATCAGGACCAGGAATAAAGGAATTTTTTAACGCTTTTAAATTTGTCAAAACTGTACTGCTGCTTACAAATGAAAAATTTATTGATGATGTGTCTTGAATAATAAAAGGATAGGGCATACTTGAATCATAACTGTATGTGGAGTTAGTTGATGCAAAAAAGTCTGCAAATATATTACAGATTGATAAATCATCGTTCGCTATAACGTTGCCAAGTTTTAAGGAGCTAGGAAATTCACACGAGCGACGTTTGGAATTTACAAACTTGTAAAAGGATTTCGGATTTTTTTTCAATTGGATTTTCATACGATTTATATAATTTTTGTACACCACGGTGTTAGCCATATTATATTGTGATCTCGCAATGGAGTAATTACAAAAGTCAGTGGATGAACCAGTTTTCTTATATTTTTTGAACATTTTATTCTTTTTATTTTTAGATTTTGCTAAGCGATCATTATTCCACGGTGGACCAATATTATCGCGATTATAAATATAAGGGACTGATTTAGCAATGCAAGCATTCACTGAGTAATAAAAGCAGTTAATCATTATATTTAAATCATTTTTAGAAATTACATCGTTCCAATTAACAGATGATAAAAGCCTATTCAGTTTTACATAGTCAGTTTTAGAAAAACAATATATTTTTGAGGGTTTTGTATGTTTTGGAGAAATTGATGGTAGAATAATATTTAGCTCTGTAGTTGGGTGAAAACGATCCTCAGGAAGAGTAACAGGATATGATGAACTTAAAGACATTTCGGACGGTTGATTTACAAAAATAAGGTCCAGAAGCTTATTATGCATATTAAATATGTTATTAATTTGAAATAATCCATAACCAAGCAGTGTATCAACAAATTTATTAGTACAACCATTCTCAATTACGGGAACTAGTACATTAGATTCAGTTGATCGACTCCACAAAATAGATGGTAAGTTAAAATCGCCAAGTACAGCCAGTACATCACAGGACTTAGAAGATTGGAAAGCAAAATTGATAGCAGATGCATGTTTAGAGTAAATATCATCAGCGGAATTTGGAGGAATGTATGAACATGTTACAAAAAGTGATTTATTTTTAACACAAATTTTTACTGCAACAAATTCAATATCCGTATAATTGTTACAAATAATTTGTTCGGAAGAAAATTTATCAGATACAGCAATAAGTACTCCGCCTCCAGTTTTTTTAGTTTCATCAATACGATCACGTCGAAAAATATGATATTTAGGAGATAAAATTTCACAGTTGTTAACATTTTCATGAAGCCAAGTTTCAGTAAATACAATAATGTGGTAATTAAAGTTAAAACTGTTGACATATAGTGTGGATAATTTAGTATTCAAGCCTCTGACATTTTGATAAATTACAGAAAGCTGATCAACAGACGGCAAAGAATTCAGTTTTTTGAAGCATCACTTGAATGAGCTGGTAAATGAACTATATTTGATTGAACAGTTTCTCTATAAAGGTACTCATGAATTATAGCTTTAGCAGGCCAAAAATTAGGATTCACAACAGTTTCAAACACCTCTTCCGGAACAATAACTTTAAATGATGCTTTGCTTCGTTTTTCAGAGTATCTAAATTTAAAAACATTTATTTCAACATCAACACCAAGTTTTTCTTTTACATAATATGTAACATCATGTTCAGTTGTTTCTGCAGCAAAACGCGCAGCAAAAATAGGTTTCTTCTTAGAAACCACCTTTAAATTCTTAGGAATATTATCGGATTTTTGATAAATTGGACTATTTAATGGAGAAAAGAATTTATTTGAAGAATTAGAAGCCATATTTAATGGAGAAGGAACGTTTTTAGCGGGATTCAAAACATCCATTTTTTGAACAATAGCAGTGTTTGGAGTACTAGGATTCGCGTTACCAGATGAAGACGGAAGAGCAGAAGAAGAAAATGGGTTAATTGTATTTGTAGAATCAGAAGCATCAGAAATAGCTGGCTCATTTGTAATATTTAGCGGCAGAGTATTTGCAGCAGCAAGATCAGTTGAATTTATGGTGTTATTGATGGGAATATTCGGAGGTTGATTATGATTTTGATTTGCTGGTTTTTTTCGTTTCGGAGACAAAGGTTGTTGCAAATTGACAAACTTATCTAAAATCGGGAATTTATTAAATAGCTCGCCAAAAGCAAGAAGTTTATTTTGCAAGGATAAAAAATCTCTAGTAAGTTGTTCGAAATCGCCTTTGGAACTTTTAAAGAATTTGTAAAATTCTATATCAATCGCTCTACACTTAGGACATGTCCATTGGAGGAATTTACTACTATCAGCAAGTGCGTCAGCATCACGATTTTTAAGTCCACTGCATTTCAAATGACAATGCCCAATGCATAACCAGCAGGTTACCATTCGTTCGGTACCCGTAACATTACAAGAATCGCTTAAACAATTCATAATTAAGAAAAATTGGCAACACAGAAATTTAGATATGGCAATACTTGTAAGTAAAATAGCAAAGACAGAAACCACAGATATACGTATAACAGAATATTAAGAAAACAGAAAACAGAACAGAAAACAGAAACAGAATATTAAGAAAACAGAAGTAAGTATAACAGATTAAAACAGAAGACTTACCGACAAATACAAAACAAAAGCAAGTAATAGATGAGAATACAAACAATGACGCAAAAACGAAACACTATAAAGTTGTAGTTGTAATTAGGTTTTTAAGTATATTATTTAAAAGCACTTTAAAAACACACAAACGTTAGCGACAAACACTCAAAATTAGCACAATGTTTTAAATTATCTATATTTAGAACACTTTAAGAATAAAAGAGAGATTAAAAACAGAAAAAATAATAATAATTCACAAGACACTCAGAAACACGACCAAACACAAAGACAGTGATGCCAACATTCCTTTAAGGAATTGGATTTTCTCATTTGGAAATATCTAGAAACGTCCGATAGATCACGTATCCTTCAGGCCATGCCACTGGACATCCGTCCAATAGAAGCAATTGTAAGAAGGCGCAAACCTAAGAAGGAGAAACCTTAATGGCATGGCACCACCAATGCGTAACAGAGAGTAAGTAATAAACATTACTGAATAGCAGCACAATTGCTCCCTTAATGGCTGTGGCAGCCCAAGAAACTACGATCGGTTACAGTGCAAATACGTAACTGTCCTAAATAAAAACAAATTCTTATGAAAGTACAAAGAAACGAAAAGTCAAGAATTCAATCAAGATTCACGCAAACATTAAAAGGAATATGATTTAATGACATGCACCCGAGATGTCTGAATTCATTACTAATATAATGCTCCGTCGTACAGGAAATTCGAGGAACGAAAATACTGTGATATCTTTTACAGCTGCCATGTAGAAAGACAAGAATTTGGTTGTTGATTTGACATCTGGTTTCACGATTTGACCCAGTAATTGACGAATGGCCTCTATCCGCATCAAGGTGAAATATTTTCACATCACGCAGATTTGTGTACACGCCCCGGCGGACATTAAAAATCCGTTCTATGAGCCGCCCTGAACTGCTAATGTGCATGCACCAGCTCATAAACAGGATTTGTTAAAAAGAATGAATACTCGAAGAGTAGAATCTGAGTATTCTATATCCTGCGCTTAAAGAAATAAAGGCACTAACTACGGCGGATACAACTTTTTACACAACTTATACAATGTCCTGTCGAGTGTCCTATGTGAATGACTAAATCCCATATAATCAAATCTGGTTAGTGTGGTGTCCCTTTGGTGACCAACGTCGACATCTACATGTGAAGTAGGAAATAATTTTTGAATTACAAAATCAACTCTGATGGGTAAAAGTTGCGAAGCTTTTGAAACTAATAAAGCGGATAAAAGTTGACAGGGGGAATGAGTGGACAGGGGGTCAAGATGGCTGGGGACAAGCCAAATTGGAGGCCTTTTTGCTAGCTTTTGGTGGAAAAAAAGATGGAGGACACACGAAGATCCCGCTGAACAAAAAAAAAGAAAGAACAAGTTGCGAAACATCCGATTATTTTTATTTGAAATTTTTGAATTTTTAATTTTGAAACAAAATAAACAGAAAAGTTATAAATAATCGTAAACCTAGAAGAAAAGCAAAAATAAAATAAATTGCTGAAAAATTAAGAGACATTAAATAATAAACCGGCGTGAGAGCTGAAAAGAAGGAGAAACATAGGAGAAAGGAAAATCTAAATATATAAAATAATAAGCGGTAGTGTGGACCTTTCTCCCGAACGTAAGCACCGAGGGCAAAGCCAGCTGCTGCCAATTATTCCGTGTTTTGAGCGCCGAGGGTGTCATCGCTGCAAAGGGGGGTAAGTTAATACGGGACAATACTGACCGACGGACGGACGGTATATGCAAATAAAAAGTTTTTCTTGTTAAATTTTAAATAAGATTTGGTTACCGGGCAGTATAAGGGAAGGCACTAGGCGAGTTGCCTATAATTGGGTCCTCAAAATTTAGAGGACAGACCGACGATTTAGAGGGTTGAGCTCAAGCCAGGTCGTGAGGTATAAAGTTAGTGCGGGGACAGTGCCCCAAGTTAGCATAGTGCTTCCTCTCCTCCCTGTTAAAAAAATGTGAAGTAATTACTAGAACTTTTTATTAAATGATTTAAAAAAACCTTACATCTATACTTTAACGCTACGACCATCCCCTTAAGATGAATGAACATTGGCTCTAACCGTTGGATGCAATATAAGATGGCGCCTGTAACGGAACCAAAAAGTTTAAAGTGCATATTATAAAAGAAAACAAGATATTAATTATAGTATTGTATTGAATCAAGAAAAAAACGCTTTTGAAAGGAATGTCCGGTTTTGCAGTTGCAATTATAGTTGAATTTTTATGGAGTTTTTAGCCAACTGTAAAACGTCTGTAATTATAAATTATTAAATAAATTTTTATAATGTTCTTAAGAATTTTCTAAGCGTTCCATTTTCAAGATGAAGGCCTAATCGAACAGCAAGGTAAGTGATTCCCGGTAGCAGCCAAGTGGTAGGTGAAGGGGAATTGGGGTAACGATGAAAAAGGCTTAATGTTACCATGGTTGGGGTGGGTGTAGACAAGCATAGAAAACGTCACCGATCTATGCCATCCATGGGAAAACCAAAATAACTTGTATACCAATCTGTGTGTCTTAATTTCAGTTTTGTGAATGATTTTGGTGCGTCTTTGTAGTCCATCCAACAGCTGGCTGATTTTTGTTTTTTTTTTTGTCAATTCTTTGAGATCGTTGTGCCTGGCAAGAATCTCGCCCGAACCCTGAGTTCCAGCCGGAGCTTAAACGCCATCAGCCAGCGCCCGCCAGGACAGGATCTCTCTCCAAAGGCAGTTTCGGTCTCATACGGGGCCTCGACAAAAATGGCGCCCAACGTGGGGCCCGAAGTAATTCGGGTCTTAATATCAAATATGCTCCTAGCACGAAGTTTCTCATATTTCAACGGCATTGGCCACGTAAGTCCGGTACATTAGCCTTTTGAGCATGGTGTAACGTTGCGACGTGAGCTAATGAAGGGGAAATGAGATAATCTATGTGCTTGGAGAGTAGGCTTCTTGTAACTAGTAGGAGTAAGTCAGTAAAGTATAGGGAAGTCACTCTCGTTTTACTATGCGACACCTATCGATGTGATGGGAATTTACCCAATTTTTGTAAGCTTACCTGTCTTTTTACAGAACTCTCGAGCGGCTGGCAGTAAGTCGTGGACATAGTAAGAGTTTGCAGTATGTCGTCCATTGCGATTGTCAGCGGTCCGTAGAGTGGTAAACACAAACCCAGTTAACTTTCCTCGACCAAAACAATTTGCCTTCGACTCGGCCCGACCAGCTTAACGCAGTGGTGGAGTCAGCCATTTATGTGGGCCAACTGGAGTTGATTTTGGTTTTGGAGCAGAAATTACAGCAGATGATTCCGAGATTGGTTCATGAAACACTGATGAACTCCGCAGTAGTTCTAACTTCCATGCAGCAAAATGGTGCGTCTACTAATAATACGACAACAGTCCACAAAGAGCCGACTCCAACCCAATATCAACAAACGTCCACACGCCCGGAAACCGATCAGGCCGCATACCAGACATATACATCAGCGGGGCCTACACCACAAATGCCAGCGTTGATTCCAAAGCCGCAGCTTAAACAACAAGTGCAACAAAATCCGAAATATCCTACAATGCAACAACATCACCAGTCAACGCAACATCAACAACTACAACAGAATTTCCAAGAACCACCACAGCTGCTAGCGCAACAAGAAAATGCGGTGGTGTGGTACTCTCATTGCATTCAATGCAATGCCGAGCAATATCTGTGGGTCGAATGGCTTAAAACATTTTTTTTTGCTCCAGCGCTAACACACTTTTTCCAAACCCTTCCGCCAAAATTTTCATTGCATAGCATACATGTAAGTGTATCAAATATTATATCTCCACCCACGATTCGAAAATAGAAAGTCCGACTTCATGTGAATAGTTGTAGTACTGCCGTTGGCACTTAAAATCCTCCCACTACATTTGTAAATCTGTTGTGCTACGTTTTATCTGTACCTAAAATAGTATCGTTTTAACCGTAAAGACTATTTTGTCATGCCCTCTTCAGGATATAAAAATTTCGTTTACTTATTTATACCTGTGGGGCCGAGTGCTGTATGGATACTAAGTTTTATCTCTCTAGGTCTAAATAATGATTTTGCCACGCCCATTTTGCCTAATTAAACCAAAGTTTTGGGCTCTACGCGGTGTATATGCGGTTCGAGTTTAAAGTAGCGAATAAATTGAGGTATATATATAGATATTAGTAAATTTCTGAGGTTTTGCCATCAACATATGTGAGATATATTTATTGGGTAGAAAGTAAAATTTAATAGTAAAATAGAACAGTAGAAGGACGGAGATTATGCTATATAATAATCAGGTTTAAAACTAGGAATTAAATTATAGATCTACCGAAAGATATTAGGTAGGTACGGTTTCAGTTAAAATATTTCTTTATAGTCATTCACGATTAACGCAAGATTGTTATCCAATATGTATGCGGTTTGTGTTTCGCTGGGTGGATTCTGTACCATAGACAGAAATATACTGCTGGTATTTCCAGGTATAGTTTTAGTAGCTTTTATTTATATAAACCGTTTGCGTTTGGAACCAAACGGCAATTGATTTCTAAACTACTTTAGCATATTTATGATAATTAAGATAAGGCTGAAATAAAAAGTTACGTACTGGTACATACATATTCATACATCTCTTCGTTATGAAAGGGGTTTTCTCTCTCGCAGTAGGTGTGTCCCCAGATATTGAAGCTGTTCCCGTCTGTCCATAGCCGCGTTCCTTACTTCGCCACGATTTTCTAAGCATACACGTGGCTGGCCGGCACATGGTAGCCCATGCAATACGTACGGCTGCAGCTAAATATAGTAGGGCAGGCTTATGAATGAAATGCGAATCATTTATTGTTTCTTATTTACCATCCTAAAAACTTCTTGTCTCTGTATACGGGCTCAGGAAGACGAAGAAGGGTTTAAGTCGGTATGGATGGTGTATTTTCGTGCCCGAGGAGGAATATATTTTTTTTTATTCTTATTCGGTGGCAGAATGTGCTGCGTAAAGTTCTGTGTGGCTAAAGTTGAATGAAATGTGTTAAATATTAAGGCAATTAATTGAATGCGAGGATGATGTGTAGGTCGGGTTTCGCTGAAGTAAGGTAGATGGCGCTAGACACGTATGCGAACTTAGGATTGTCGCAATTATTAAGGTTATAATTTAATTATGATGTTGCGTATAATCGTTTACAGGATACGTTAGGGAGTTTAGTTGGGGGACGTGTTTTGCAAATCGTGAATGTTTTTGTTTTTTTTTTGCAACGCCACGCCCTCTAGTGGATAGTCAGAGTATTCGCGGTTGGCCATAGTCACTTCAGGGGGGTCATACCGATCTGTTTTGGTTTAATGTAGTTACTTCTTCTTCTTCTTTCTTTACTGGCAGCAACAACAGAAATTCATCTATCAGTAGCCGCACGTAGAAAACCATTCCAAGCGCTTCGGTCTTTTGCGCTCCGTAGATAGTTCGTCATACCAAGCTTACTTAACATTTCCGTCACCTGGTCTATCCATCGGAGTTTTGGTCGCCCCCTCCTGCGCCGCCCATCGAGTTTATTGCCGAAGACTTTTCGAGCCGGAGCGTTATCGTCCATTCGTACAACGTGTCCAAGCCAGCGCATTCGGTCTATTTGAACGCGCTTGACCACGTCGATGTCGTTGTACAGCTCATGATTCATTCGACGACGGTACTCGCCGTTCACGATGATGGGTCCAAATATTTTGCGGAGTATTTTTCTCTCGAAGACTCCCAGAATAGATTGATCCGCTTGTGTCATTACCCACGATTCTGCGCTGTAGAGCAAGACAGGTAGGATCAGAGTCTGGTAGAGCTGGATCTTTGTTTTTCGAGAGAGCGCTTTGTCGTTAAATTGCTTGCTTAGCGCATAGTAGCAGCGGTTTGCGATCAATACTCGTCTTTTGATTTCGAGGCTGACATTATTATTTTTGTTTATGGCGGAGCCAAGGTAGACAAAATCATCTACCACTTCAAAATTATAGTTGTCAACGTTCACGCAGCGTCCCAGACGAGTGGACTCTTTGTTCGTTGAAACAAATAACTTGGTTTTGTCCTCGTTTATCACCAGACCCACTTCAGCCGACTGCTTTTCAATGCTCGAAAAAGCCGCAGTAACATCTCGCAATCCACGTCCAATAATATCGATATCATCAGCATACGCGAGCAACATGTGGCTTTTGTTAAATATGGTGCCATTCCTGTTTACTGCTGCTTTCCGCATGATCATCTCCATTACGATGTTAAAGAGATCGCAGGACAGACTATCGCCTTGTCTAAAGCCTCGCTTGGTAGAAAATGGCTCTGACAGATTTTTGCCAATTTTCACTGAAGACTTCGTGTCAGTCAGTGTCATCCCGCAGAGTCGAATTAGTTTTGCGGGGATACCAAACTCAGCCATAGCATCCAACAATTTCTGTCGTATCGGACTGTCAAATGCAGCTTTGTAATCGATGAACAGATGGTAGGTATCGATCTGCATTTCTTGGGTCTTCTCCAGGATTTGTCGTAGCGTGAATATCTGGTCGGGGGTGGATTTACCAGGTCTAAAGCCACACTGATAAGGTCCAATCAGGTTCGCCAGGAGGGGCTTTAGTCTTTCACATAACACACTAGACAGGACCTTGTACGCGATGGGTAAAAGGCTAATCCCGCGATAGTTGGTACACACACTAGGATCGCCTTTCTTAAGCACGGGACATAGGACACTCAGATTCCAATCATCGGGCATGCATTCCCTGGGCCAAATCCTGTTTATGAGCTGGTGCATGCATGTTACCAGGTCATCGCCGCCGGCTTTATTTTTAAGCCGGGCAATTGCCGTGCTGATCTCGTTTTGGCTCGGTGGTGGACAATCTACTCCATCGTCGATGATTGGTGCGATTCCGTCACTTATGCTGCCTTCGGGAACGAGAAGAGATTGAAAGTGTTCCCTCCATATTTGCAGCACACTCTGAGTGTCCGTGACCAGATTTCCGTCTCTGTTCTTACAGGTGGGGATCCCTGTTCCAAAACCTTTACTTTTTACCTTTTGGTAGAACTTTCGGGCCTCACCTCTATCCCTGTAGTTTTCGATATCCTGGCTCTCTCTTTTCTTCCACAGACGCTTTTTCCGTCTGAACATGCGTTTCATCTCCCTCCTTTTCTCTTTATAACGCTCCGTCACCGCACGCGTCGCCATTGGCTGCAGTTTTGCCTTGTATGCAGCATCCATTTCCTCAGACATTTCGCGACATTCGTCATCGTACCAGGGCTTGTCTGAGCGTGGTTTTTCATAACCCAGTACGGTTGTTGCGGCAGTGGTCATAGAATTCGCAATATGCTGCCACTGCATGTCGGGAACATCAGAACTAGGGGAATTTGTAAGGAGTAATTGAGAGAGTTGGTTGGAGTAGGCATTGGCTATCTCAGTGGTCTGCAGCTTTGTGATGTCTAGCTTCCTTTGCGTTTGATTAAGAGTGTTTTTAGCTCTACTTAATCGTGTGCGTACCTTGGCTGCAACTAGGTGGTAATCCGAGTCGATATTTGCACCGCGCATCACACGCACGTCCATAACGCTTGAGACATGCCTTCCATCAATTACCACGTGATCAATCTGATTTCTTGTATTTTGATCGGGAGATATCCAGGTTGCCTTGTGGATATCTTTATGCGGGAATCTGGTTCCACTCACAACCATGTTTCTTGCCGACGCGAAACTTACCAGTCTGAATCCGTTATCGGAGGTGTTGTTGTGTAGACTGAATTTTCCGACTGCTAAACCAAGAGCATCTTCCCTTCCTATTTTAGCATTAAAATCTCCCAGAACAATTTTAATGTCATGTGCAGGGCAGCGGTCATATATATCTTCCAGGCTCTCATAGAATGCATCTTTGATGTCATCGTCTTTGTCTTCCGTCGGGGCGTGTATACAAATCAGCGTAATGTTAAAATATTTTGCCCGGATGCGAATGGTGGCTATACGGTCATTTACAGGGTTAAACCGCGAGACCAGGTGTCGAAGTCTCTTGCCGACTATGAAACCACATCCAAATTCGTGTCTTTCTGCATGGCAGCTGTAAAAGATGTCACAGTTCTTCCGTCGTGTGCATCCCTGTCCCGTCCATCTCATTTCCTGTATGGCGGTGATGTCAGCCTTGTATTTGTCGAGGACATCCGCCAGTTGGATAGAGGCACCATCTCTGTATAGAGTTCGGACATTCCAGGTGCATATCCTTAAATCATGGTCCTTATATCGTTTGCGGGGGTCGTCAACATTTGGGGGGGTTCTTGTTTTTCGTTTTCTTCGTGTTTTCATAATAAATTTTTGTTTAAGGAGAGTGGCTTATTAGGCCACCGCTCCCGATCTTAGTTTCTTGGGGCTGCCAAAGCCACTAAGAGAGCCTGTGTTGAGTTTCAGTAACTTCTGTTACCTAGTTCCTAAGACGCATCGGTGGTAGCATGCCGATTAGGTTACTCAACATTTCGCCTTCTAACTCTAGCTAACTTCAAAGCGGTTGCTTTAAAGTCATTGCCCAGGGAATACTTGGTCTAAGACCGGAAGTAGTTAGCTGCTTGGATAGTGCCACAAAGGAATCGATTCTGGTCACTCCCAAGTGAGTGACAATCAGTAACTTTCTACCTCTGGGCAAAGCCCCATTAATGTAGTTACACTAGAAGAAATTGGTAAATGATTTACACCAAACATTTTTTTCCCTCTCATCCTTTAACATTGCTGTTCGCAGGATGATAGGGTTTGTGGTGTCCCTCTTTTTGGTGACCAACGGCGACATCTACATGTGAAGTAGGAAATAATTTTTGAATTACAAAATCAACTCTGATGGGTAAAAGTTGCGGTGCTTTTGAAACTAATAAAGCGGATAAAAGTTGATAGGGGGAATGAGTGGGCAGGGGGTGAAGATGGCTGGGGACAAGCCAAATTGGAGGCCTTTTTGCTAGCTTTTGGTGGAAAGAAAGATGGAGGACACACGAAGATCCCGCTGAACAAAAAAGTAAGAAAGAACAAGTTGCGAAACATCCGATTATTTTTATTTGAAATTTTTAAATTTTTAATTTTGAAACGACATAAACAGAAAAGTTATAAATAATCGTAAACCTAGAAGGAAAGCAAAAATAAAATAAATTGCTGAAAAATTAAGAGACATTAAATAATAAACCGGCGTGAGAGCTGAAAAGAAGGAGAAACATAGGAGAAAGGAAAATCTAAATATATAAAATAATAAGCGGGAGTGTGAACCTTTCTCCCGAACGTAAGCACCGAGGGCAAAGCCAGCTGCTGCCAATTATTCTGTGTTTATAGCGCCGAGGGTGTCATCGCTGCAAATGGGGGTAAGTTAATACGGGACAATACTGACCGACGGACGGACGGTATCTGCAAATAAAAAGTTTTTCTTGTTAAATTTTAAATAAGATTTGGTTACCGGGCAGTATAAGTGAAGGCACTAGGCGAGTTGCCTATAATTGGGTCCTCGAAATTTAGAGGACAGACCGACGATTTAGATGGTTGAGCTCAAGCCAGGTCGTGAGGTATAAAGTTAGTGCGGGACAGCGCCTCAAGTTACCACAGTGCTTCCTCTCCTCCCTGTAAAAAAAATTTTAAGTAATTACTAGAACTTTTTAGTTAATGATTTAAAAAAAACCTTACATCTATACTTTTACGCTACGACCCCCCCTTAAGATGAAAGAACATCCATCATTGGCTCTAACCGTTGGATGCAATATAAGATGGCGCCTGTAACGGAACCAAAAAGTTTAAAGTACATATTATAAAAGAAAACAAGATGACAATTATAGTATTGTATTGAATAAAAAAAAACGCTTTTGAATGGAATGTCCGGTTTTGCAGTTGCAATTATAGTTGAATTTTTATGGAGTTTTTAGCCAACTGTAAAACGTCTGTAATTATAAATTATTAAATAAATTTTTTTAATGTTCTTAAGAATTTTCTAAGCGTTCCATTTTCAAGATGAAGGCCTAATCGAACAGCAAGGTAAGTGATTCCCGGTAGCAGCCAAGTGGTAGGTGAAGATGAATTGGGGTAACGATGAAAAAGGTTTAATGTTACCATGGTTGGGGTGGGTGTAGCCGAGCATAGAAAACGTCACCGATCTATGCCATCCATGGGAAAACCAAAATAACGTGTATACCAATCTGTGTGTCTTAATTTCAGTTTTGTGAATGATTTTGGTGCGTCTTTGCAGTCCATCCAACAGCTGGCTGATTTTTGTTTTTTTTTTGTCAATTGCCTGAGATCGTTGTGCCTGGCAAAAATCGCGCCCGAACCCTGAGTTCCAGCCGGAGCTTAAACGCCAGCAGCCAGCGCCCGCCAGGACAGGATCTCTCTCCAAAGGCAGTTTCGGTTTCATACGGGGCCTCGACATTAGACCGTATTGAAGTGACCTTAGGACTGCTAAATTCACGACCGACCATATTATTACACAACGACAAACTCTTAAATGTAGAAGGCGACTACCATCTTTTTATCGACACTTCAAAACTACGGAAATTATTAAATGTCATGAATGAGCTTGGTATTCCTACGAAAATGATACGACTTTGTGGAATGACGCTGACCGACACGAAGTATTCATTGAAGGTAGACAAAAATCTGACAGAGTCACTTTGTACTCAGCAATGCTTCATACAGGGCGTTAGCTTGTCATGCAATCTCTTAAACATCCTAAAGGAGAAAGCTGCAATAAACACGACTGATGTCATCTTTAATAAAAGTTACATGCTGCTCGCGTACACCGATGATATAAATATTATTGACAAATTACTTGATAAGCAGTAGGTAGAAGAGGGTCTGGTGACAAATTTTGTTATCATTTAAGTTATGTATATGTTTCAACGAGCAAAGAGTTTGGGACATTCACAACTATAACTTTGAAGTAGTAGATGACCATTCGCTCTCGCATAGGGATGAGGGAATCTATCATTTGGCACAAGAACCAGTACAGAAAATTAAACTGTAAACTGACTGATAAAAACCCTCACCCATATGACTTTCGGCCGTATGGCCAGGCGAGACGTATAGTAAAACTGTAATAAAGGTGTTAGCTCACAAATTTAAAATGTTAAATTCAATATCTCTGGGACATATAACAATTTTTGAATGGGGGTACCAAAAGGGTCTTACTAAGAATAAAAGTAAAATATTCTCAACGGGGTATAGGAGGTACCAGAAGGGGCACAAAGTGTCCGGTTTAATTTCGAAAATCAACGTTCAATAAACGTTTACCTACTGCAAAATTGTTGCTGACTTCTTGTACTTAAAAAAATATTTACCAATAGAACTTTGTGGGTGATTTCGGTAATTTGTATGTAGGGGTTTCAGAATAGGTGTGGCAAATTTTTCGGTTCTCTATGGTTTTGCCTACTGTTAAAAGATAATTTAACTGACAAAATTCAATTATACAGCAGTTCGAAAATTATGGGAGGGAATATTAGTTTTCCAAAAGTAGGCTATTTTGTATGGGAGGTACGAGAAGGGGACGTCCGATAAAGTCGATATTCATTCCTGAGTCAAATTTTAATAAGAAAAAAAATATCTTGCTCACAATATGACTTATTTCAAGGTACTTACAAAAAAAATGTGGATAAAATTATGAGGGGAATTCGGTCATTTGTATGGGAGATACCAGATGGGGTAAGGGAAAATACTTCGGTTTCCTATGTATTTGTTTATTATTCGAAAATAATTGATATTACTTAATTCTAATATCATCTAATTGTGCATTTGGAAGTTGTGTAAGAAATAATAATTTTCCAAAAATAGGTACGGTGCACAGTGGGGAAAAAAAGTTTTTTTGGACATTTGAAATTTTAGGCCGCAATTCTTGACCGATTTTCAAAATTCTTTTTTTTGTATTATTGGAAACAAAATTTTGCACAGAATGTACGTTTTTTTTATTCTGAATTCCTTACCGTTATTTTTTTAAAATTTGTCAAAGTCGATGCAAAAATAATTTTTGACCTTAATGTCAAATATTTTTTGGACTAGGTGTCCTAAAAATTTTGAACCGACCTCAATTAATGTAAACATATGTTACGAATTAAATTCTGTGAAAAAATAAGAGAAAACAATTTTTTGGCTCAACTGCAAGTGAATATGTGGAGTCACTATTTTCGCACTTTAACTCGGTGTCCTGCTCATAATTATTATCCGATTAGAACAAAACCTATTATACAGCCAAGAAAAGTTTTAAGAAAGTCGTCTGTAAAAAATAAGCCAAATCAATGAAGGTCGCCATGCAGTTTTTTTGCATATGTACCAAAATAATGCAGTTTTAAACCTCTGATAAAATACAAATCTGTGTTTACAAGTAGGCTAAGTGGTGTGCTTTTCATTTAAAAAAGACCAATACCATAATACGTTACATCAACTGTCAAAATACTGAAGTTAACCCAATTTCCTAAAGAAATTGAAAAAATTTTAGTTACACCCTCTTATTTGCATTTACGTATCAAAATATCATAAGGCATACATAAGTAAGCCTACTAATACATATGAAATGTTTATATTGCGATTTTAAGCCCTATGTATTGCAAATATATTTGAATTTTGTATATGCGTTTAACAAATTTCCTTATTTTGACAGATGATGTAACGTATTATGGTATTGGTTTTTTAAATGGAAAGCCCACCACTTAGCCAACTTGTAAACGCAAAATTTTATTTTATTGGTATTTTAAAACTGCATTATTTTGGTACATATGCAAAATAAATTGCATGGTGACCTTCACCGATTTGGCTTATTTTTTACAAACGACTTTCTTAAAACTTTTCTAGGCTGTATATTAGGTTTTGCTCTAATCGGATAATAATTATGAGCAGGACACCGAGTTAAAGTGTGAAAATAGTGCCTCCACATATTCACTTGCAGTTGAGCCAAAAACAAATTTCTGTCTTATTTTTTCACTGAATTTAATTCGTAACATATGTTCACATTAATTGAGGTCAGTTCGAAATTTTTAGGACACCTAGTCCAAAAAATATTTGACATTAAGGTCAAAAATTATTTTTGCATCGACTTTGACAAATTTTAAAAAAATAACGGTAAGGAATTCGGAATAAAAAAACATTCTGTGCACAATTTTGTTTCCAATAATACAAAAAAAGAATTTTGAAAATCGGTCAAAAATTGCGGCCTAAAATTTTAAATGTCCAAAAAAACTTTTTTCCCCCACTGTGCGGTGGTACCAAATGGGTGATACCAATGGCGAAGTAGTCCATATTCATTCCACAGTCAAATATTTATAAGCGTAGACCTTTCGCAAAACATGACTGAATTCAGTGTACTTGGAAAAAATATTCATATATAAAACTATAAAGGTGAATTCGGTCATTTGTAAGGGAGGTACCAGAAAAGGCATGACAAAAGTTTCGGTTTTTGAAGATTTGTTTTCAATTACAGTTTCGGTCTTTTGGGGGTTTGTTTACTATTATAAACAGGCAACCGGAAATATGACCTTAAAATCGTGTTTTATGCGCATAAAACATGACATATAAATGGCAAAATATGCCCTTACAATCATAAAAAATTAAAGTCACTTAATTTCTTTTCATATAAATTATAAATATTCTTATTTAAAGTAAAAAAAAACAACTTAAAAATTAAAAAAAAAAACAAATACATTTTTAAACAAAACAATATTACTTTAAATTCGGTCTTTATAAGTATTTTTAGTAAAATTACATACACAAATGTTGAGTAAGTAAAATAAAATAAAAAGAAGTATACAATTGAATTCCTACCTATATATCAATTTATGACATATTTCTGTTTTAGTATTATTTGTTAAGGAAAAATTAAAAAAAAATAGATCACATCAAATTATTTAATACTAAAGTTTAAAAAATCTTGCACTTTGTTTTTTGTATGTTCAGCATTTTATTTGAAATTTTTGTTGCAATAAACTACAAAATATTGAGATAAATTACACAATGCAACACATTTTTGATCTCGGCTTCTAAATAGTTGATCCTTATGTAAAATTTCACGCTGAATTCGAATCTATTCAGAAATATACAGAAAGTAGAACTGTTTTTGAGATATCGCCAAATTTTCATTTTTCATGTTTTGAAAAAAGGTAGGCCAGTTTTCCTGGGTTTAGTTCTCCGATTTTTGCAAACTGAAAATACAAGATAATAAAATTATTTCTTACAAAAACGACAGTTGTTTAAAATAAAAAACATAAAAAACGAAGTTATATCACATCCAAGTTAAATTTTTGTAAAAATTTTGATAAATTTTCAAGTTTTCGATGCCTTTTATTATGTTTTTTTCCGTCTTTCCGTAAAAATTTTACGGCTTCAGGCAATTAAATGACAGAATAATATCTTTCCAAAATTGTTTGCCCTTTGTCATCAAAATCGGATGAAAAATAAACGCTACATTCACAATTAAGTAAACATAACTCTTCTTGAGAGTAGTATTCATTGTTGGTTTGCAAGCTCTCCGATGCGTAACTCTACGCCTTTTGTTAAAAAAGTAACATAGGAATATCTAAACAAACAATTTGGGTTATTTCAACAAATGCTGCAAATGCGAAAGTACTTTTTATCCGATTTCGATGACCAAGAGCAAACAATTTTTGTAAGATATTATTTTATTATTTAATTGTCTCAAACCGGAAAAATTTTTACGGAAAGACGGAAAATCATCAAAATTTTTACAAATATCAAACTTTGAAGTTATGAATGGATTTTAAATAACTGTCGTTTTTTAAAGAAATACTTTTATTATATTTTATTTTCGACACAGTTTACAAACGTCGGTGAACTTAAACCATTTTAGTAGATCTCACTTTTTTCATAACACTAAATATGAAAATATAACGATATCTTAAAAACCGTTCTACTTTCCACATATCTCAGAGCAGATTCGAATTCATCGTACATTTGTTAAATGTTAAATGTCCCGGACACTTGAAATTTTGTGACATAGTGTTACAACAAAAAATGTTGTCTATTACAACATAAAATGTTGTTGTACATTGAGAATGATCTTTCGACATCGACAGATGTAATTGGAGCGAATTTAAGGGACAGTATTTCCTTTACATCGTATTTTGATGTTAATGTTGGTGCAGATTCACACAATTCTTTACAAATACTTCTCATTACTTCCAAGCCAACGTTTTTTGTTGTAATTTGATTAAATTTTTTTTACAATTAAATTAAATCGGAATCCGCTAGATTATCAATTAATTAAAAGGTGCCTTCAAACACATGAACTTGTTCAATTCACATAAGACCTGATGTTTGCAAATTTTTAATATGGTTTGCAATCAAACCGTAATTTGAAGCAATATAAATCAAGTCAGATCTAGTTTTGGGGTCTGTCAAGACATCCTTTGCATTTTTAATGGATCCTCATCGTTTAATGTACTTAGGACCTTTAAAATGTTTTTATAATTGTTGGCATAGTAGTTAACTGCTTCAAGCCATGTTTCCCATCGTGTTGTTATAGTCTGGAGGTAATGCAATGGAATAAAAACATTTGTTTAAAAAGTTCCACTCTACATCGAACTTTTAAAAATACCTTCTTCACATTAGCAATAGCTTTATTTACGTTTTCATATAAAGTTCTAATACATTCACACAATCGATGGAGACCATAAGCAATATATGTCACATGAGTCACTTTCGGATAAACTACGGATAAGTGCACATCGCATAAATGCAAAAACCGCATAAGTGCACTGGAACTTGAAGCCATTAGCCTTTTTTATACGTTTACATACAAAAATACACAGATAAGTGCAAATTGAACTGGTGTTACAGATTAATAAAAATAATCTAATGTTTTTATAAATGCAATAATCGTGGCATTATGCAATTTTTGTATATATGCAATAGTTGTGCACTTATCCGAGTTTTGTATAAATGCAAAAACCGCATAAGTGCACAAAAAGTCGACCGAAACCGATGTGCACTTATCCGTAGTCTACTGTATAGCTTTTGCAGCCTTTACCATGTATGGAGCTGCATCCGTCACAAAAAGCAAAACATTATTCTTATTGAAGATGACGTCCAGATTTTTGATGGCGTCGTCACACAGTCGCGAAATTGTCGAGGAATTAGTCCTTTCCAAGACTGCTGTATGTAGTAAAATTTTCTCACTTGCATTTTCCTTGTCTGATCTTAATACGCCTGCTATAACGTTTGCCACATTTCTGTCTGTTGCATCTATAGTTTCATCGATTCAGATCCACAAAAATTAATTTTTTAGTTTTACTCGAATATTGTCCATGCAGTCGTTGTATACACTTTTTGAATATTAAGTTCGAAGATTCCTCCGTGTATCTCTCAAATAGTGTTCGTATATTTTGATTTCTCATTTTGTAAAGTAGAATGCCAGCAGACACAAAAGCTCGGCACATTCTGGCAAAAATAATTGTTTGATCGGCTTATTTTCACTTCTATGACTTAGTTGAATATGTTTATAGCTTTCCACATGTTGTTTCGCTTGAAATCTGCAATCTGCTGCTATAACTTTGCTGCAGATTTTACAATAGAGGAATCAACTATCAGCATGTAAGTCAGGAAACTCTTCTACAAGCGCCTTTAGATTTGCTGATTTTGTCAGTTTAGATTTAGGCATTATGTCCAGGATCGAAATCGGTGGTGGTTGAAAAACACATTTTTTTATGATTTGTTTACATATTGAATAAGAACGTGCTCAAAAAACAGGATTTATAAACGTTTAACAGTAGTAGGCAAACATGTAGCAGATGTGGCTATTAAAAAATGAATGTGGCAAAGATTTCTTTGTTTTTACGAACAAAAAATTTATGTGGAAAACATAAAATATGCTTAAAAAGGGATATTTTTTCAAAAATATGCCCAACAATTTTTTAAATATGCTTAAAAAAATTGGATTTCTTTAAAAATATGCTCATAAAACCAAAATATGCCGAAATATGACTTTATGTGTAAAATATGCCAAAATATGATCTAACAAATAGGTCTCCAAACACTTATAGGATCATGAAACATGTAAATACATTACCCATTTGTTAATATCTCGTTCTAAAAAAAACATGCTGTAGCATATTTCCGGTTGCCCTGATTATAATGTTATTAAACTGATCAAATTCAAATATCCTCCAGTTGTCCGTTTGGAAGTTATGGAAAAAATATTAATTATCTAAAAATAGGTTATTTTGGAAGGTATCAGAAGAGGTGGGGCTATTCCGCTCATTTACAATCCCACTACTTCATTGTGGAAAATAGTAATACTGGTATATTTTTAAAAGGATCAGATTAGGCTTGCTCGAATAAACCATTATATCCAAATATTTTCCAAAACAAAGTTATGGGATGCCAAATAAGTCCCACATCTTTGGGTAGCTTTTATAAAAAATTACATATTTTTTAAAATGTATATTTCTTCCATAACTTCCAAACGGACTACCGGAAGATATTTTAAATTGATCGGTTTAAATATTTTCTAATAGCAGACAAATTCTTTGTAAACCGAAACCTTCTGATACCTCCTCAAAAAATGACTAAAATCGCCCTCAATATTCTACATGGTTTTTGTTGTGGGTACACTGAATTGTGTCGAATTTTTAACGAGGAAAACGCGTATTAAACGTGGACTTACGTTGTGCTGCCCCTTCTGGTACTTCCTATACAAATAATCTAATTTCCCGAAAATCTTTTTTTTTTAAAAAATTTTGTAAGAAATTCCTCAAAACGTCGATAACAGTATGACACAATTTGAGGGTCATTGTCTTAGGGGTGAATGAAACCAATATCAAACGATCGGATTTGGCCTCAGTAACAAAAGCTTAAACTTAATTTTGCTCCACTACGGCACAAATTTTTTTTACAGTGGTTTGAATTTTGATAGCTTTGGTCAAAAGTTGAATCAAAGAATATGAAAAATCATGTCGCACCTGTTCATCAAAAGTAACACAACTCAAAACTTACGACTTCTCAGTAGAGGCAAACAACTTAAAAAAAAAACTTAATTTCCCTTTGCACCCCATGAATGAGGTATGGGAAGCTTCTCGCGTTGTTGTGAATTAACACGCTTTCTTTTTTTAGATTCGTCACTGTTTGAGAAGCTCTTTCTAGACATGCCGATAGACTCGACACTAATACTGCGAAGTTGCTGTCGACAACATTCGAGGGGAGCCGACAATGAAAGAACAATTTTTTAAGATGACTGGAGCCAGGTTTGAACCTGCGATCTCCCGCATGGTAGTCGCGTATTCTAACCACTATGCCACGGCCGGTCCCAGAGGCAAACAACTAGTTCCGCCAATATAATGGAATTATTGTTATAAACAAATATAACGTTGTTAAGGAAACTCAATAATCTTTATATCTTTATATATAAAATTCTACCGTACGTGTGTTGTGACTGAACTCCTCCTAAACGGCTGGACCGATTTGCATAAATTTTTTTGTATGCGTTTGGGTGGCGCCCCGGATGGTTTAGATTTACAATTCGGTCCAACCAATAATAAGAAGCTTCCTTCCTTTACACTTTTGCTTCTATGAAGCGGTTAATTGTCCTCACCTTTTTTTGGTGTGCACCGCTGCTCTAGTAATTACTAAATAGAATTAAAGTGCGTAAACACTTTACTGGCTAAATTAATGTTGTCTAATAGCACACAGAAAAAAAAGGAAAATTGAATTTAAGCACGAAATCATTTGAGTGAGATTTTGTTCAGCAACACTGTCTTAGCGGCAATCCCAATGGTTATTCCACAATCCTCGTTTTAAAATCCGCTCATAATGGCCCGGAAACAAAATACTTAACATAATGAGGGAAAATTACATATTAACTTCTTGAGATCATGTTAATAACTATTAAACCTCTGAAGCATTAAACATTTTAGTCCCTTCGCTCTGAAAAATATCAACAGATATGGCCGTAATAAAGAAACTAATTACAATTTGTTAAATTATGTCATTAAATAAAAATAACAGCATAAATATTTCCAAAAATAAAGGAAATACATGGCATGTCGCTACAACTCTTTTAGTAACAATAACAGCAAAGTAACTATAGCGGCGGACTGAGTGCGGTGTGAGTATGTTGCCATGGCTATAGCACGTAAACGTACCGGACTTGAGCGACAACAATGACAGCCCAGGATAAAGGCAGCATTTTTATCACATTTCCATTACACACACACATATACCATTATGTATATATAAAAGAATACAAGCATAATTACCATATACTGCTATATGTATTACACAGTTGTCCAAGGATGCCAGTACAAACACATTTTCGGCAGCCAGCATCAGCAGATATGTGACAATGGAGTTACATAGAGCGCATAGACATTTTAAAGTTCTTGTAGAGATACAACAAAAATAATGATTGTTACTGTTTCGTATGATGGCTATTATTTCTTTGAATATTAAACGATTAAACCCTCGACTGCTGTACTTTAAACTTTTCACATAATCAGAGGATTTTGAACCTAACTAACAACAGTTTTGTAGCGTTGTAACGTTTGCTTTGCCTTATTCCAGGACCAATTGTGCACTAGGGCTCATTGTGTTGGTTTGAATGCAATGCGCCTACAAACGGAGAATAGAGAATAGCCTGGAACAATTGCTACGAAAATCTCAGAGGTACACACAAATCCACCTGCCATTGTCTTCTAATTAACTTGCTAATAGGAACTGATACGTTCCGGAATATGAACTTTGCAGCATATAATGTACACATATACGTGTAATAGGTATGACAGATACAATTGACTGGCGTTACAGTGTTCGGTAACTGAATTGTGTTCATACACCATATTCAATGTATACTTAAAAAAAAAAACTTAATTTCCCTTTGCACCCCATAAATGAGGTATGGGATAGTTTCTCGCGTTGTTGTGAATTAACACGCTTTCTATTTTTAAATTCACAACTAACGGCACCTACTTGTTTATCGACGAATGCGAACGTCACTGTTTTGAGAAGCTCTTACTAGACACGCCGATTGACTCGACACTTGTACTGCGAAGTTGCTGTCAACAACATTCGAGGGGAGCCGACAATGAAAGAACAATTTTTTTTAAGATGACTGGAGCCATGTTTGAACCTGCTATCTCCCGCATGGTAGTCGCGTGTTCTAACCACTATGCCACGGCCGGTTCAATGTATACGCTTTACCTTATAATAGGGAGTTGTATAAAGTTTGTCACTATAATTGTAACAGTTAGAATTACTCAATGGGGACATCTTCTTTAAAGTCATATGGGAATAGCTAAACTTTTCAATATGTATTTTAATATAGAAGTTTTTGGGTTTTTATACCCTAACCCTTTGGGAAGATGGTATGTATCATTTGATACGGGAACAAGTGTAACATTTTTAAGGAGACGTGTTAGAACTCCAAGTATCTTAAGACCATATTAGTTTCAGGACTTTCTAAGACGAGTGAACCATGTCCTTCTGTCTGACTGGTGAGCACGATAACCTTCTGGTACCTTCCGCACAAAATTACCTTCTTCTCTTTCTTCTTTAATGCCAGCTTCTCTTCGGTCTTTTGCGCTCCGTAGATAGTTCGTCACACCAAGCTTAGATAACAGCTCTTTCACCTGGTCCATTCATCAAAGTTTTGGTAACGAAACGGATCCAAATATTTTGCGAAGTATTTTTCTCTCCCAGGATTCTGCGCTGTAGAGCAAGACAGGTAGAATCAATGTCTGGTAGAGTTAAATCTTCGTTCGTCGGGAGAGGGCTTTGTCATTAAAACGGTTGCTCAGCTCATAATAGCAGTAGTTTGCGATCAATACTCGTCTCTTGATTTCTAGGCTGATTTTATTATTTTAGTTTATGGCGGAACTGAGGTAGACGAAATCATGTACCACTTAAAAGTTATAGTTGTCAACGTTCACGCAGCGTCCCAACCGAGTAGACTCTATGTTCGTTCAAACAAAAAACTTGGTTTTGTCCATATTTATCACCAGACCCACTTTTGCCGACCGCTGCTCAATGCATGAGAAGGTCACAGTAACATCCCGTGGTATTCGGCCAATGATATCTTTATCATCGAAGTCGCGTTTACTGCAGCTTTCCCTATGATCATCGCCATTATGATGTTAAAGAGATCGCATGGTAGAATTATCGCCTTGTCTAAAGACTCGCTTGGTGGAAAACGACTCTGTCAGATTTTGAACTATTTTCCCTGAAGACTTCGAGTTGGTCAGTTTCATCCTGCAAAGTCGTATTACTCTCGCGGGGACATCAAACTCAACAAGAGCATCTAACAGCCATAGCATCTATCGGACTGTCGAATGCAGCTTTGTAGTCGATGAACAGATGGTAGGTATCGATCTGTATATCTTGGGTCTTCTCCAGAATTGTTGTATCTGGTAGGTGGTGGATTTACCAGGTCTAAAGCACTGATGTCCATCTCATAGCACTTTTGTGCGGACCAACACATAAACAAAGTCACACTTATTCTTATGCTCATCCATTCAGTCGTCGCTGAGAAAGCGAAGTGAAAAGACGTAAGCGGACGTATGAATCTTTTGTTCTTAATAAAATAGAAATTATTTGAAATATAATTTTATTTGTTTAAAAAATACTTGAAAATTTAGTAAAATTTGTGCTATGAAATATATAATTTTTTTTATTTCCTTATACACAACCATTTCGCTGTGAACAACCAAAATCATAAAAAATATCAGCAAAAAATGCATACACCCGTCCTCATGTGCACACGTCGGTATCTAGTCGACGACTGAAGCAACATCGATATTCTCACCAATACAACGTCATAAAAAATTTTGGACACCACTGGTCTAAAGCCACACTGATAAAGTCCAATCAGGTTCGCCAGAATGGGCTTTAGTCTTTTACATAATATACAAAACAGGAATTTGAATGCGATGGGTAAAAGGCTAATCCCGCGATAGTTGGTACACACACTTGTATCATCTTTCTTAAGCACAAGACATAGTACACTCAGATTCCAATCATCGGGCATGCATTCCTTAAGCCAAATCATTTTTATGAGCTGGTGCATGCATGTTGCCAGCATGGTGCATGTTAACCCAGTACGGTCGTTGCGGCAGTGGTCATAGAATTCGCAATATGCTGCCACTCTGTGTCAGGAACATAAGAAATAGGGGGGTTTGTTTGGAATAATTGAGAGAGTTGGTCGGACAAGTCTTTGGCTATCTCGGTGTTATGCAGCTTTGTGATGTCTAGCTTTCTTTGCGTTTGGTTACGAGTGTTTTTAGCACTACGTAATCGTGTGCGTACCTTGGCTGCAACTAGGTAGTGATCCGAGTCAATATTTGCACCGCGCATCACACGCACGTCCATAACGCTTAAGACATGCCTTCCAACAATTATCACGTGGTCAAACTGGTTTCTTGTCTTTTGATTAGGGGATATTCAGGATGCGTTGTGGATATCTTTATGCGGGAATCTGGTTCCACACACTACCGTGTTTCTTGCCGACGCGAAACGAACTAGTCTGAACGCTTTAACAGAGGTCTTGTTTTGTAGACTGAATTTTTCAACTGCTGAACCAAGATCATCTTTTCTATCTGTTTAACATCAAAATCTACGGGGACAATTTCAATGTCGTGGTCATGGCAGCGGGCATATATTACCTATTCCGTCAGTGCATGTACGCTATTCAGCATGGTGTGGACATATTTCGCCTTGCTGCATTTAGTGGCAATTCATTCACTTCACTCAGCTTAAGCTGTGAGACCAGATGTCTAATACTATCTAATATGACGACAAATCCAATTTGTGTCTTTATGCATAGCTGTAAAAGATGTCCCAGTTCTTTTGTAGAGTACATCCCGGTTCCGTTCATCGCATTTCCAGTATGGCAATAATGTCAGCCGTGAATTTGTCGTAGACATCCGCCAATTGTATAGAGGCTCTATCTCTGTAGAGAGTTCTGTAACAATTTTCCGTGCTTTATATCCTATATTTCTACCCCTTATTGTTTAATTTTGTCCAAATTTGTATCTTATATATCTCAAATCTATCTCAGAGCCGACATTACAATTGGCTATACCAATAGCTGCTATGGGAACATCATCATCTTAGATCATTTTATTGCTTCTATAAATCTATAATCTATATTAGTTCAAGTACGCACTTCTCTTATTGGATATTGGTCGAAATACATTTGTAGTTACCCGTATTACCCGAAATAGTCCTTGGCTAACCAGTCTCTCTTTGTATCGAACGTCAATGAAGTAATTTTGAAATGCCATGATTCCCTAAGCGGATTGCCACCGCCAGCATTTGTTCCGTCGACTCATTTTGGAGCACACGTTAGTGCAAAGAAAACCAACTGATTCATAGGTGATTACCTGTCATCTAATTCGACTGGGCATTGTAATTGTCTACCACTGCGAACAAAGATTCTACTTTGTTGCTGCACACATTGTTGTTATGTGATGAAGAAGAAATTACAGTGGCGAGGGCTAGGCAGTACAAGACTTGTATAGTAGTAAACAACCTGGCACACACTCGCTACACACACACACACACACAATATGGAGACCCTGGGATGTGAAAGCAGTCATTCTGTTATTTACATTGGTTATGCACTTCATTGATGCCTGTCGTCCTGGGTGTGTTATCCTCGTGATTGTCCAATGTTGACCACAAAGACGATTATGTTACATGGCCCCCTTTTCTATTTGAATGTTTGCAGTTGGTGGTGGATATGCTGTCGTTGTACCCTGTATGAGCTCATGGAAGATAATATTGGCCACAATGGTCAGTTTGTGTGGAAATGAGGTAATGCAAATAAGTTTGTAGAATACACGTATTTGTGTAAGGTATGATTGAAGATGAATAGGGGAGTGATCAAATATTAGGGGGATCAATTTGGCTGAAATGAAGAATATACAGGACTTAGTTCTAATAATAGGATGCACACAACACTATCTGTCCTTATAAAGGGTAGTCTGAAAAGTCTCAGACATGAGGTATAGATGGGGTGGTTGTTCGAAAAGTATGACTACCATGTAAAAAAACTACGTAGTGTGTGTGGCCCTGCACAGTTCGGTGACAGAGTGCGTCAAATGGACGGATTTTTTGATATTTTTATTCAGGCAGTGTTCGTGAATAACCAAAGAGGAATACGTAATATAATAGGAAAACAAATTTGGCAAGAAAGTTTGATCGCCGTCCATCGATTTTATAGCCGATTAATTCATTCACAACAACATATTTTAGCCAACGGATTCATTCTATTTGGTACGCTTGACTACGTCGATGTTGTTATACAGATCGATTCGTATCAGTAAACATATTTTCGTCCCTGTGTCTTCAAGCCGGAATACCTCTTTTATAAGCATTAAATTGTAAGTACAATTGGTGGCCTTCACCTCTATCTCTGTAATTTTCGATATCCTAGCTCTCTTATCTCCTATGATCGTTTTCGGCACTGCCTAATCTAGTGCGGACCTTGGCAGCGACTAGGTGGTGATCCGAATCTGCAGGGAGTACAAGACTAGTGCTATTGGAGGCCATGTTGGCCCAAGGTAGCCAGTTACCTACCTGGTCGTTTGGATAAGGAGTCTTGCATTTCTCATATGAAAGATGTTAGCACTTACTCGATAATAGGGTGGAGAGTTTCCTGATGCTGCTTGTATCTGCTGTCTGGGCAATAGTTCTATTGGTGATGCATGTATCCTAACAAACGGAACATTATTCCATTTAGAAAGGTCTTTCCGGAGAGTCTGAGGTTGCAATGCTGTTGGATCGAACTGATCTAACAATCATGTTCTGCATGGAATGTGGGTAAGATTCTATCTATACCAGGAGAGTTGGCTAGAGCAACGGAATTTCTTACCAGTTTGTAGATATAGCTCGAGATAAGTGAAGAATGCATGTCTTTATAAGTAGATTAGACAAGTCTTTCCGGCAATAGCCGGGACCGGCCGTGTCATAGTGGTTGGAACACGCGGCTACAATGCAGGAGATCCGTGGTTCTATTCCCGGCTGCAGTCATCTACATTTTTTTTTCATTGCCGACGCTTTCCGTGTTGTCGACAGCAACTTCGCAGTATAGGTGTCGAGATAATCGGCATGTCTAGTAAAAGCTTCTCAAACAATGACGTGCCCCCCGCCGCATTCGTCTTTTTATAATGCCAGAGAGAGAGTAGCAAGACTGACTGAGACGTATACTGCGGGGCGTCATATGATTCCCTTTGAAACTAACTTTTCGCCCAAAAAACATGTTTTGGGCCTTATTTCATTGCATTTGGGCGATATGTCATTTTGTAGTTTGGTTTTTGGTTTGGTTTTGGTCGATATGACATTTGGCGAAATCACGGTACGCCAAATAGAAAGCGTGTTAATTCATAACAACGCAAGAAGCATCCCACATTCTTGGGGTGTAAAGAGAAATTAAGTTTTAAGTCTTCCCAGGGTATCTGAGGTTGCTATGCTGTTGGATCAGGCCGATTTCACAATCTTGTTCTGCCTAATGAACCGCAAGGGGTAGAAACTGGAAGTTGTTCGACTTCGAGGTCCCACTAGAGGCCTTTTTCTGGTACCGTGGGTGACATGGGGAACCGACCGTGGCATAGTGGTTAGAACACGAGACTACCATGCGGGAGATCACAGGTTCAACTCCTGGCTCCAGTCATCTTAAATAAAAAAAGATAAATGTTCCTTCATTGTCGGCTCCCCTCGAATGTTGTCGACAGAATGTTCGCAGTATTAGGGTCGAGTCAATCGGCATGTCTAGTAAAAGCTTCTCAAACAGTGACGTTCGCATTCGTCGATTAACCAGTAGGTGCTGTTAGTTGTGAATCTACAAATAGAAAGCGTGTTAATTCACAAAAACGCGAGAAGCTATCCCATACCTCATTCATGGGGTGTAAAGGGAATTTTTTTTTTATTTTCAAGTGGGTGACATGGAATTCCCAGCAGCAAGGTCTCCCGTGCGTACCCTTATTCATCAAAATCTTATTGATCTCACGGCGGTTCAGGCGGGCCTTTCCTAAGAAATACACAGTTATCGTTCACCATCGTCGAGCGGTAACTTCTGTTACCCACTCTTTAATAAACATCAGTTGTAGCACGCGATTTATGTTACTGGATTTCTGGATATTCCAAAGTAAATAACGATCTGAAGGCTCAAATTAGAATATTCCCCATCCCTAGAAGCAGTCTTTTTTTCTCGAAATAAATATTCAGAACTGTTTAAAAAAACATGATATAAACGACATTATAATTACAACTGAGGCGCCCTGCCAAATAATATGTGAAACTTTGCTAATATTCTACAACTCAGTCCCTATTGCATTCTTAAATGGACATCCTATATTATATTAAGCCAAAAAAAACTTCACCCTTCTCATTAACTTTCCTTTCACCCACAGTCTGCGAAATGTAGTGTGGACAATGGTATTTAATTGTTTCTTAGTAGTTAGTACATATACATAATTTATGTGAGGTGGCCCAATATTATCTTAGTATAAAATAACACTGAAAATTCCTCTACATTGTTTGCATGCACAAAATCTCATACGTTGTAAATACCCCGGTGTCGTCTCTGCGCCAGCCGCACCCACAACTTTATTAACAGCTTCTGTAATATTTACCAATATCAGCTGATTTAGGGTAAGGATTGTTTAACAACGTATTACACAAATCTGCTACATTACGCTCCATCCAACTCTCTGACTCTCTCTATGTTTATTTTCCCGTTTTTAATATTTACGATATCCTATTATTAATATTGAGAGAACTCAGACGACAAGGACATTATAAGGATGAAGAGTAAATCAACACAAAATTCATTTGTTAGAGCTTTCAAAGTTTTTAAGCTATATCGTAAATATGTAATGTTTATCAAGAAAGCTTTGCAGGAACTTCCACACTGGATGTGAAAGACTTAATATCGTATTTTTATCTTTTAACTCTGCTTTCACTGCCTGTCAGCATATGGGTTGTCAGTAGCCTTTCAACTATGCTGGCGTGAGGACATGTGATGTGGATTTTTTTTTAATAATCATAACTTTGCATTTGTTGTGGTTTTAGACGAGTTCAATGTTTTCGATTGTTTCGTTGTCACTACACAAGTGATATGGCATCAGGAGAGGTTCTATAAGTATCCATGTTGTATGTGAAATGGTTGAGTGTGTAGATGAATTTATTGAGTGCTTTAAAATTATATTATGAAATCATGCATAGTTATTCATAATTTAATGCTCTAATTATTCTTACAGCAACTAAGAGTCTTTTACAGCGGAAAGTCGTGGGGGATGTCAACGTTTTTGAAGAACAATTTCTTTTGTTGCGGTACCTAAGTAACAGGAAAAATACTTTGATAAAAATTAATGCAAACTTCCTAGGTGTTATAAATTACAAAGATAAAAGTACCAGAAAAGTAATTAATAAAAATAAAACACATTAAAAGAGGGAATGAAAACAAATTTTCGTGTTACCTGCCAACTATTTAAATTTGAATTACTGAGGAAAAAAACTGTACCGTTTTCTTGAGTCTGTCTCTACAATAGGATTCAATAAATGCATTTAAGAAAATCCATTGAAATATTCTCTTCACGACAAATCCTGGTAAAAACTCATGAAATGTAGATCGACACCTACCAACTGTTTGTCAACTCTTCGACAAGGAATAGGCTATATGAGGCCTTGGCTGAATTTGGTATTACGGCAAAACTAATTCGACTTTGAAGATGTACCTTGGAAAACACTATATCCTCTGTTAAGATTGGTAAGGATCACTCTGAACCACAGTTTTTTAGCATGTAATCAGGTAAACATACTTTTAATTTAATAAATTGAACTGAGCGAAAGATAGAGTTGTCAACGGCAAACATTAGCTGCGTCGAGTATTCCCGCACACTTTCACTTACTTACTTACTTAGCTGGCACTTCTTTGCAATCGTATAGGATTAAATGCCGAACGGAGAAAAATATTATATGCTCATCGATCTTCTGCGCCAGTTAGTCACACCAAGTTGGGCAAGGTTCTCAGTAGCCTGATCTTTCCAACGTTGTTTCGGTCGCCGCCCATCAAGTTCATTGTCGAAGACTTTTCGAGCTGGAGCGTTTTCTGCAATGCGTACAACATGACCTAGCCAACGCAACGCAACATGACCTAATGCGCCTGACAACGTAAACGCCAGTGTACAGCTCGTACAGCTCAAGATTCATACGACCTCGATACTCTCCGTTAATGATGATGGTCCCATATGTTTTACGGAGTATTTTTCTCACGAATTCTGACAGAACCGATTCATACGCAAGTGTCATAACCCAGGACTCTGAACCATACATCAAGACAGGTAGAACCAGTATCTGGATGGATGGATTCGTCGAGAGGGGGCTCTGCCCTTAACATCACTTGCTTAGTCCGTAGTAGCATTTATTAGCAAGCAAGATTCTTCTCCGGATTTCGAGGCTGACATTATTTGTTTTGTTGATGCTGGAGCCTAGGTAGACAAAATTATCTACCACCTAGAAATTACAGTTGTCAACGTTCATGCAGTTTCCCAAACGTGTAGATTCTTTGTTCGTTGAAACTAATAACTTCGTTTTGTCCTCGTTCACCGTTAGGCCCATTTTCGCTGATTCCTTCTGTATACCTGAGAAGACTGCAGTCACATCCCGCAGTTTTCGACCGATGATGTCTACGTCATCAGCGTGCGCGAGTAGCATGTGGCTTTTGTGCCACTCGTGTTTACTGCAGCCTTTCTCATTATCATATCCATCACAATGTTGAAGAGATCGCACGATATGCCGTCGCACAGTGGAACTTTTTTTTTTTCTTAGAGATAGAGTTCTGAAATTTTGCACGAATAATCTTAAATGTATGTGCGATTATTCTATAAAATATGAGCCAAATTAAAAAATAACTTTTTTCAGAATAAAGGTAAGAAGTTTACTTTTAGCATATAGAGATGACTTATACATGTAATTGGTACAATTTTTGATCCGAAAAAGAGTCTAACGCTTTATAGGAGACGAGTTAGACCCCAAGTATCTTAAAACCAAATTAGATTCAGGACTTTTTAAGACGATTGAGCTATGTCCGTCTGTCTGGCAGGCTGGCTGGAGTGCTGGTGAGCAGGATAACTTGAGTAAACCTTAACGGATCGGTATAAAAATTTACCAGTATTAATGTTTTTCAAAGGGCGTCGGGAGTGTGATGCAAGGTAAAGCTTCTGATCGGTTTAACTTGGCAAACCCAGAGTGATCCTTGCCAATTGCACTTCAAGTCTACTCACAGAGCTCCGTTTTCGTGGTACTACTGCGAACGGAGTACCTCCACGTGGTGACGCCTGGAAACGTGCTTTCTGACACCCGTCAGAGCACGGCTAACTGTGAGGGGCGAAACCTAAAACCCAGGCACGTCAGCTCAGACTGAGCGGTACCCTGGTCAGCGTCTGACCCAGAATGGGCGGCTGCAATAAAATCCTGGCAGGAGGAGAAAACTGCGACGTGGTGCGCTGGGCTTGCAACCCGCCACTGACGTTTATACTATTGCAATGAAAAGAAGTAAGATAAGAATAAAACGGACCCCCCAAAATGTTGACGACCACCGCAAACGAATTAAGGACCATGATTTGAGGATATGCACCTGGAATGTTAGAACACTGTATAGACCAGGTGCCTCCATCCAACTGGCGGAAGTCCTCGAAAAATACAAGGCTGACATAACCGCTTTACAGGAAATCCGATGGACGGGACACGGGTGCTCGCGCATGAAGACGTGCGACATCTACTATAGTGGCCATGCGGACAAGCACGAGTTTGGTTGTGGATTTGTGGTTGGCAAAAGACTGCGACACCTAGTCTCAAGGTTCAACCCGGTGTGTGAACGTATAGCCACCATAAGAGTCAAAACAAAGTTTTTCCACATAACACTTATATGTGCCCATGCTCCCACAGAAGAGAAAAGCGATGAGGACAAAGACGAGTTCTACGAGAGCCTAGAAAATGTATATGACCGTAGCCCCAGCCATGACATCAAAATTGTACTAGGCGATTTTAATGCTAAAATAGGCAGAGAGACCGCATTAGAGCCTACAATCGGAAAATTCAGTCTGCACACCGAAACGTCGAACAATGGCATCAGACTGATTGATTTCTCTGCGGCAAGAAATATGGTAGTTAGCAGCACTAGATTTGACCATAAAAATATTCATAAGGCAAAATGACTATCTCCATATCAATTGACGAGGAATCAGATAGATCACGTGGTAGTCGATGGAAGGCACGCATCGAGTGTTCTGGACGTACGAGTGATCAGGGGTGCGAACATTGACTCTGATCACTTCCTTACCGCAGTTGAGGTACGCACTAGGCTAAGCATGGCGAAAAACGTACGTAACCAGGCACAACGAAAGCTGGACATCGGTAAACTGCGGACCACAGAGGTAGCGGATGCCTACTCCAACCACCTAACTCAACTGTTGCGGAATGCTCCAACCCCTGATAATATAACCTCGCAGTGGCAATACATAGCCGACTCCATAAAACGGACTGCGAGAAGCGTACTAGGGTACTCAAAGCCGTCTCAAGAAGATGCCTGGTACGATGATGAATGTCGCAATGCCACGAGAGAGACGGATGCTGCATACAGGGCAAAACTGCAGCCAATGGCAACGCGAGCTGTTCGTGAACGGCACAGGGAGAAGAGACGAGAGGCAACTCGTCTTTTTAGAAGAAAAAAGAAGGAGCTGAAGAAGAGGCAGGATGAGTGCACTGAGTTGCTACGAAGTAGAGGGGAAGCCCGAAAATTCTACAAGAGAGTTAAAGCGAGAGTGCGTGGAACAGGGTTGCCCTCCTGCAAGGACAGCGATGGTCAGCTAGTGACGGACCCGGATAACGTTCTGAAGATATGGAGAGATCACTTTAGAAATTTACTGGATACTGACACCACTCCAGACGATGGTATTAACTGTCCACCTCCGAGCCAGAGCGAGATACGTATGGCCATCTCCCGCCTTAAAAACAACAAAGCTGCTGGGGCCGATGGTCTATCTGCTGAATTGTTTAAGGCTGGCGGGGAGGAGCTGATTAGGAGCATGCATCAGCTCATGGAGAACATCTGGCAAGAGGAGAGCATGCCCGGGGATTGGAGTCTCAGTCTGTTATGTCTCATATACAAGAAAGGAGATCGTAGTGAATGTAAGAACTATCGTGGAATAAGCCTATTACCAATTGCGTACAAGGTCCTTTCAAGCATATTGTGTGAACGTCTAAAGCCAATTGTAGAAAAACTAATTGGACCATATCAGTGCGGCTTTAAACCTGGCAAATCTACGACGGATCAAATATTTGTCTTACGACAGATCCTGGAAAAAACCCATGAAAAGCAAATCGACACCTACCACCTCTTTGTCGACTACAAAGCTGCCTTCGACTCTCCGATAAGGAATAGGCTTTATGAGACCATGTCTGAGTTTGGTATTCCTGCAAAGCTGATTCGACTTTGCAAATGTACCTTAGGCAACACCAAATACTCTGTTAAGATTGGTAAGGATCAGTCTGAACCATTTAACACGGAAAGAGGTCTCAGGCAGGGCGATAGCCTGTCCTGTACACTATTTAATATAGTTATGGAGAAGGTGATGAGAAAGGCTGGTGTCAACATGTCTGGCACCATATTCCACAAGAGCCACATGCCACTAGCCTATGCCGATGATATAGACATCATTGGTCGAAATCTGCGGGATGTTACTGCAGTTTTCTCATCACTAGAAAAGGAGTCAACAAAAATGGGTTTAGCGGTCAACGAGGACAAAACAAAAATAATGATTTCGACGAACAAAGAGTCCTCTCGTTGGGGACGCACCGTGAACGTCGACAATTATTGTTTTGAGGTAGTCGACGAGTTTACCTACCTCGGATCTTCCGTCAACAAGAAAAATAATGTCAGCCAAGAAATTAAACGGAGAATAGTGCTAGCCAATAGATGTTTCTACGGACTTCGGCAGCACTTTAGTAACACCACCTTATCTCGTAATACTAAGAAACTGCTTTACCAGGTGCTAATCTTACCCGTTATTTTGTATACTGCCGAATCATGGGGGCTTACGACAACGGACATACAAAACCTGGGAGTATTCGAGAGAAAAGTACTCCGAAAAATTTATGGACCTATCTGTGTCGACGGCGAGTTTCGCCATCGGATGAACCATGAGCTGTATGAGCTTTACCACGACATCGACGTAGCTAAAAGAGTCAGAATGCAACGACTACGATGGCTGGGTCATGTTGCCAGGATGGATGTAAATGCTCCAGCGAGAAAGGTGTTTGAAGGCGAACCTGAAGGACGGCGCAGAGCAGGGAGACCCAAACTCCGTTGGAAGGACCAAGTGGTAGGCGACGTGCCACCATCTGGTAGGACTAACTGGAGAACACACGCACAAGACCGAAGCGTGTGGAATTCTTTAGTACTTCAGGCCTCAAACTTATGAACCATGTTCGTAAGTTGTAATGGGCCACTTAAGTAAGTAAGTAAGTAAGTAAGAAATGTTTTTCAAAGCGAACTAATGGGGTTGTAAATGGGCAGAATAGCCCCACCCTTTCTGGTACCTCCCATACAAAATTACATATTTTTGGATAATTAATTTTTCTTTCATAACTTCCAATCCGACGACCGGAGAATATTTGAATTTCGTCAGTTTATTTATCTTGCAAAAGTGGACAAACCCTAAGAAAACCGAAACTTTTTCTACGCCCCTTCTGGTACCTCCCATACAAATGACCAAATTGACCCTCATAGTTTTACATACATAACTTTTTTTGTAAGATGTTTTCCTTGTAAAATTGGACACAGGAATGAATATGGACTATATCGGTTCACGCCTTCTGGTACCTCACAATGACCTATTTTGGGAAAAATACTATTTCTCCCATAACTTCCAAACGGACACTTGGAGGGTAATGAAAATTGGTCGGTTAATTTATCTTGTGATAGGAGGCAAAACCTCAGAAACCCCTTACTATTTGACAAACACCTACTGGGACCTCCCATACAAATGACCAAATTCACCCTTATATACCTTTAAGCATATCTTTTTTGTAAGAACACTGAATTCAGTCAAATTTTGCGTTAGTTGTGCGGTTATAAAAATTTAAATCGACAATGAATATGGACTATATCAGATAACCCCTTTTGGTCCCACCCAAACAAAATGATCTATTTTTGAAAAATTAATATTTCTCTCATAATTTCCAAACGGGCACCTGGGGGATACTGAAATTTGGTCAGTTAATTTATATTGTAATGAGGCAAAACCTCAGAAAACCTAACTATTTGTCACACCCATTCTGCTATCTCCCAAGACTTAAACAAAATCGTATATTGGGTGATGGTATTTACCAGTTTGTTTACCTTGTACCTTGTATTGGTTTGTCGGCACAAGTGGTAGGTTTTTAAGTTTTTGATCATCACTAGTCTAGAGCAGCTATGCCCAATGTCAATGTATGCGATTTGCTCGCCAACGCTGTTTTGCATATACAAAAAATCATTTTCCCAAACATTAAACATTTTAAGCAATACTGTAATTCGCTTTCTGATTTGTATGTGTATGTGTAAAAACGCAAAGCTCTTTATGTTTACATTTAAAAGCACAAAAAGCTGTTTTCGCTCGCGAGCTCAAGCGGTGGGCATATCTGGTCTAGAGTAAAGAATTTATAGTCTAAAACTTTGTTTTTTACGGGTTGTTTTTTTATCTAAATAGCTGAGTTCTTTAACATTATTGAATGTAACTTCTGTTTATGCACGAATATGCAGCTAAAATTTTTATAGTATTTTATTAATATATCAATCTTTAAAATTTCTTACATATGAGCGCAGAGCTAAACGTAGCTCCTAACTAAAAGCCTTACCAAATTTTTAGCATGCAGCCAAAACAACATTACATCATTGAGGAGCTAAAATTTCAAATGTTTCAACTGAAACCTGATCCGCTCTTTATAAAATTGGAATCTACATCAAATTACCTTTCCAATAAGGTATATAACTCCTTAATTGTAAAGTGAATTATATTAAAAATATGATCTAAAATATGTTTTATTTTTATAGTAATAAATCGTTGTCGTAAAAAGATGTGAATACGGTCCTTATTTTCGAGTATTACTATTGACCAAACATCAATTATTTTGCCCAAATTATTAAGTTCGACATCTTAGCTTTTCGATAAAAAAAATTATGGTGTAATTCGAACCTTTTTAAAAATGAATTATGGGCTGGTCTTACTCTACGATTTTCCATTGTGCGTCGTCTCGTTTTAGGCCTCGTCTCGTATAGAATGGCTCCGTAAGGTCCTTGCCAAACTTCATTGAAGACTTCGTGTCAGTCAGCGTCATTCCGCAAATACGTATCAGCTTCGCTGGAATACCAAACTCAGCCATGGCTTCAAGTAATTTCTGCCGTATCGGGCTGTCGAAGCCAGCTTTATAGTCGACGAAAAGATGGTACGTGTCGATCTGTTTCTCTTGGGTCTTTTCCAAGATTTGCCGAAGTGTACAAATCTGGTCAGTTGTTGATTTTCCAGGTCTAAAGCCACACTGATAAGGCCCGATCAGGTTGGATAACACTGGCTTTAGCCTTTCACATAGCACACTCGACAGGACGTTATATGCGATGGGTAAAAGGCTGATCCCGCGGTAGTTGGAGCACACACTTGTATCACCTTTTTTCTGCACAGGACATAATACGCTTACAATCCAATCGTCGGGCATGCACTCTTTCAGCCAAACCGTGCGCAGGAGCTGGTGCATGCTCGTTATCAGCTCCTCGCCACCGGACTTGAAGAGCTCTGCGGGCAGACCGTCGGCACCGGCTGCTTTGTTGTTTTTCAGCCGCGATATTGCTCTTCTTGTCTTGGCTTGACTTGGTGGTGGGCAATCTAAGCCGTCGTCGACAATAGGCGTGATAACTTCACGTGCGCTGCCTTCTGGAACCAGCAGTTGCTGGAAGTGTTCTCTCCATAGGTGCAGCACACTCTGCGTATCCGTGACCAGATTTCTATCATTGTCCTTACAGGTGGGGAGGCCATTACCGTATCCATTTGCTCTTACTTTCTGGTAAAATTTTCGGGCCTCACCTCTATCCCTGTATCGCTCTATATCCTCGTTCTCCCGTTCCTTCATCTGACGTTTTTTCGCCTAAATAGCTGTCTCGCCTGTTTTGCATTCTCCTTATGCCGTTCCCTAACAGCACGGGTTACAATTGGCTGTAGCGTTGCCCTATAAGCAGCATCCTGTTCCTCAGACGCTATGCGACATTCTCCATCGTACCAGGATTCGTCTGAGCGCCGCTTTTCATATCCTAGCACGGTTGTTGCGGCGGTTGCCATGAAATGCGCTATATTCTGCCACTGTGTATCGGGAACGTCAGAAGTAGAGGCGTTGTGTCGTAAAAGTTAGGAGAGCTTGTTGGAGTAGGCAGTAGCTATCTCTGGGGTTTGCAGCTTAGCGATGTCCAGGCAACCAGGTAATGATCCGAGCCAATATTAGCACCACGGATCACACGCACTTCCATGACACTAGATGCATGCCTGCCATCAACTACCACATGATCAATTTGATTTTTGGTGTTTTGATCGGAGGATAGCCAAGTTGCCTTGTGGATATCTTTGTGCTGGAATCTGGTTCCACTCACTACCATGTTCCTTCCCGCTGCGAAGCTAACCAGCCTAAACCCGTTGTCTGACGTGTCGGTATGCAGTCTGAATTTACCGATCGATGCACCATGAACATTTTCCCTTCCTATTTTTGCATTAAAGTCTCCCAGAACAATTTTAATGTCGTGGCCAGGGCAGCGGTCGTATGTCTCCTCTAGGCGCTCGTAAAATGCATCTTTAATTTCATCGTCTTTATCTTCCATCGTCAAATCAGCGTGATGTAAAAATATTTCGCCCGGATGCTAATGGTGGCTATTCGGTCACTTACAGGGTTAAACCGCGAGACCAGGTGTCGAAGTCTCTTGCCGGCTATGAAACCACATCCAAATTCGTGTCTTTCTGCATGGCAGCTGTAAAAGATGTCACAGTTCTTTCGTCGTGTGCATCCCTGTCCCGTCCATCTCATTTTCTGTATGGCGGTGATGTCAGCCTTGTATTCGCCGAGGACATCCGCCAGTTGGATAGAGCCACCATCTCTGTAAAGAGTTCGGACATTCCAGGTGCATATCCTTAAATCATGGTCCTTATATCGTTTGCGGGGGTCGTCAACATTTAGGGGGTTGGTCTAAGACCGGAAGTAGTTAGCTGCTTGAACAGTGCCACAAAGGAATCGCTTCTGGTCACTCCCAAGTGAGTGACAATCAGTAACTTTCAACCTCTGGGCAAAGTCTCATTCCCCATAAATAAGGACTACTGAATGCATTATATGAGGAAGGCCTCTCAATTTCCGCCGCTGGGTAGTATCCATGTTGTATGTGAGATGGATGAATTTGTTGAGTGCTTTAAATTTCTATTATGAAATCATGCATAGTTATTCATAATTTAATGCTCTAATTATTCATATAGTAACTATCAACTATGAGTCTTTTACAGCGGAAAGTCGTGAGGGATGACAACGTTTTTCAAGAACAATTTCTTTTGTTGCGGTACCTAAGTAACAGGAAAAATACATTGATACAACAAATTTATTCAAACTTCCTAGGTGTTAAAAATTACAAAGATAAAAGTACCAGAAAAGTAATTAATAAAAATGGAACTCATTAAAAGGGGGAATGTAAACAAATTTTTGTGTTACCTGCCAACTATTTGATTTTGAATTACTAAGGAATGAAACATTTAAAGATATGTGCCGTTTTCTTGCTTCTGTACTTCAGTCTCTACAATAGGACTTAATAAATGGATTTGAAAAAAGTACATACATACATTTCCTAATCAGGTAAGACCTACTTTTACTTTAAACTTATCAATGTGGTTCCAAAAGGAGCCCATGTAAACCAATTTTTTGTAGGGTTTTTCAATAGTTTTTCTCAACAGGACCTACACTAGGACCCAAGTGAACTATGCTGAAGGCGGCTGCCAAATTAACCTAACCTTTTTTCAACAACGGGGGTATATGTTTTTTAATAGACTCAGGTATGCCACTATGTATAGAATATGACATCGTTCAAATGTCAGCCGCGGCTTCTCACACGGTGGCATTTGCCACATAGATCCGGCTGAAGTAGAGCCTGGTTTTGGTTATCTTTAGGGAAATATGTCAATTGCAGCTTATTGGAATAGAACGCGATCTTGGTGACCAATTTACGTAACTTTTGCAAGAGATAAATCCGTACCAAGCTAAATTATCTTGTGGATGCATTGCTATCTGGCAAACTTCTAGTTGTTTGGGGTCGTGCTATTTACGGCAATTATGCTTGCATTGGGATCCTCTATCATTCAAAGTCATTAACTTTGAGCTCCTTATTAAGTACATTTCCAAGTCTCGACACAAAATTAACCAGATTGAATCCAGCGAAAGAGAGAGTTGCCATCGAGTATTCCCGCACACTTTCACTTACTTAGCTGGCACTTCTTTGCAATGTATGGGATTAAATACCGCACGGAGACAAATATTATATACACTTCGATCTTCTGCGCCAGTAAGTCACACCAAGTTGTGCAAGGTTCTCAGTAGCCTGATCTTTCCAACGTTGTTTCGGTCGCCTTCTTCTGCGCCGTCCATCGAGTTCATTGTCGAAGACATTTCGAGTAGGAGCGTTTTCATCCATGCGTACAACATGACCTAGCCAACGCAACCGCTTCACCTTGATGCGTCTGACAACGTCAATGTCAGTGTATAGGTTAGTCCGTAGTAGCATTCATTAAGAAGCAGGATTAATTTGTTGTTTGTTGATAGCGGAACCAAAATATAAAAGTATCTACCACCTCGAAATTATAGTTTTTAACGTTCATGCAGTTTCCCAAACGAATAGATTCTTTGTTCGTTGAAACTAATAACTTCGTTTTGTCCTCGTTCACCATTAGACCCATTTTCGCTGATTGCTTCTGTATACTTGAGAAGGCTGCAGTCACATCCGGCAGATTTCTACCGATGATGTCTACTTCATCAGCGTACGAAAGTAGCATGTGGTTTTTGTTGAATATCGTGCCACTCGTGTATACTGCAGCTTTCCTGATTATCATCTACATCTCTATGTTGAAGAGGTCACACGATGGGCCGTCGCTTAATTTTAGACCTCGTCCGGTATAGAATAGCTCCGTAAGGTCCATATCAATCTTCACTGAAGACTTTGTGTCAGTCAGAGTCATTCCGCAAAGGCGTATCAGCTTCGTTGAAATACAAAACTCAGCCATGGCGTCGAGTAATTTCTGCCATTTCGGGCTTTCGAAGTCAGCTACATAATCGACAAAAAAAATGGTACGTGCCGATATGTTTCTCTTGGGTCTTTTACAGAAATTTCCGAAGTGTGAAAATCTGGTTAGATATTGTTTTACCAGGTCTAAAGCCACTGGCTTTAGTCTTTCACATAGCACACTCGACGGGACCTTATGTGCAATTAGTAAAAGGCTGATCCCGCGGTAGTTGTATCACACAATTCACCTTTTTTCAACGCAGGACATAATACGCTTAGATTCCAAACATCAGCTCCTCGCCACCGGACTTGAAGAGCTTCGTCGGAAGTCCGTTGGCACCGTCTGCTTTATTATTTTACTGTCACAATATTGCTCTTCTTACAATTGGTGTTATACCTTTACGTGCGCTGCCTTCCGGAACGAGAAGTTGCTGGATGTGTTGTCTCCATATAGCACGTTCTGCGTATCTGTAACCAGATTTCCAACCTTGTTCTTACAGGATGGAACCCGATTGTCCTAGCCTTTTGCTCCTATTTTCTGGTAAAATTTCAGAAAATTTAAAATCTCCACCTTTTTCGCTCTATATCCTCGTTCTCCAGCTTCTGACGTGACCTCAGTGGTCATAGAATTTGCAATATGCTGCCACTGTGTGGCAGGAACATAAGGATAAGAGAGGTTTAGTTGAAGCAATTGAGAGAGTTGGTTAGACTAGGCATTGTATATCTCGTAGGGTTACAGCTTTGTGATGTCTAGGTTCCCTTTCGTTTGGATACGAGCGTTTTTAGCAACATTTAGTCGCGTGAGTACCTTGGCTGCATTCAATAGTCATACGCACCTCTATAACGCTTGGGACATGTCTTTCATCGATTACCATGTGATAAGTTTTTTTTTCTCGTCTATTGGTTAAGGCACAGCCAGGTTGGGGATATCTTTGTCCTGAAATCTGCTTCTACTCACTACTGAGCTGCCTCACGATACGATGCTAACTAGTCTGAATCCGTTATCGGAAGTGTTGCTGTGTACATTACGTTTTCTGACTGCTGAACCAAGAGTTCGGAAATTCTAGGTGCATATCTTTAAATCATGGCCCCTATAACGTTTGTCGTCAGCATTTGTGGACCCTTTCTTTCTTTACCTGGAGAACAGTGGCCTATTCCTGTCTCCGGTTACTACATTTAGCTTTCATTGCCGGCCCGCTCGATATTGTCGACAGCAACTTCGCAGTATAGTGACGAGTCAATCGGCATGTGTAGTAAAAGAAACTTAAATTTAAAGTGAGTGGCTTATTAGTCCACCACACTAAATCCCAGTGTTACATTACATTACATCTAATGCTCATAGGTTGTAGCATATCATTCAGGTTACGCACATTTTATACCACTGTAGGAATGTCCACCGGCATTCCCGGGGCAATATGGAAATTTTCGGTCTAAATGAATAGCTTGGAGACTTTCTTGAGAGATTCTGGGTATTTCCTGGTGAATGACGATCAGGCAGCTAAAATTATAAAATCACTTTCAGCTGACAAATATAGCATACATTTATTTGGTCTTATTTGTTTGCATAAATTTCCTGCATAAGCAATATTGTGAAATTTTACCCATTTTCTTCTGGCGCAGTCTTCATGAATCTACTAACACATTGCTTGTGGCAATATCTTCATCACTGTCTTAACCTTTCGTTTCTGTTTTTGAGTTAATTTCTTCATCCAAATGTCTTGCAACTATTCTTAGTCTTTGAAATTAGCGTTAATTCCTGTGAAAGATTTTTGCGCCATAATCTGCGCCAAAGAACATAAATTTATTAAATTCCATAAATGTTTCTTAGCATCCCGGAAGAAATTCTAAAAGATTTATACTTTATTGTGTAGATTTTAATTCTTCTTAATGCAAAACTGTTCATTCTGGCCCCGGCCTTATGTCGAAGGATGTGCGCACAGATGCTACTTTGCCACTTAGGACGTGTGTTGGTATTAGTGTCGGCAACTACGATAGAAAAAATTAATAAAGTACGAAAGAGCGAGAGAGAAAGGAAGTTAAGATGAGCACTCTATCATTGAAGTTATGTACCGAATGTCGTAGTTTAATTGCAATTTGTGCCACTGCCTGGCGTTCATTTTTGGATGGGGAATATGGTACTTCAGGGAGTGGAGACAGAGGTGCGATGGTTATTATAGAAATTTATTTCTTGTTTCGTTGGCTTGTACTTTGTGTGTGTGTGTGTGTGTGCGTGCGTGTGTATGGAAAGTGCGAAACTTTTTCATTATCTAAAGAAAGTTTTTAATTAATTTTGTATGAAATTATGACGACTACATTAAGTGTGTGAGTAGTTTTAACGCAGTCGCTTCGTTATCGGATTTAAATGTACAGCTTTTCTAAATGTATACGTTGCAGAAAATATGACTACTGTCGAAGTTTTTTAAAAACGTAGTGGGTAACCGTATCGCTTATACCGAATGCTTTTATCGAAACTCATAGTATGTAGTGGTATTTTATATTTTCTAACATATGGCTGCTACCGAAAATTAGTTAAATACGTATGAGTAACTGAAGTACTGATACAATATGGTTTTGCTATACTCTAAGTATAACATAATGTTTGATGAGCACACCATATGCACATTTTCCATTTCCGCCAAAAATTACAAGGCTGTCTGCTGCAAATCACTGTCACTGTATCTAAATGACACAACAACTTTATCAGTATTCCAGTAACAGGTGGTGGTGATCAGGAGCAGTGTTGATTTTTTAAATAAGTATGAGGAGAGTTCACGGAGTTTGAATATTACACGTAAAATCAATTTTATACATTCTGGCTAATAAAGAACACAGCTTGACAAGTTTATTAATGTGTGGGAGCTATATCAAAACATGTATTTTGGACAAAAACAACCTTGAAGCTGATTTCAGCGATAAGGACACCTGTGCCATTGCAATTGAGAACAAAAGACAAGTAATCTTGTTCATGAGCTGCTACATGGCACACGACGATGAATATGATCCACCTAACCCCATTGTAAGAAAAGTTATGAAACGCCAATGCGCAACATACTATATGGGAAAGCTCAGACATCAATCTAAGGCATGAGTCGCTTTTCAACATTATAATAGAAAACAGTTAATGAACCCACTTTTATTGTTAATTAGAAAAATTAGTTCTTGTTGTTAAATTTATTAACGATAAATACTCGAAACAATTGAAAAGTATCGACAGACTGTTCCTTTTCTGACCACCTGTTTATTGTCTATGACCTTTCGTTCGTAGTGGACTCCGAACATAGTTTTATTAATAGAAGAAAAGCAAACTGGGCCATCTTTAAGAAGGAAGTGGAGAGCAAGTTACTCAGGTGTCCGGCATCTATAGAAGATAAGTCTACCCTGAACTCAACTAATGTCTTAGCTGAACTAAAAGAGAAATCCTGTAGCAGAACTGATCGGAAGGACAAAGCTAAGCATACTGGTGAAATGCAGAGATTGCAGGTAAAATCAAGGAATGCAGGAAACTATTCAACAAGGCTAAAATTGACGGCAACTGGAGTGCATTAAAGTGTTCAGTCAAGAAACTGATTAGCACTCGCCGCTAGACATCGGGGGAGCTTTCAACAATGTTAAACATTATTCTGTAATTGACTCAATGGAATAACTGGAGGTTAGTCCAGCGGTCGTCTTACTAGTAAATAAACTCCTAAAATTTAGGCGCATTGGATCTAGTGTCAAATATTTCTAGATGGCGGTTCATGGTACTCCACAATGAGAAGTACATTCACCACTACTATGGAATCTCAATATCAATTTAATACCTTCACAATACGGGTAGGAGGGTATATATCATTTGATACGATCCAAAAGTGTAACACTTAGATGGAGTCACTTTAGACTCTATGTTTCTTTGAACCAAATCTGATTCACGACTTTTTAAGTCGTTTCAGCCATGTCTGTCTGTCTGCCTGTCTGTCTAGCTGGTACGCACGATAACTTTCGAAACATGTAACCAATTATTTGGAAACTTTGCATAGGTTAATATATCCCAAAATCTACTTACTTGGCCACGCCTCATATGGTACCTCCCATACAAATGTACTATTCCGCCCACTTTATAAATCAAATAATAATAATTACACAAAGGAACAAAATTGAACTTTTTGAGTGTTGTTTGGAATTCTATAGCTAATTTGAGGTCGCTGATTTTAAATCTAATCTCCAATTTTCTCCATCAGCTCGAATTTTTAATCTACATTTACTAATCGTAAATTCGCCTTTTTCCAAAAAATTATAGTTCAAAAAATCATAATTTTTTTTTCATAAGCCGGATTTTAAACATTTGTTTTTTTTTAAGATATCGTTGTTACCTTTGAAAAAACTAATTTTTATTATCACAAAAAAAATGACTGAGTAAAGGCTCTTTTATTCAAAAAAAAAAAATTACAAAAAAAAATTTCACATTTTAATTTTCTTCACTCTGAAAGTTAATCGGTTGGGGGCAAATTGTTCTTTTTATTAGCTTTATTGAATATCATATTAAAGTAGCTTTCTAAAACATGTATGTACATAATAATCGATTGAAAATTGAATGAGTTATGCTAAGTTCGGTGATAACAGATTTTTCGAATTTTTTTGTTTCTACCCAAAAAAAAATTAAAATTTAGTATTTTTAAAAATCATGACAAATTTGCAAAATTTATTTATAGTTTAATTAATAGTTTTGCCTCCTATTACAATGTTAATTAACTGACCAAATTTAATTAATCGGCAGGTTTCAATTTGGAAGTTAAGGGAGAAATATTAATTTTCCAAAAATAGTTCATTTTATATGGGAGGTACCAGAAGGGGAGATCCGATATAGTCCAAATTCATTCCTGATTCATATTTTCATAACCGTAAAACTTACGCATAGTTTGACCGAATTCAGTGTACTTACAAAAAAGATATGTATGTAAGACTATTGGGGTGAGTTCGGTCATTTGTATGGGAGGTGCCAGAAGGGGTATGGCAACGGTTTCGGTTTTTTTAGGGTTTATCTACGTTTGCAAGATAAATAAACTGACCAAATTTAAATATCCTCCGGTAGTCTGTTTGGCAGCTATCGAAGATATATTAATTATCCAAAAATAGGTAATTTTGTATGCTAGGTACCAGAAGGAGTGGGGCTATTCCGCCCATTTACAATCCCATAAGTTCGTTTCGAAAAATATTAATACTGATAAAATTTCATAACGATCCGTTAAGGTTTGCTCGAGTTACACTTTCACAAACATATTAATAAATGTTATTTCTGTATGGAAATCGCGATTTTTGTAAATTTAGTTATCTCAGTAAATTGTTGACAAAATCAAAAGTTGTGCACAGATTTCAATGAAATAAAGCTCATTTGATTCAAACTATATTAAACTAAATGTTTGAGGACCAACACTATGATTTTGTTGCATTATTTTTTTTATGAATTTTAAAAAAACAAAATTTTTTTTTTTTGTAAAATTTTTTTTTTTTTTTAAACTACAACGATATCTCTGAAACAACTAGGCCAAATTAAAAACAATGTAGGCACGGATTAAAGATAATTTTGTTGACGAGTTTAAGTTTTTTTTTTTAATTGAATATGGTGAACCGTTTTCAAGTTATTTAAATATTTATAGTGGAAGTGCCTTAGTTTTGGACATATCGGTATATCTCGAAAAGTCGAGCTAATACAAAAAAAAAACCAAGTGCAGATTTGGATTCAGCGGCCCAAATTACCTTAAAAAAAATATTCAGTTCTTAAACAACAAATACCTTGTTCCCTTGTGTTATACACCCAACATGATCGTGCCCAAAAGCCTTATTTAGTAAAACTGCAGTAGGATAAAGTTTTGGAGAAAAAACTGGAAGTCTAGCCAGGACCCTTCTGGTACATTCATACAAATGTTCCACTCCACCCGCTTTGGAATTGAGTAAAATGTCAACACACCCAACGCGATTGTGCCCGAATTTTTGTTAAGCTATAACAGGATAAAGTTTCTAAGAAAACATTTGAAGGTCTGGACACGCCCCTTCTGGTACCTCCTGTACAAATGTATCACACCGTCCATTTTAGAAATCGAGTAATAATATCAACACGACCAACGCTATCGTGTCCAATTCTGTATTTTGTTAAGCTATAACAGGATAAAATTATTGAGAAAAAATTGTAGGCACACCCCTTCTGATAACTCCCATACAAATGTACCATTCAGTTCACATTACAGATAGTGAAATAATATTAATACATTCAACGCGTTCTTGCCCAAATTCAGTATAAGCTATAACAGGATAAAGTTTTTGGGACAAATTTGAAGTCTAGCAACGCCCCTTCTGGTACCTCCCATACAAATGAACCATTCTGCCCACTTTTAAAATCGAGCAATAATATCAATACGCCCCACGCGATCGTTCCCAAATTCTGTATTTAGTAAAACTACAGCAGGATAAAGTTTTGGAGAAAAAACTGTAAGTGTAGCCCCGCCCACTTTCGAAATTAAGAACTAATATAAATACACACAATGCGATGTTTTTACTGAGGGTGAGGTTATATATAAGTCGGTTTACCCGACTGAAATTTTCTCACTTGTTTTTGAGATCCTTTGAAATAACGTCAAATAAATCAACACAGTTTTCAATAATATATCAAATACAAATTGAGCTATATGTGGTTCAGTACCAACAACAATTTTGTTAATAAGACCCCCAAATGTGACGAATACCTCTTTATGGTACTTACATACTTTAAATAGATATATAATATCTAGATTCCTAAACGTAACCCAGTGACACGCCGGGACACTTAAAACTATTTTCCTCGTAGTCAGAAACCCCTCCAATCACTGACCCCTTCCATTTGTCGCCCAGTGTAATAATTTAAGTTGGTAAACAATATATAAATTAAAAAGTTGACCTTCCTTTATTGTAGGTATGCGGAGATTTTAATAGTAAATTCTTTGGAAGATTATTTCGAAAATGGATTTCTATTAAATAGCTCATGTCAGATACTTCCTGCTCACTAGCGAACAACTTCCGACTTCCACTTGTTGTCATTTCATCCCATACACGGAGAATATTTAAAACAAGCGCTTTTACAACATTCATTGAGTGTGATGCATGCACTTATGAATTTGGTAACTAATTATTGTAGCTCAGATTTATTAGTTGGAGTATTCAGATGGTAACCTAAGCCTAAACCTAAAAAATCTAAAATATCCGTTCATATGTAGGTGACCATAAACATCAAAATTGCCTAATGGTAATTTATTGAATTTTTGTCTGTGGTTTGTCATATAAATGTCAAAAAGGATACATATTTTTTTACACAATTGTGTACTCTGCTCTTATCATGCTGTTGTGCTACAATTATCAACGTCTTTGCCTTTCTTCCTCCTTTTCGCTGATAACATTTCTCGAAGTTAAACCTGAACATATCGCTGCGTATATCTTTCCACCCCTTTTTACAGCAAGGATAAATATAATGAGTTTCGCACAAAAAAAAAAAGAAAGTAACTGATTTTTGCGGTAATTTAAATGTTCCATCAACCATCAAGCAATCCAAACCCACTCCAGCTCTTTTAATTATATATGCAGAGGGTGTCCTTGAACGTACAGAAACGTTCGCAGGATAAAAAAAGTAATCTAGTGATTAACACAACAATGCACGGCAGAATCAAGTCAATTCAACTCAATCTCTCTACCCAGCGGAAGGTTAATGATGCTTTCTTCACAGCTAATGTTTTAGCGACTTTTTTTTTCAACTACTTGTGCTTAGACAAAACGCTGCTCTCATCAACATATTTCAACAACAATTGTAGTCAAAATAAAATTTATGCACTCTAAACGTGCCTGGGGGGAAAACATGTTCAACGATTCCAATGAAGGGTGCCGTAGGTTAGAAATTTGCTCTAATATACGCAGTGCTTCTGTAGGGCGGAGTAGTTGCAGTAAACGCTGATGTAGCCACTTTTTTTGTTAGATATCTTTGAGCATTTCTTCTTTATATTCATTACTCCCTTAGAAAATCTTGGTTTAGCGCCATGCGATTACTAGGATTTCCTTTAGTAAATAAAATTGCAGAGAATGTCAGTGTTGAGTTTGTTGAAGGGGCTTCCATGAAGGACTCTTCGCTTTCACTTATTGACACTCCAAAAAAAATTTACGGATGCATTATTATGTAATTTGAGTTATCTGATCGTTATTCTCTTGGGAATAACTAGAAAATCTCTGCGGCGGTCCGCAAACAGCTCACAGCTCCCGATAGACCTTAGGGAGTAGGTAACAAAATATAATGAAGCTCAGCACAACTGCTTTCTTGGAGTCGTTGGTAGCCTCAAAACCTAGAATCGGTTGTGGTGGCCTCTTCCAAAATAGACTTAACATTACGGATTTGTAATTATGACCATGATTTAAGTATTTACACCTGGATACCTCATTTGAGCCTATTATCGGAAAATTTAGCCTGCACACCGAAACGTCGAACAATGCCATCAGACTGATTGATTTCTCTGAGGCAAGAAATATGGTAGTTAGCAGCACTAGATTTTACCATAAAAACATTCATAAGGAAACATGGTTATATCCAGATCAATTGACAAGGAATCAGATAGATCAAAGAGAAAGGATAAGTGTACAGAGTTGCTCCGAAGTAGACTGAGAGCCAGAAAATTCTACCAGAGAGTTAAGACGAGAATGCATGGAAAAGGGTTGCCCTCCTGCAAGGACAGCGATGACCAGCTAGTGACGGACCCGGATAACGTTCTGAAGATATGGAGAGATCATGTCAGAAATTTACTGCTTACGAACACCACTCCAAAAGACCCCGCTTCAATCTATGACGATAGATAGAGCGAGATACGTGTGGCAATATCCCGCTTTAAAATCAACAAAGCGGCTGGAGCCGATGGTGTCGCTGCTGAATTGTTTAAGGCAGGCGAAGAGGAGCATGCATCAGCTCATCTAGCTAGAGGAGAGCATGCCCGGGGATTGGAGTCTCAGTCTGTTATGTTCCATATACAAGAAATGAGATCGTAGTGAATGTAAGAAGTACCGTCGAATAAGCCTAAACCAATTGCGCGCAAGGTCCTTTTGAGCATATTGTGTGAACGTCTAAAGCCAATTGTAGAAAAACTAATTGGACTATATCAGTGCGGCTTTAAACATGGTAAATCTATGACGGATCAAATATTCACCTTACAACAAATCCTAAAAAAAAAAAAAACTCACGTAAAGCAGATCGACACCTACCACCTCTTTGCCGACTACAAAGCTACCTTCAACTATCCGATAAGGAGTAGGCTGTATGAGGCCATGTCTGAGTTTTATATTTCTGCAAAGAAGATTCGACTTTGCAGATGTACCTTGGAAAACACCAAATCCTCGGTTAAGATTGGTAAGGATCACTTCCAACACGGAAAGAGGTCTCAGACAGGGTGATAGCTTGTCCTGTACACTATTTAATATAGTTATGGAGATGGTAATGTGAAAGCCTGGTGTCAACATGTCTGGCACCATTTTCCACAAGAGCTAGATGCCACTAGCCTATGCCGATGACATCATTAGCCGAAATCTGCGGGATGTTACTGCAGTTTTCTCATCACTAGAAAAGGAGTCAGCAAAAATGGGTTTTAGCGGTCTACGAGGACAAAACAAAAATAATGATTTCGACGAACGAAGAGTCCTCTCCATCCGAAATTATTGTTTTGAGGTGGTAGTCCTACCTCGGATCTTTCGTCAATAAGAAAAATAGTGTCAGCCAAGAAATCAAGCGGAGAATAGTGCTCGCCGATAGATGTTTTTTACGGACTTCGGCAGCACTTTAGTAACACCATCTTATATCGGTATACTAAGAAACAGCTATATGAGGTGCTAATTTTACCCGTTTTGATGTATACTGTCGAATCGCGGGTCCTTACGGCAACGGACATACAAAATTTGGGAGTATTCGGGACCGGCCGTGGCATGATGGTTAGAACGCGCAACTACCATGCGGGAGATCTAAGGTTTAACTCCTGGCTCCAGTCATCTAAGAAATAAAACCAGTACAGAAATTTCAGTTAGTTAAACTGACTGATAAATACCATCACCCAATATAATATATTGTTTAAGTCTTGAGTTATTGAAAATAATCGATTTGTAATTAAAACCAGTTAGAAAGTTTCAGTCGGGCAACCCGACTTACATTTACCCTTACCCTCAGTAAAACAAATAATTTTCTATTTTATTGATATTACTACTCGATTTCGAAATTGGGCGGAGTGGTACATTTATATGGGAGGTACGTGAAGGGGTGTGTCTAGACTTCCAATTTTTTCTCCAAAACTTTATCCTGTTATAGCTTTACTAAATACAGAATTTGGGGACGATCCCCTAGGGTGTATTGATATTATTACTCGATTTCTAAAGTGGGCGGAATGATGTATTTGTATGGGAGGTACCAGAAGGGGCGGGGCCATGTAGCCCATTTGCAATACCGTAAGTAGTTTTGAGAAAATAATAACTCGTGCAAAATTTCAAAACATTTGGTTGCGTCTTTCGAAAGTTATCGTGCGAACCAGCCGGACAGCCACCCGACAGACAGACAGACAGACAGACAGACGGACATGGCTCAAACGACTTAAAAAGTCATGAATCGAATTTGGTTCAAAGAAACCTAGGGTCTAAAGTGACTCCTTCTATGTGTTACACTTTTGGGTCGTATCAAATGATATATACCTTCATCCCTACGGGTGATGGTATAAAAAATTATTTTGCTTTCGTTGCCGGCCCCTTCGATGTTGTCGACAGCAACTTCGCAATATAAGTGTCGATTCAATCGGCACGGTAGGTGCCGTTAGTTGTGAATGTAAAATATAAAGCAAGTTAATTCACATCAACGCGAGAAGCTATCCCATACCTCATTCATGGGGTGTAAAGGGAAATGATGTTTTAAGTTTATTCGAGAGAAAAGTACTCCGAAAAATATATGGAACTATCTGTGTCGACGGCGAGTTTCGCTATCGGATGAACTTTACCATGAGCTTTACCACGATATCGACTTGGCTAAAAGAATCAGAATCCAACGACCACGATGGCTGGGACATTTTGCTATGATAAATGTAATTGCTCCAGCGAGAAAGCTGTTTGAAGACGAACCTGAAGGACGGCGCAGAACAGGAAGACCCAAACTTCAAGTGGTTGGCGACCTGCCACCATATGGTAGGACTAACTGGTTAACGCACGCAGAAGTATGTCCGAACTCTCCACAGAAATGGATACTTTATCCAATTAGCGGACAAATATAAGGACGACATTAACGCCATACAGGCAATAAGATGTACGGGTCAGAGATGTAAACAACTAAAGAACTGTGACATCTTTTATAGCAGTGGTCATCAGAAAGAGAAAGACGAAAAAAGCAAAAAAGGTTAGCTCTTATTAAAATCTTTAAAACATCTCTGGTGAAAGGTAAAAAGATACGAAATAAAATGTTTGTTTCTCATACAAGTTTTTATACCATCACCCTTAGGGATGAGGGTATATATCATTTGATACGAAAACCAGTACAGAAATTTCAGTCAGTTGAACTGACTGATAAATACCATCACCCAATATAAGATATTGTTGAAGTCTTGAGTTATTGAAATGAATAGATTTTTAATTAAAATAAAATTACTTATGCATATTTTTTCCCCTGCTTGTGGTGCAAAATCGTCCAATACTTTACTTATTTGTGTAGGGGGTATAGGTGCCGGTTTGGAATTTATGTGAGAAATATTAATTTTTCAAAAAAATTTTATTTTTATAGGGAGTACCACAAGAGGTGAACCGATACAGTCCTTATTCATTCTTCAAATTCATTCATTAACTCAAATTTTCATACGTACAACTTACGAATAATTTGATTGAATTCAGTGCACTTACAAAAAAAAGATATGTATGTAAGACTATAGGGGTGAGTTCGGTCCTTTATGTGGGAGGTACCATAAGGGGTGTGTCAAATAGTTAGGTTTTCTGAGGTTTCGCCTCCTATCACAATATAAATTAACCGACTAATTTCCATTACCCCTCAAATGTCCGTTTGGAAGTTATGGGAGAATTATTAATTTTCCAAAAATAGGTAATTTTGTATGGGAGGTACCAGAAGGGGTGACCCGATATAGTCCATATTCACTTCTGATTCATATTTTTATAAGCGTACAAACTACTAATAATTTGACTGAATTCAGTGTACTTAGAAAAAAGATATGTTTGTAATACTATGGGGGTGAGTTCGGTCATTTGTATGGGAGGTACCAGAAGGGGTGTGTCAAATAGTTAGGTTTTCTAGGGTTTTGCCTCCTATAATAACATAAATTAATCGACCAATTTTTATTACCCCCCAAGAGTCCGTTTGGAAGTTATAGGAGAAATATTAATTTTCCAAAAATAGGTAATTTTGTATGGGAGGTACTAGAAGGCGTGAACTGATATAGTCCATATTCATACCTGAGTCTAATTTTCATAAGCAAACATCATACGCAAAATTTGAGTGATCTCAGTTTACTTACAAAAAAGATATGTATGTAAAACTATAAGGGTCAATTCGGTCATTTGTATGGGAGGTTCCAGAAGGGGTGTGTCAAATAGTTAGGCTCTCTGAGGTTTCGCCTCCTATCACAACATTAATTTATCGACCAATGTTCATAACCCCCCAAGTGACTGTTTTGAAGTTATTGGAGAAATATATAATTTCCAAAAATAGGTCATTTTGTATGGGAGGTACCAGAAGGCGTGAACCGATATAGTCCATATTCATACCTGAGTCTAATATTTATAAGCAAACATCATACGCAAAATTTGAGTGATCTAAGTTTACTTGCAAAAAAAATATGTATGTAAAACTATAAGGGTCAATTTGGTCATTTGTATGGGAGGTACCAGAATGGGTGGGGCACAGGTTTCGGTTTTCTTATGGTTTGTCTACTTTTGCAAGATAAATAAACTGACCAAATTCAAACATCCTCCGGTTGTCCGTTTGGAAGTTATGGAAGAAATATTAATTTTCCAAAAATAGGTAATTTTGTATGGGAGGTACCAGAAGGGGTGGGGCTATTCAGCCCATTTACAATCCCATAAGTTCGTTTTGAAAAATATTGATACTGGTAAATTTTCATACCGATCCGTTAAGGTTTACTCGAGTTATCCTGCTGACCAGCCATCCAGCCAGCCAGCCAGCCAGCCAGCCAGCCAGCCTGCCAGCCAGCCAGCCAGCCAGACAGACGGACATAGCTCATTCTTCTTAAAAAGTTCTGAAACGAATTTGGTCTTAAGATACTTGGGGTCTTACTCGTCTCCTTTAATGCGTTACACTTTTTTTCGTATCAAATGATATATACCCTCATCCCTAAGGGTGATGGTATAAAAAGTGTAACGCATTAAAGGAGACGAGTAAGACCCCAAGTATCTTAAGACCAAATTCGTTTCAGAACTTTTTAAGAAGAATGAGCTATGTCCGTCTGTCTGGCTGGCTGGCTGGCAGGCTGGCTGGCTGGCTGGCTGGCTGGCTGGCTGGATGGCTGGTCAGCAGGATAACTCGAGTAAACCTTAACGGATCGGTATGAAAATTTACCAGTATCAATATTTTTCAAAACGAACTTATGGGATTGTAAATGGGCTGAATAGCCCCACCCCTTCTGGTACCTCCCATACAAAATTACCTATTTTTGGAAAATTAATATTTCTTCCATAACTTCCAAACGGACAACCGGAGGATGTTTGAATTTGGTCAGTTTATTTATCTTGCAAAAGTAGACAAACCATAAGAAAACCGAAACCTGTGCCCCACCCATTCTGGTACCTCCCATACAAATGACCAAATTGACCCTTATAGTTTTACATACATATTTTTTTTGCAAGTAAACTTAGATCACTCAAATTTTGCGTATGATGTTTGCTTATAAATATTAGACTCAGGTATGAATATGGACTATATCGGTTCACGCCTTCTGGTACCTCCCATACAAAATGACCTATTTTTGGAAATTATATATTTCTCCAATAACTTCAAAACAGTCACTTGGGGGGTTATGAACATTGGTCGATAAATTAATGTTGTGATAGGAGGCGAAACCTCAGAGAGCCTAACTATTTGACACACCCCTTCTGGAACCTCCCATACAAATGACCGAATTGACCCTTATAGTTTTACATACATATCTTTTTTGTAAGTAAACTGAGATCACTCAAATTTTGCGTATGATGTTTGCTTATGAAAATTAGACTCAGGTAAGAATATGGACTATATCAGTTCACGCCTTCTAGTACCTCCCATACAAAATTACCTATTTTTGGAAAATTAATATTTCTCCTATAACTTCCAAACGGACTCTTGGGGGGTAATAAAAATTGGTCGATTAATTTATGTTATTATAGGAGGCAAAACCCTAGAAAACCTAACTATTTGACACACCCCTTCTGGTACCTCCCATACAAATGACCGAACTCACCCCCATAGTATTACAAACATATCTTTTTTCTAAGTACACTGAATTCAGTCAAATTATTAGTAGTTTGTACGCTTATAAAAATATGAATCAGAAGTGAATATGGACTATATCGGGTCACCCCTTCTGGTACCTCCCATACAAAATTACCTATTTTTGGAAAATTAATAATTCTCCCATAACTTCCAAACGGACATTTGAGGGGTAATGGAAATTAGTCGGTTAATTTATATTGTGATAGGAGGCGAAACCTCAGAAAACCTAACTATTTGACACACCCCTTATGGTACCTCCCACATAAAGGACCGAACTCACCCCTATAGTCTTACATACATATCTTTTTTTTGTAAGTGCACTGAATTCAATCAAATTATTCGTAAGTTGTACGTATGAAAATTTGAGTTAATGAATGAATTTGAAGAATGAATAAGGACTGTATCGGTTCACCTCTTGTGGTACTCCCTATAAAAATAAAATTTTTTTGAAAAATTAATATTTCTCACATAAATTCCAAACCGGCACCTATACCCCCTACACAAATAAGTAAAGTATTGGACGATTTTGCACCACAAGCAGGGGAAAAAATATGCATAAGTAATTTTATTTTAATTAAAAATCTATTCATTTCAATAACTCAAGACTTCAACAATATCTTATATTGGGTGATGGTATTTATCAGTCAGTTCAACTGACTGAAATTTCTGTACTGGTTTTTTATAATCTTCACCACGCTCTTGAACGGAGTGAAGGGTAATATTAAGGAGGCGTGGGAGATATTACAATAACATAAATATATAGAAATGATCATCATAGAATTCTGAGTTGATTTCAAGATGACCGTCTGTCCGCTGTCTGTCATTCCCGCAATTACAGTAGTAGTTTAAGAGATATGGAGCTGAAATTTGAAACGCAAGCTTCTATCCCATAAGCGGAGGCTAAGTTGTAAGATGAGCAAGATCGGCCATTATTACAGCCGTATTTTAAGAGCTATCAAGCTAACATTTCTTACATAAGCTTATAACATCTAAGTTGATGTTGAGTTCTGAGATGACCAAGATCAAAAACTACTCCCACCTCACTTACAAATTGCCTCTCTTTGCGGGTCTGACCCGGTGATTACATACGTAGTTAATGACATCTGACAGAAATATTTTATACCAAACTGGGTTTTAGACAGACCAATAGTGAATAGTGATGCGAACTCTTTAACATCCTCATGGAAATGATCATGCGAAATGCTACATTAAACACGACTGATACAGGATACAGCGACAATCCGGGCAATTGCTAGATACAGCGACAATGATCTAGCTATACTGTGTGTTGACGACGTTATGTCATAGAAACTCCAATCTCTGTAGTTGCTGCATGGAGGAGGTTGAAGAAACTACGAGGCACCTACTCTTGGATTGCCTAGCTTTAGAGGGACTAATACCTATGATATTCTGAAATCATTTAATAATCACCGAAGCCCTGCAGAAAATATCTGTAAGACTAATCAGCAAATTTATTGAAGAGGCGAATTCTTTAGGTAGCTAGTCCACGGTGGGCTTGAACCAACTTTTAATCGAAGGTCATAGGCTCATAGACTCATAGCACATCAAATTTTTTTTGTGGATTTGAGTTCTTTAGGTCATTTTCGCAAACTAATATAAGTGAACGAATGTTCCCTCTATTGCGAACCATTTCCATTTCGGTAATCCAGCCGACTTGTCGACAAACCCTTTCTACAAATTTTATGTGCAATACGCTACAATACACATGATACGCGTGAATTGTTTTGTTGTTTTTTTGGTTTAAATCTTTATACGGATCATTAAGAACATACATACTTAAGTAGCAATGTTCTGATTGTATGAGTTTTAATTGTTCTAATTAAGCTACCAGGTGCGTAAAAAAATAATTGTAACAGTGCATGTTTATAATGACTCTACCTGAGGTTAATTAATTTTATGATTTATGTAGTTATGTAGCTGCTTGTCTTATAATATTATTTAGCCTTGTAACTAGTTATTTTAACGTATTAACATGTTGTGCGTCGGGAGTGTGATGTAAGGTAAAGCTTCTGATCGGTTTAACATGGCAAACCCAGAGTGATCCTTGCCAATTGCACTTCAAGTCTACTCACAGAGCTCCGTATTCGTAGTACTACTGCGGACGGAGTACCTCCACGTGGTGACGCCTGGAAGCGTGCCTCTGACACCCGTCAGAGCACGACTAACTGTGAGGGGCGAAACCTAAAACCCAGGCACGTCTGCTCAGAGTGAGCGGTACCCTGGTCAGCGTCTGACCCAGAATGGGCGGCTGTAATAAAATCCTGGCAGGAGGAGAAAACTGCGACGTGGTGCGCTGGGCTTGCAACCCGCCACCGACGTATAAACTATTGCAATGAAAAGAAGTAAGAAAAGAATAAAATGGACCCCCCAAAATGTTGACGACCACCGCAAACGAATTAAGGACCATGATTTAAGGATATGCACCTGGAATGTTAGAACACTGTATAGACCAGGTGCCTCTATCCAACTGGCGGAAGTCCTCGAAGAATACAAGGCTGACATAACCGCTTTACAGGAAATCCGGTGGACGGGACACGGGTGCTCGCGCATGAAGACGTGCGACATCTACTATAGTGGCCATGCGGACAAGCACGAGTTTGGATGTGGATTTGTGGTTGGCAAGAGACTGCGACACCTAGTCTCAAGGTTCAACCCGGTGTGTGAACGTATAGCCACCATAAGAGTCAAAACAAAGTTTTTCCACATAACACTTATATGTGCCCATGCTCCGACAGAAGAGAAAAGCGATGAGGACAAAGACGAGTTCTACGAGAGCCTAGAAAATGTATATGACCGTAGCCCGAGCCATGACATTAAAATTGTACTAGGCGATTTTAATGCTAAAATAGGCAGGGAAACCGCATTTGAGCCTACCATCGGAAAATTCAGTCTGCACACCGAAACGTCGAACAATGGCGTCAGACTGATTGATTTCTCTGCGGCAAGAAATATGGCACTAGATTTGACCATAAAAATATTCATAAGGCAACATGGTTATCGCCAGATCAATTGACCAGGAATCAGATAGATCACGTGGTAGTCGATGGAAGGCACGCATCGAGTGTTCTGGACGTATGAGTGATTAGGGGTGCGAACATTGACTCCGATCACTTCCTTACCGCAGTTAAGGAACGCACAAGGTAGCAAACGCCTACTCAAACCACCTAACTCAACTGCTGCGGAATGCTCCAACCCCTGACAATATAACCTCGCAGTGGCAAAATATTGCCGACTCCTTAGAACGGACTGCGAGAAGCGTACTTGGGTACTCAAAGCCGTCTCAAGAAGATGCCTGGTACGATGATGAATGTCGCAATGCCACGAGAGAGACGGTTGCTGCATACAGGGCGAAACTGCAGCCAATGGCAACGCGAGCTGTTCGTGAACGGCACAGGGAGAAGAGACGACAGGCAACTCGTCTTTTTAGAAGAAAAAAGAAGGAGCTGAAGAAGAGGCAGGATGAGTGCACTGAGTTGCTCCGAAGTAGAGGGAAGTCCGAAAATTCTACAAGAGATTTAAAGCGAGAATGCGTGGAACAGGGTTGCCGTCCTGCAAGGACAGCGATGGTCAGCTAGTGACGGACCCGGATAACGTTCTGAAGATATGAAGAGATCACTTTAGAAATTTACTGGATACTGACACCACTCCAATCCATGACGATGGTATTAACTGTCCACCTCCGAGCCAGAGCGAGATACGTATGGCCATCTCCCGCCTTAAAAACAACAAAGCTGCTGGAGCCGATGGTCTCCCTGCTGAATTGTTTAAGGCTGGCGGGGAGGAGCTGATTAGGAGCATGCATCAGCTCATGGAGAACATCTGGCAAGAGGAGAGCATGCCCGGGGATTGGAGTCTCAGTCTGTTAAGTCCCATATACAAGAAAGGAGATAGTAGTGAATGTAATAACTACCGTGGAATAAGCCTATTACCAATTGCGTACAAGGTCCTTTCAAGCATTTTGTGTGAACGTCTAAAGCCAATTGTAGAAAAACTAATTGGATCATATCAGTGCGGCTTTAGACCTGGCAAATCTACGACGGATCAAATATTCACCTTACGACAAATCTTGGAAAAAAACCAATGAAAAGCAGATCGACACCTACCACCTCTTTGTCGACTACAAACCTGCCTTCGACTCTCCGATAAGGAATAGGCTTTATGAGGCCATGTCTGAATTTGGTATTCCTGCAAAGCTGATTCGACTTTGCAAATGTACCTTAGACAACACCAAATCCTCGGTTAAGATTGGAAAGGATCAGTCTAAACCATTCAACACGGAAAGAGGTCTCAGGCAGGGCGATAGCCTGTCCTGTACACTATTTAATATAGTTATGGAGAAGGTGATGAGAAAGGCTGGTGTCAACATGGCTGGCACCATATTCCACAAGAGCCACATGCCACTAGCCTATGCCGATGATATAGACATCATTGGCCGAAATCTGCGGGGTGTTACTGCAGTTTTCTCATCACTAGAGAAGGAGTCAGCAAAAATGGGTGTAGCGGTCAACGAGGACAAAACATAAATAATGATTTCGACGAACAAAGAGTCCTCTCGATGGGGACGCACCGTGAACGTTAACAATTATTGTTTTGAGGTAGTCGACCAATTTACCTACCTCGGATCTTACGTCAACAAGAAAAATAATGTCTGCCAAGAAATTAAACGGAGAATAGTGCTAGCCAATAGATGTTTCTACGGACTTCGGCAGCACTTTAGTAACACCACCTTCTCTCGGAATACTAAGAAACAGCTATACCAGGTGCTTATCTTACCTGTTCTATTGTATGCTGCCGAATCATGGGTGCTTACTACAACGGACATACAAAACCTGGGAGTATTCGAGAGAAAAGTACTCCGAAAAATATATGGACCTATCTGTGTCGAAGGCGAGTTTCGCCATCGGATGAACCATGAGCTGTATGAGCTTTACTACGACATCAACGTAGCTAAAAGAGTCAGAATCCAACGACTTTGATGGCTGGGACATGTTGCCAGGATGGATGTAAATGCTCCAGCGAGAAAGGTGTTTAAAGGCGAACCTGAAGGACGGCGCAGAGCAGGGAGACCCAAACTCCGTTGGAAGGACAAAGTGGTAGGCGATGTGCCATCATCTCGTAGGACTAACTGGATAACACACGCAGAAGACCGAAGCGTGTGGAATTCTTTATTACTTCAGGCCTCAAATTTATGAACTACGTTTTGTAAATTGTAATTGGCCACTTAAGTAAGTAAGTAACATGTTGTAGAAAACTATATGAGACATTTTAAAAATTAAAAGATTTACACAAAATATTTGCTGTAATATAATTTTGAAAATATTAAAACGCTCTAAGACCCACTTACGTATTTTGGTGCATTAGGTCGAACATTTTAGGCATGAGGACACCATTACGACCGCTCAAATATAGACCATAAATTATGCTAAATTATGTAATCGTATGTAAATTGAAAAGTTAAAAAAAAGCTTAAGCTTTTAGGTAAAAATGGAATTGTGGGGAAATAATTTCCTCCCTTCTCAAGCTGAATATTAATTGTAAAATTCAAGGTGTTGGTGTTGGACATTTTCGGCTGATATCTACGTCGCATGTACATGTTTGCCATAATGTAGATATAACATATATGTATACAGCTAATGATATACCTGAGTGCTCTTATTAGTTACAAAGGGGTCTGATGATGGACTCGTAAAGGAATTCGAAATTCGAACTAGTGTGTGACACTGAATTTACAATTAATATCAGCAATAAAACACATTTCTAGTCGTTTAGCCAATTTGACACTAACACAAATTGTTAAAAAATTTAATGTTGAACAATTTTAGACAAGTCCTCATTACTATATTGAACTATGTCGATAGAGAGAGTTGTTGGCAACAGGTTTTTATTCAATTAATTTTTCGTAGTGCTTGAGTTACACCACAAAAGACCACAACTAAAGGCTTTACAATATATGTAACGGATAGTTGTAAAATATGCCACACTTGAACTGCAAAAGAAAAATTACATTAACGGAGATATTTTAAGATTTTGCAACTCAGAAGTTGTAAGACAGTTATACTTAATTTGCTCCACAGTGTTATTTATTTTCCTTTTTGATGGTTTAATATATTTCATAGCGCTAGCAGAAAAAAACTTCCAGTGTTAAAAGAAAATCAAACAAATACCATTTTTGGTGAAGTTTTATGTTTAATTGCTGCGGAAGGATATAAGCCAAATAAAAACAAAACAAACAAAAATCAAAACGGAAAGTGAAACGAAAACAATTATGAAACTTTCCAATATTGATGAATTTCTTTCCTACCGTTTCTGAGATTTTTTGCCTCACCCCCTCACTTTTGGCTTGAGGTGAAAACAATTCATAATTTTTGTTTTGCTGTTATTGTTGTTTTTGGTACTTGAATCGATATAATTTGCATTATTGTTTTTTTGGATCCCTTACAGAAAAACAATTACTGTTTGTTATGTTTTGACTTCTGTTTTGTTATAGCAAATTCTGCATAAAAGAGTTTAATCACCCATTAGGAATTCTAATAACGGAAAGAATTCGTCATATAGGGTGCGCCATAATACGGCGATTGTGAGATAGCTTGTCAATTTTTTATACCCTTCACCATGCGCATGAATGGAGTGAAGGGTATATTCATTTTGTTCTTCCATTTGTAACGCCCATAAGGAGGCGTGGTAGGTATGACAATATATATATAAATGATCAGCATCGAAATCTAAGTCGATTTTAAGGTGACCGTCGCACATAGAAGTATTTTGATGATCTGGGCGGCCAAAAATATTTTAATTGTTTATATAGCTAAGAGTAACGTTTGAAACATAAACAATTGATTTTTATAGTAAAAACAGGTTTTTTTTCATATATTGGAATTTTATAACATAATATTTCCATATTTCGCTATCAACGCTAATTTAGCCGTCCACATCACTTTCAGCTGCTAGATTTGGATGAGCTGAGAGAAACATTTCTATAGTTTCTGCCAAATATAAAGACAACTTTGTTTTATTTTTAGTTGTTGAGGTACTAAGAATTATATTTGAGCTCAAGGGAAGCCTATTTAGGATGTCCTGATTGCAGGAATTTTTGGAGAATTTTCTTGCAAAATCCTGTCTGTAAGCTCGAAGATGTTTGTTTCGAACCTCTGCTGCCTCTTCAGACAGGTGTCCTATAGGCAGTAACGCATTTTTTATTATTTTGTGATCCTTGTATGAGTACTTTATGTGGTGTAGGTATTATTGGGTGCCAAGGATACAATTTTACGTATAGGTGTGCAGTTGTTCTGTGACAACAAAAACAATTTAATGACAAATGCTCCAGTGGCAAAGGCTTCCAAATGAAATCGCACTGACGTATTGTTGTAAAGTATTTTTTATTGTTATCGCTCCTAAATTATCATTTTTTTGCACAAGATTTCCTATTACTTCTTGGTTAACGGATCATAAGAAAAAATGATCAATGTTGTTGCTATTTTCGAATGACGTTATTATCGAGAATAAGCGAGAATATGAAAAAAATCACAAATTTTGATTTTTTAGGTATGAATTTTAACTAACGGTTTTTTGGCCATTCGCGGTTTTCCGCGGCAAAACTTTACTGAGCTTATTGAAATAGACCAAAAAGTTTTCATATTAGTCGCAAGACTTGCTGGATCTAACAGGATAACTAAACAAAAATCACAACAAAATCAGCATTATTTTGGTCCTGACTTGCCATTTAAAACATTTTTAGGCAAACATATTCAAGAAATATATTATATTTGAAAAATCCTATGCCAATAGATTCTGCATCCATCGCTATTTTGCACTTGGGAAAAATTCAACACTTTAAAATCAATAAAAACTTAACACTCGTAAAATCGTAAAATCAATCATTGAGTTTGAACTTTAGTTTTTTTTTTGGGTTTTTCGCAATTAAAGTAACTTTTAATGATGGTTTTTTGTTACACGGAGTGTCCCCTACATTTTCCAATCAATTTAACGGTTTTACTTTAAAGTAGAGATTTGGGTTTTTGGCCCCCCAGATCATCAAAATACTTCTATGTGCGTCGGTCCGTCTGCCCGTCTGTCTGTTCCCGCGATTACAGCCGCAGTTTAAGAGATATCGAGCTGAAAATTGGAATGCAAGCTTCTATCCTCAAAGCGGACGATAAGTTCTCAGATGAGCCCGATCGGTCAAAAACTACTCCCACCTCCCATACAAACTTTCCCTTTTTGTAGTATCCCTACGATTACAGTTGTAGTTTAAGGGCAATCAAGAAATTTTGTATACAAGCTTCCCTACACCAAGTGGAGGTTGAGTAGTAAGATGAGACCGATCGGTCAAAATCTACTCTCACCTCGCATACAAAATCCCTCTTTTTGGGGGTGTCCGTATGTCAGTCCACGCGATAACAGTAGTAATTGAAGATAAATCAAGCTGAAATATTGTACGAAAGCATTTATGCTCTAAGCGGAGGTTGAGTATTAAAATGAGACGGATCGGTCAAAAACTACTCTTACCTCCCATACAAACTCTCCCTTTTTTGGGTTTGTCCCTGCGATTGCAGCCGTATTTTAAGAGGTATATAGCTGACATTTTGTACGCAAGATTCAATATATAAGCGGAGGCTACTTTCTAAGATAAGCAATGTCAGACAAAAACTACTCCCACCTCCCATTCAAGCTCTACCTATTTTGGGGTGTCCGCCCAACTGCCCCCGCGATTACAGCCGTAGGTTAGGAAATATCGAGCTGAAATTTGATATGCAAGCTTTAATCTTATAATAGGAGCTTACGTTGTAAGATAAGCATTATCGGATTTAAACTACTCCCACATCCAACACAAATTCCCATTTTTGGGGAGTTACAAAATTCATAAAAATAAGCTTCAACTCACCAACTCATAAACTTATCGGTAAATCGAATAAAATCGATACAAAATTACTGACAATATGGATGTGTGAAGCTAAAAGTAACGTCCACTTCTCACCAACTCCACTGTTTTGTGGTACAAAGTTTAATAAAATATAGTTGTAGTGCAAATAACCAGTTTTACCACCATTTTTACAAATGGTGAAGGGTATCTGAGCTTCGGCATAGCCGAAGATAACCACATTACTAGTTGAAGATTATAAACGCTCACCTGTTTTTATACCCTTCACTATGCGCATGAACAGAGTGAAGGGTATATTAATTTTGTTCCTTTATTTGTAACGCCCATAAGGAGGCGTGATAGGTATGACAACATATATATATATATATATATATATATATATAAATGATCAGCATCGAAATATGAGTCGATTTAAAGGTGACCGCAAGCTTCTATCCTCAAAGCGGAGGATAAGTTCTAAGATGAGCCCGATCTGTCAAAAACTACTCCCACCTCCCATACAAACTTTTCCTTTTGTTGGTCTGTCCCTGCGATTACAGCCGTAGTTTAAGGGCAATCAAGCTGAAATCCTTACACTAAGCGGAGGTTGAGTAGTAAGATGAGATCGATCGGTAAAAAACTACTCCCACCTCCCATACAAAATCCCTCTTTTTGGAGGTGTCCATATGTCAGTCCCCGTGATTACAGCAGTAATTTAAGAGCAGTCAAGCTCAAATATTGTTCGCAAGCTTTGCTGTCCTAAATGGAGGTTGAGTTCTAAGATGAGCCCGATCGGTCAAAAACTACTCCCACCTAAAATACAAAATCCCCCTTTTTGGGGAATCCCTACAGCTGTAGTTTTAGGGCATTCAAGCTGAAATTTTGTATGCAAGCTTCCCTACACCAAGATGTTGAAGATAACCGCCTTACTAGTTTTAAAGTAACTCAGCAATGTGGAACGAGATGGGAATGCCTTAATATGTACTGCATTTTTTTATAATCGAAGAAAAAGGCACAAAGCATGATTGAAGGCATTCCACTACAAGGGGGAGATATATTGACGAAAAAATACACACACTTTACAAATTAATTCCAATTAATAACTTGCCCCAACCCAACTTAGACATTACATGTTCTACGTATTATTTCTCTATGGATTTTTCCATTTCACTCCCCATAGGAGGTAAAACAGCAAACTCATGTGAAGGCCAGAACATTGTGCTAGTCATTCTGCCTCACTGACTAATTCTTTTGTTGGGCTGTTGTTTCATTTGTTGGCAAATTTTGATAATATCCTTGGAAGCCAACATAGAATTAACATTGTTTTCCCCTCGGCTTATCCATATGCCTTGTGGTATTTTCAATTAGGCAATTTTGTACGAAAACAAATTTTATAAAATTTGTATTCGTTAAAAAAGTTTTGTGCTCATAGCATTTTTCACATACTCAGACCATTCAGACAATCGTCGTCCTGCGTTGACTTAGTACACCTGCAAGGAAAATAAATCGATTGGGTACCGAAAAGTGAGACTGACAATTCCCTACTCAGATTTGTCGTCGTACGATTAGGAATGTGCAAATATTCAAAGTTTTGGTGACAAGGGTATTGACACAAGTGGCAATTCATGTTTTCAATTGAAATTCGTTTACTTGTTTTTCTTGAGTAAAATGTAAGTGTTTTTATAATACACCATTTCCAAAAAATGGTTGCAAGTGTGAGTTCCAAGTAATGCAAATACAGAGACTACGATTTTCTTAGAAAGTAAAACAAAACTTCTAAAGTTGAATTGTAACAGATTTTCACAATAGCTTTTTTATAAAAGCACATTAGATTTTGAAAACCTTAGCCACTCTCCTCTTATTATGAAAACACAAAGAAAAGGTATACACAAAATGCAGATGTTAAAAGGAGGAGATGATTTAAGGATATGTACCTGGAATATCCGAACTATCTACGGAGATGGTGCATCTGTACGATTGGTGGATGCCGAATGGCTAACATCACCGCCATACAGGAAATGCGATGTTCTGGGTGATCTAATCGATGAAATAGGATGATGCTCTTGATTCAGCAGTCTGGCATAAAGATATTCACAAGGCAACCTGGATATCCCCTGATCACGCACATAATAACGTAGTGTTAAATACCCTATGAATGAGGTATGGGATAGCTTTCAATTTTAAATTCATAACTAACAGCACGTACTTGTTTATCGACAAATGCGAACGTCACTGTTTAAGAAGCTTTTAAAAAAACGCCCATAACCGAACACAAAGGAGGCTAGACACCACAAAGCTGCATCCCTCCGAGATAGCCAAAGCCTACTCCAACCAACTCTCTCAATTACTTTCAACAAACCTTGCTAATTCGTATATTCCCACAAGGTGGCAGTATATTGCGAATTCTATGACCACTGCCGCAATAACCGTACTGGGTTATATAGAAAAACGCTCAGTCAAGCCCTGGTCCGATGAGAAATGTTGTGCAATGTCTGAGAAAAAGGATGCTGCATGCAGGCCAAAATTGCAGCCTATGGCAACTCGAGCTTTATAATAAGAAGAGGAGCGAGATGAAAATTAATTGAAAATGACAGCGATAGAGGTGAAGCCCGAAAGTTCAATCAAAAGGTAAAAGGCAAAGGTTTTGGAACAGCGATCGCCATCTGTAAGAACCTTGATGGAAATCTGGTCACCGACACTCAGAGTGTGCTGCAAATATGGGGGAATACTTTCGTTCTCTCTTCGATTCCAACGGCAGCATAAGTGACGAAATCACGCCAATCATTGACAACGGAGTATATTGTCCGCCACAGAGCGAAAACGAAATCAGCACGGAGATACAACTGCATTGGGATAAAGGTAGAATGCACCATGAGAAGTCATAATAATACTTGTTTGGTATGAACTTATCAGGTCAGAGCATATCGCTGGAAGAGAAGAAATGGCAAAACGAAGCCAGAGAATGGAAAAGAAATAATGAAGTAAGTGCTGGGTCTACCAGAAATTCAAGCCGGAAAGACATTACTCGTAATCATTCGCGTTGCATCCATGTCGTATAGGTAAAACAAAAGTTCCTTCTCTCATTCCGGTATTGTCATATTATCACAAATGTTTGAAAAGGGATATCTCATGTTGGATTTGTTGTGAAAATACGAGTACTAACCTAGGCTAGCCATATTTCCTAAAATACACCCACCTAAGAGTATCTATTAATCTTTTCATCTGACTGTTGTGTTGTGTGTCTCGGTTTTGTTTTGGTACTATTGAATACAATACACAAGTTTATTCAATATTCAAAATTATGTATTTAAATAATTTAAACAGTTTTAATACCAAATAAAGAATTTCCTTTGCAAATTCGTTTACATCCATATTTTTTTCAATTTTGATTGGAAATGTTGTAGTAGTTGCTGCAAGGCGTTTTAAGAAATATTCAATAGGTGTATGCACAAATAAATTTATTTGTGTTTGTGCTATGTTTGCATTTGTGCTATGTTGGAGTTTGTGTGTATGGCCTTTGGATGTGTGCGCCACAAAAGCCCTTAAGCAAACTTCAGAGAAATCCCACCTATAGGAATACTATCGGCTATACATACATATATATATCTGAACGTTTCTTTACTTTTCAAAATATTTACTTTTCTTCTTTTTTTAATTTAATGCCAAAATCTTTCCAATCAATGCGATTTATTACTAGATCCCATTGTAGGCGAAAACAAAAGTATTGGATACTTGCATACATAGATGAATTGATTTACTGTGATATCGCTTATGTTTGTGTACGTTCAGAAACTTCTCTCAACAAAATCTCGTACAACATTTTAGCTGCAATTTGTATTCAATTAAATTGTAGGAATTTCACATTGCAGAACTACGCTAGACTTCGGTTCTGCTGAGGGTGATTTGTAAAATGGATAGAAGTAGGAGAAGGTTCAGAGATAAACCTAATGCCTATGCCAAACCAAGCCGTAGTTTTAGAGCTATCGATCTGAAACATTGTACGCAAGCGTTTGTCCTATAAGAGAAGATTGAGTTCGATGAAGATTACAGAGTCCGTACATACATTCACAATTCTTTCTCTAAACAACATTTATATGACCTTTAACATCAACAACAAACTCAACCTGCATACATACTTTCAATTACTTCAAGCGCAGCAGAGGCCGAATGGCAGCAACTCTAAATATGCGAGCGGCCACCTACAACCTTCATTTGCCCTTCAATACGGATAATTCTTCAACTACATAAAGGGCAAACGTCAATTCCATCGATCGCAAGACCGCGGCAAACGACGCTTTCGGCAATGCACACAACCGTCACCAATGACACATTCGGCAATAGCCACGAACGGCGAATGAGCGCGACGACGAACATCAAATCAAACACATTAAGGAGACGACATCACAAGGGAAATTGTTATTCAATGCTGTGTGATGTGATGTAATTCTCATTACATCGAGAGCTCCACTTACTTAAATGATCGAACATTTTGCTTGGTAATTCGTCAGTTGCTACCGAATCGAAGTTTATTGCTAAGTTGCTTTGTACCCGATCTCCCCTGCCCTTCTGAGGGCATTAATTTATCGAAAGAAATATTCTTTTGTTTAATCGGACTTCGGTCTGTTGAACCAACTATTGTTGGTTTAACCCAAGTTCCATTGGTTAAATCGGACTTCGATCTGTTGAATCGGACTACGGTCTGTTGCATCGGAGTTTGGTCTGTTGAATCGGACTTCAGTATGTTGAATCGGACTTCGGTCTGTTAAATCGGACTTCGGTCTGTCGAATCGGATTTCGGTCTGTTGAATAGGACTTCGGTCTGTTAAATCGGACTTCGTTCTGTTGAATCGGACTTCGGTCTGTTGAATCGGACTTCGGTCGGAACCCCGGTTGGTTATACCGACTCGTCGGTTGCACAGATTTTGGTCTGGTGCACGAAGATACTCTTCGTTCCTGTAGCATTGTATTAGAAATTAGCACCGTAGCATTTTGATACTAACTGATATGAACTTGATTCATCAACAAAACCCGAATCACCAATACTCTTCTGAATTGTTGACATTCATCAATCGAGTCATCAATCATCACTTGCTGATATTAACCTGAAACCTCCACAAAACCCGAGACATCAATCATCACTTGCTGATATTAACCTGAAACCCCGACAATACCCGAATCATCAATGTGCTGGTAAGTAACTGGTACGAGCCTGAATCATCGAAAGAACTCGAATTATTACCTTCCTAAATACCGAAACATTCCTGACCTATCTGACCTCTACAGTTTTGGGAGTATAGTATAAAGTTCTCGAATACCTCAAATCGATCGATTTATAAAATTCTCGATTATCTTAAATCGAACAAAGTTCCGAAACCTATCACCGCAGTCAAAGGCCACATCAATTTTCGTCGAGCGTATACTAAAAGTTATCGATCATCTAAAATGGACCTGGGTACAAATTACCGGACAAGACAACAACGCTGTCACTGAATCCGAATCTAAATTGTTTTCGTATCTAAATACTTTATCCAGTAGATTATAAGTTTGAATTACATTATCAATAAACAATATTGTTATTTTGCCCTAGTCGGGGAAAATCTACTGAGTTCTTATTCCGTAAGGTTTTGTGGGTCCTTATGACGACCCTGGCGACGACTGGACTTGCTCCAGCCGACGAGAAAACCACGTTACAAGACATTATCAGTTTTATTTACAATGCAGTTTGTAGTGGAGTTTGACGCCTTGGTTGATCGGCGCACCCACCTTTAAGCACATCTTACTATTGATATTACATACAACTTGCCAAATTTTATCACTGTAGCTCAAATACTACCATTTTATAGTGTTTACACTATGTGTCTGAGAAGTATTTTAGTCTTTTTATTCGTTTATCTCTACTCTTATCGGGTCCTTATTAGGGTAATAACTTTTTTTGGACAACATTCTCCCCAGGGCTTTTCTAATGGCAAATATTGTATGAATGATAAAAAAAAACTATTTCAGTTCAATTTGCTAAAAAAACCTTACGCACCGACAGCGATTTCTAAAATGCGTTTAATATATGTTTTTTTTACTTTTTTAAACAACAATTTTTTTAAATATGGTTTATACATATGTAAGTATGTAAACAAATAATAACAATAAATGATTAAAAGTAGGTATTGCAAGATATAAACTTTAGGTTCAAAGTACAGCATGATTTCCAAAAAAAAATTTTTAAACTTTGTTTGATTCAAAACTTTAACGCGTTTGGAGCGTAACCTTTTTTAACGATAGCGAAAAACTAAAAACGCAGATCTTAATATTTTTCCATGCCCTACACGATTTTGTCTGGGGAGATTTGATATTTGCAAAAAGTTATTACACTAGTCCTTATGTAACTCTATACTATTCAGGGACCGACTAAAAATACAGAATTATTTTAAACGATAGTGCGATTCAATTAAAAAAAAAAATACTTAAAAGTTGTAATTTTTTGTATTTTATTTTGTATTTAAAATAGCTTCCTACTAACTTTACATTTTGTGAAAAAGGCGTCACATTTAAACTAGTATGGTGAATATCTTCGGCTATGCTTTATGAATTTTGTAACCCCCAAAAATTAGAATTCGTGTGGGATGTGGGAGTAGTTTAAATCCGATCATGCTTATCTTAGAACTTAACCTCTGCTTCTGGACAGAAGCTTACATGCCATAGCCCGAAAGCTCTTAAACTACAGGGACATACAGACGGACATCCCAAAAATGGGGAGTTTGTTTGGAAGGTGGGAGAAGTATTCGTCCGATTTTGCTCATCTTACAACGTAAGGTCCTAATATCGGATAAAAGCGTGCATATAAAATTTCAGTTCGATATTTCCTAACCTACGACTGTAATCGCGGGGGAAGTTAGGTGGACATCCCAAAAAAGAGGGAGTTTGTATGGAAGGTGGGAGTAGTATTTATACTCGTGCTAAAACTGTGCGTGAGATCTCGAATGCACACCAAATTCAAATCATTGATGAAAACATAATTATGTATGACACTTCTCTTGAAGGATACAATTAATTAATTATTTACGTACTCTTTTCTTTTCATTTTTATTTCGGTTTCTATTTCTATTTTTATTTTCATTTCATTTTTTCTTTACAACTTTATGAAAAAATAAGTCCACTTAATTTTGTTTTGGAAAGAATTTACGAACCTACTGAATAGTACAATCAAACATGAAGTGATGTTTTTTTTTGATCCAATAAAAAATAAACAATTTATTTTATTTTTTAAGTAAATTTTAGTTTTTTATTTATTCACTTTGGTCGTTTTTGCATGGCTGCTAAGTAAGAGAACTTTATGTGTTGTTCCAGTCTTTTTTTGGTGACGTTCCAGTCTCGCATTTTTGCATCCAAAACAACTATAAATGTAATTTTTATATATTTTTTGTGCTTAGAGTATTCTTTGATCTTTCACCTACGATATGTTAGAGGGAAACGTGTCCAGGTTTTTGAAAACATTACGAATTTTTGCAGAATGTTGTACAAGCTCTTAGACCACTTCTCTTTTAGTGTGACGTTCCAGTTAACTTCAAATGGCTGTAGCTTTTAAGCCGCAAGAAATAGAAACACATTTTTTTGCGCCAAAGTTACAGCCTGAGAATATATTTTGAGTGAACATAAGTTATAGGTAGTTTTTTACCTTTTTCGTCAAATACACGTCGAAAATTGCTCATACTGGTGACGTTCCAGCCCACGGCCTTGACCATATGAGGAATGAAAGAGAATCAAAAACTACACTTTTACATCCAACAACAACAAAATTGTATTTAGTTAAGTTTGTATTTTTTGCATTTTTTTACATTCCGGGGTATGGAATTATACGCAGTTTAAATTAAAAATTTAAAATAAAAAACACTTTGTAATAATGAGTATGACCTTTCTTATTTTGATTAAGTTCAAAAATGCCTCTCGGTCATACTATTTATCAGGGTTTTTGGGGTTGAACTTTCTAAGGAGTCCCAAGCCGATTTTAGCTCTGCAACGCTATTGTATTGCCTGTTGTTGGAGTACATTTTATGAACAAGTATGCCCCCCACATTTTCAATAGGGTTCATGTCATGGAAACACGCTGGCCCCTCTAAGTCTTCAACGTTTTCTGACCGAACCCAACCTTTTGTTTCCTTACTGGAGTGAGTAGACGCAATCTTTAGATGAGAAATGTAATTTATCTCCTGGTTTCGCTTCAAGAAGGGCAATAAATTAATTTCCCGTATGTCTCGTCGGAGTTCATACTCTTCGGGGTAATGCGACAGCTTGGAAAGGCCAGCCCAAAAATTTACCACGCCTCCTTATGAGCGTTACAAATGGAAGGAAAAACCAGTACAGAAATTTCAGTCAGGTAAACTGACTGATAAATACCATCACCCAATATAAGATATTGTTGAAGTCTTGAGTTATTGAAATGAAAAGATTTTTAATTAAAATAAAATTACTTATGTATATTTTTTCCCCTGCTTGTGGTGCAAAATCGTCCAAAACTTTACTTATTTGTGTAGGGGGTATAGGTGCCGGTTTGGAATTTATGTGAGGAATATTAATTTTTCAAAAAAAAATAATTTTGATAGGGGGTACCAAATTTTGATACGTACAACTTACGAATAATTTGACTGAATTCAGTGCACTTACAAAAAAAGATATGTATGTAAGACTATAGGGGTGAGTTCGGTCCATTGTGTGGGAGGTACCAGAAGGGGTGTGTCAAATAGTTAGCTTTTCTGAGGTTTCGCCTCCTATCACAATATAAATTAACCGACTAATTTTCATTACCCCTCAAATGTCCGTTTGGAAGTTATGGGTGAATTATTAATTTTCCAAAAATAGGTAATTTTGTATGGGAGGTAGCAGAAGGCGTGAACTGATATAGTCCATATTCACTCCTGATTCATATTTTCATAAGCATACAAATTACTCAAAATTTGACTGAATTCAGTGTACTTAGAAAAAAGATATGTTTGTAATACTATGGGGGTGAGTTCGGTCTTTTGTATGGGAGGTACCAGAAGGGGTGCGTCAAATAGTTAGGTTTTCTAGGGTTTTGCCTCCTATAATAACATAAATTAATCGACCAATTTTCATTACCCCCCAAGAGTCCGTTTGGAAGTTATAGGAGAAATTTTAATTTTCGAAAAATAGGTAATTTTGTATGGGAGGTACCAGAAGGCGTGAACTGATATAGTCCATATTCATACCTGAGTCTAACTTTCTTAAGCAAACATCATACGCAAAATTTGAGTGATCTCAGTTTACTTACAAAAAAGATATGTATGTAAAACTATAAGGGTCAATTCGGTCATTTGTATGGGAGGTACCAGAAGGGGTGTGTCAAATAGTTAGGCTCTCTGAGGTTTCGCCTCCTATCACAACATTAATTTATCGACCAATGTGCATAACCCCCCAAGTGACTGTTTTGAAGTTATTGGAGAAATATATAATTTCCAAAAATAGGTAATTTTGTATGGGAGGTACCAGAAGGCGTGAACCGATATAGTCCATATTCATACCTGAGTCTAATATTTATAAGCAAACATCATACGCAAAATTTGAGTGATCTCAGTTTACTTGCAAAAAAGATATGTATGTAAAACTATAAGGGTCAACTCGGTCATTTGTATGGGAGGTACCAGAATGGGTGAGGCAAAGGTTTCGGTTTTCTTAGGGTTTGTCTACTTTTGCAAGATAAATAAACTGACCAAATTCAAACATCCTCCGGTTGTCCGTTTGGAAGTTATGGAAGAAATATTAATTTTCCAAAAATAGGTAATTTTGTATGGGAGGTACCAGAAGGGGTGGGGCTATTCAGCCCATTTACAATCCCATAAGTTCGTTTTGAAAAATATTGATACTGGTAAATTTTCATACCGATCCGTTAAGGTTTACTCGAGTTATCCTGCTGACCAGCCATCCAGCCAGCCAGCCAGCCTGCCAGCCAGACAGACGGACATAGCTCATTCTTCTTAAAAAGTTCTGAAACGAATTTGGTCTTAAGATACTTGGGGTCTAACTCGTCTCCTTTAATGCGTTACACTTTTTTTCGTATCAAATGATATATACCCTCATCCCTAAGGGTGATGGTATAAAAATTAATATACCTTTCACACTGTACATGCGCGTGGTGAAGGGTATAAAAACAACATAGAGGCCACTACCGTGGGTCGAAAAAAAATTTTATGTGGACACCCCATACGATTAAAGATTAAGCAAAGATAATTTTAGAACACAATTTTTTTTAATCCGTGCACCCTATATACGGCCCAAATACGTTTTATTTAGCTACCTTGTTATTTGATGTCATATCGAAACAAAACTCATACCGTTCTTTTTGGTATATAGAAGGCTTCGTTTTTTTCTTTAGTCACTTTTGATTCCGAAGTCAATTTTGACTATGACTTTCTGTATTTCGTTTTCTATATCCATATTATGCCCATTTCTTGTAGCGTCCATGAAGGTCTCTCCAAACCATGAAACTTTTGCGTTGAAAGTATTTACTTAAATTCACAAACACAAAAGTTATGGAGGTTAAAAAAATGTTGGTCACCCTACATTAAAAATAATTAATTTGTTGTGCTGTGCTGTCATTTGGAGTTCTATCGAAACGAAATGCATTTCATTGTTCGTGTTTCATTAAATGCTACTTTTCGCCCTTTATACACTTTTGACTACGACATTTTTTCTTCAAGGGATGTGTGAGATTTTTTCCACTTTGATTTAAAAGTTTATGTTGTTTGAAATTTTCTTATTTTTTGACTTTTAGTCGAATTTTTTAGTATTCATATTCATCAATATATTAAGGTAAAGAAAAGCGTTTCTTAATTTTTTATTTTTTTTATATATTCCCCTATTATAGATTTCAATGTAACAACAATGTATAAAATATTCTTTTGCCAGTTTTTTCTGTATCGAACTCTTATCCTTATCTTATATTGAGAAATAACAATAAATCCCGATCTGAATCATATTTAAAATGCTTGTATCATCGTTAGTCGATAAATTTAAAAACTGCAAAAGAAATGTTTATAATTATTCAATTTCTATAAATACTGTTTCATCTTTGTGTAGTAGGAAAAAGTCAAGTTTCACAATTGACGTCGGAGTCAAAAGTGTATTAAGGGTGAAAGGAGCGTTTGATGAAACACGAACAATTATATGCATTTCGTCCCGATAGGACTCCAAATGACAGCATAGCACAACAAATGAATTATTTTTGGTGTAGGGTGACCAACATTTTTTTTTAAACTCCATAACTTTTGTGTTTGTGAATATAAGTAAATACTTCTAAAGTAAAAGTTTCATTGTTTAGAGAGGCCTATATGGACGTTGCAAGAAATGGGCATCATATGGATATAGAAAACGAAATACAGGAAGTCAAAGTCAAAATTGACTTCGAAGTCAAAAGTGACTAAAGGGAAAAATGAAGCCATTAATTTGCCAATAACAATGGTATGAGTTTTGTTTCGATATGACATCAAATAACAAGCCTGCTCAATAAAAGATATTTGGGCCGTACGTAGGGTGCACGGATTAAAAAAAGATTTGGTGTTCTGAGATTGTTTTTGGGTAATCTTTAATTGTAGGGGGTGTCCGCCTGGGCTTAATTTTTTTATATGGGGACCAACCCACACTAGTGACCATCTCTACTCAAAGCAAAAATGGTCCACTGTTATGTATCCTCTTCCGTAAAAAAAACCGTTATGAAACTCTCTGTGTTTTCAGAATAGCTTTTTTAGACTCAACTAAAGAGTTACACTTTTGTTTTTATCTTATATTTTTAGTTGTCACTCTTTTGTTAAACAGGTGCGATATGTACTAACGACTGCGATAACAAAGCTTATCTCTTTAAGAGCAAGAGACCAACAGATATTTTAGTTTTATGTTAATAGAAAAGTTGATGTAAATTTTTTTGATAACAGCTATTAACCTTTTTAACATAGTAACTATGAGCTGTTTGTATGTTTGAATTGTCAATTGTTAAATAACTAGAATAGTTCGAACCACCACTTGAATTAACTAAAAAGCAAGATATGTATTGATCTCATTGAAATTACATTTGCTTGTTTAACATTTATTTGCAAGTTTATATTTGTATATATCTGTAGATTTTTTATTTTTGAAGTGTCCTGCAGCTTTTTTGTGACACGGATTTTGCAGAGGAGAGAAATGCTAATGTTATTTGTTATATTAATTTACATGTGTATTATGGAAACATTTTCAAAATAAACATTAATTGCGAGGCGGTCGAGGACGACAATGCCTTTATATTAAAGTATTGGAAAAAATATGCATATCTACATATATATGCAGAGCATATAAATAGGGTGTTACATTTGTTGCGACAGATATATTTTCGGAACTTAATTTTAGTTTATTAAGTTTATTATTGGGACCGGTCGTGGGATGATGTTTAAAACACGCGACTACCATGAGGGAAATTCGTCAAGCATAGTGTCGAGTGAATCTGCATGTCTAGTAAAAGCTTCTCAAACAGCTGACTTTCGCATTAGGCTATAAACAAGTAGGTGCCGTTTCTTCTGAGTCAAATATTAGAAAGCGTGTTAGTTCCCAATAACGCTAGAAGCTATCCCATACCACATTCATTGAGTGTGAAGGGAAATTAAGTTTTTTTTATATATTTTGAATGGAAAAGGATATCGTGAAGAAATTTCACAAATTAATATAACCTAAAAAGCCAACCTTTCGTCTAACCAAAGTTTCAACACATCTATATTTGTTGTTTTCGAATTTAGTACAAGCATTATTACTTTTTTTTGAATCTTATGTTTGTAAAAAACAAAGACGGAAATCTTCAAACCGAAGAGTATAAAAGAGCACACCCTTTACGTTTGCCGCTCGCCATAAGTGTATGTAATAATAATTTAAAAATGCGTATATGGTCTATTTTATGCCTTTCATATGCAAATTGCCAATTATAATAGTCAAAGTAAGTGCCACTGCCTGTGTGAGAGTTCGTATGGCTGTGTTTGTGATGTTGTGTTACACATATTTTATACGTAAAAACACCATACTGCTATGCGTATCGTATGTAAAGCCTTAACGATATTCATATGTATAAATATACAGTATACTGCTGATGTATGTATCATGACAAACTATGAACAATAGAATCGAGGAATGAGGGATTTTCTTTCTAATATAAGTTTTCTGATCGTTATTCACACAGAAATAACAAGAATCTTTCTTTGGAGGTGTAGAAAATGTGAAAAGGATTAATGTTGATTAACCAAATTGTCATGCTACCACCGATGCGTCTTAGGGAGTAGGTAACATAAATTACTGAAACTTAACACAAAAGCTCTCTTAGTAGCTTTGGCACAGCCCCACGAAACTTGGATCGGCCGCGGTGGCATAATAAGTCACTCTCCATAAATAAAACAACAAGGACCATGATTTAAGGATTTGCACGTGGAATGTCAGAACTCTCTACAGAGATGGTGCCTATATCCAACTGGCGGATGTCATCGACAAATACAAGGCTGACATCACCGTCATACCGGAAATGCTATGTACGGGACAGGAGTGCACACGACAAAAGGATTATGACATTTTTTACAGGTGCCATGCAGAAAGGCACGAATTTGGATGTGAATTCTGTATACTTGGCCTAACGGAAGACAAAGACGAGGACATAAAAGATGCATTCTATGAGCGCCTAGGCCACTGCTCTACTCATGACATTAAAATTGTTCCGGAAAAATTTAGGAAAGAAAGATGATCTTGGTTCAGCAGTTGGAAATCCATTCTACACAACAACACCTCCGAGACATGGTAGTGAGTGGAATCAGAATCCCGAATAAAGATATTCACAAGGCAACCTGGATATCCCCTGATCAAAAGACAAGAAACCAGATTGATTACGTGAATGTCTCAAGCATTATGGACACGTCGGTTGCACCCAAGTTACGCACTCGATTGAGTAGTGCTAAAAAACCTCTGCCGCAACGACCGTACATGGTTATGAAAAACCAGGGTCAGACAAGTCCTGGTACGATAGGAATGTTTTCGAAATAATTGAAGAAACAGGGCAAAACTGCAGCCTATGGCAACGCATGCTATGACGGAGCGTTATAATGAGAGGAGGAGGGAGATTATACGCCACTTCAGACGGAAAGTGCGTCTTTGGAAGAATGGAGAGAGACAGGATATCGAAAATTGCAAGGATAGAGAGGAAGCCCGAAAGTTCTACCAAAAGTTTACACGCAAAGGTTTTGGAACAGGGATCCCCACTTGTAAGGGCAGAGTTGGAAATCTGTGCACGAACACGCAGTGACGAAATTACGTCAATCATCGATGACGGACTAGATTTTCCACCACCGAGCCAAAACGAAATGAGCATGGCAATTGCACGGATTAAAAACAACAAAGCTGCGGCGACAGAGCTTTTTAAAGCCGACGGTAATGAGCTGGCAACATGTATCCTTCAGTTAATAAACACGACTTTGGCAAGGAAACGCATGCCTGTTTATTGGAAGCTGAGGACCGGCCGTGGCATAGTGGTTAGAACACGCGACTACCATGCGGGAGATCGCAGGTTCAAACCTGGCTCCAGTCATCTTAAAAGAAAAAAATAAATAAAATTTTCTTTCATTGTCGGCTCCCCTCGAATGTTGTTGACAGCAACTTCGCAGTAATAAGCGTCGATGCAATCGTCGTGTCTAGTAAGAGCTTCTCAAACAGTGACGTTCGCATTCGTCGATAAACAAGTAGGTGCCGTTCTGTGGAACATGGGCAAGATGTATTGCTTCGAGTCTCGCAACTGGAAAAACCTCCCCGAGCGATTTTATAGCTGCCATGTATAGTTGCGCTGAGCGGTAATCTGAACGAGCAACGAGTTTGATGTGTCCCTGATACCAGCATACATCATGACATTGCGGCGGTGGTCCGGGTCGCTCCCGAACGAGTTTTAGGTTCGCCACGGTAATGGAAACGACAACTGATTTCCAATTGCTTGAGGAAATATATAAGGTGGTCTTTAGCGACATCCTTATACGATCTTTGTAATGTCCGTGCAGGATTAAAACTATATTTTTTGGATCCCGGAAGGGTAGTCACCTCAGACCGCTGCCGTTTAGGTACTACATCAGATGACTTCCGTTTAGTTTTGTCATCCTCCGCAGGAGGTATCTTTTAACCTCCTCAATGTGGGATTGTGCCTACTGGGGACAACTCTTTTTCCTATTATTCGCATATTCTCTTTGCGCAAGTGTAGGCACTAAGGAAGCTGAGTTATCGATTAACTGGAGTCTTGTTGCGTCATCAACACCTGAAACAGGGGTTTCGACAGGATTACATCCCAGCAGGACCTTGGGAGCCTTTGTGGTACCTGGTTTCTAAGAAGCACTAAGTACCAGGCTCGAATTATGACTGCCTGTTGGCTGTGTCGGTTTGGTTTTTGGCTCACTAGTATCTGATCGACTAGCGGAGCCTGGCGCCACCACTCCACTTGACAAGGATTAAGTAGCAGACAACGTGCTACAGCCTGAAACCGACGCTGTAGTAGTCGGGTCTCCGGAGATTATGAAGCCCTTGGCCGGATACGCTGGGCATGGTTTTTTTCGGACATTTGGACGAAAATAAGGGGTTGCCACTCCTCTGGAGACAGACGCAGACCATTAACCGCTCACTATGAGGACAGACGTCGATGGATTTTAAGTACCGGATGGATAAAAGACCCTCAAGGATAAACGGGCTTATGTCTTCAAGCCGTCCCAACTGGAGAGAAACAGACGCTAGGAGACAGATTAATTCTTTGTTCGTACTTAGTTCAGGCCTCACTGGCATTCGAGACTATATTTGTAATAGCTCAAGCTATTACCGCACTGCTATTCATGCCTGTAAGACTCTAAAACTTTGGACGAGAATCAGGAGAACAGGCGCTGATTGGAAAAATACGGACCGACGACCTTTGGAAGGAGGGACGAGTGACCTCTAAGGGTCAACGGACGTATGTCCCTTAGCCACCTCACTGGGGAAAAACAGACGTTAAGAGACAGGGAAGGGGTAGTTCTTAGTTCGTACTCAGTTCAGGCTCCACGGGCATCAGAGATTACGGTATTAACTAATGTCACTGCCGCTTCTCTAGATACCAGTGTGACTTCAGAACATCTTCGTACTTAAATCCTCGCATCGCGCCTAGATGACTACCCATTCGCGAGGGGTGGATAAACTTGGTGTGACGAATTACACAATGCAACACATTTTTGGTCCCGGTTTCTAAGTAGTTGATCCTTATGTAAAATTTCACTCTGTAAGCGTCACTGTTGTATGCGTCTTATTCCGAAAACATAATTAACAACACTTATACGCCACTAGCAACTATTACTGCCACTTTCACAATATAAAACTGTTTTACAGTAAGATGGTTGCCAAAACAAACACTTATCGCAAATTAAAAAAAACTCGATTTTAGAAAACGCATAAAAAACACATATGTATAAGAGACATTAGACTACCTTTCAATAGTATTTAAAAGTCAAAAGCCATTTTGATTCCTTCAGGTCCTTCAAAACTGTTGTTTGTCTTAACGTCGCCGTTTAAGTTGCATTTTATCTACTTATACTACAACAGAATATTATGGCTCATCATATATATACATGGATATTTATATACGGATTTGAAAACTATTTTCTGCAAAATTAATGATGTTTTACGTCTTTGATGATAAATTAGTAAAAGTCCTAATAAATAAACTGAAAAATCTTGCACTAAATGGACTTAAATTTTTGATAAGCTAAAAATTAAATTAAATCATAAGTAAAAATGTCATATCATAACATTTGTATATGTATTATTTTTAATTTTCCTGCATTAATAATGGTATAAAATCCATTTCAATGACATAATTATTCTGCTGCTCACTGTAGATATCTATGTAAGTTACGACGACATATGCATATTTTGTAACAAATTGCGGGAATTTGTAAATTTTAAATGTAGCAGCTACACGTTTACTAAAACATCGGAATTTTTAAAAGCGTAGAGCAAACGACTATATATGTGTACGTAACCACACACACTCACACACATTCGTCGGTACGAGCATAAACACTAAATATGTGTGTGAGCTTCTATGATATACCGTAGAGCAGTAGAAGCGGTAGTAGCAATGCCGATTATAACTGTAATGTATGAAAGTTGTGCCGCATGCTGACTTGTATGTTAATGCATTGGCCTATGCGTGTGTGTGTGTGTTTTGGCCGATGTATTAGAGTTCAACACCATTGAGCTGAACATTTATTACACTCAAAATGATGTCATTTATTTTCATTTTGGTTTTTCTTTTTTTTTTCCAGAGAAAAGTGAAACAACCAACCGACCAACATCCAATTGAGCTTTTCGTGCCCTGTGCGTGCTAGAGATATGAAACGTTTAACGTTTATATTTGCTGTCGTAATGTTATTCCCTGCGGCATTCTCATTTTCAGTCATGTTTTGAAATTTCGCCAAAAATTCCAATTGTAATATTGCAATTTCGCTATGCCATTGTGGTTGTGTAGTTCGTGTGTGGTCACTGCTCTAGGGTCACGTAGTCAATTTCTGTTCTGAAAACCAAAACGATAGCAGCTAAATAGGTTATAGATTTTAATTTCATTATATGAATTTAATTAGTAATGAGTTTAGGTATAAGTTTTTAAGTTAATATTACGTGTTAGCTAGTAATGGCCACGGAATCGCTTTAGAGAGATCTGATCCTACAGTTTAACGACGAATCTAAACAAACAAACAATATTGTCGCGAAATTAAAAATTTAGAGTACGAGTACAAAATGGAATATCACTGTGTTTTACGGCCCAAAATAAAGTTGGGGTGTCTCGACGTTTTTCTGTGTTATTTCGAAAATTTTACTTTCAGTGTTATTTTACAGCCGCGAGATCGTCGATACGTTTGCTTGATACTTTCATGAGTGCTGCCTTCTGAAACCAGCAATTGGTGGCAGTGCTCTCTTTATATATGCTCACACTCTACGTATCCGTAACCAGATTTCCATCCATGACCTTACATGAGGAGGGCCTTTTAACATTTGCCTTCTGGTAGAATTTTCGGGTTTTAATGGGGTTCGCATCTTAGCGATGACTAGCTTCTTTTATGAGCAGTTGCGTGTGTTTTTCGCTATACTCAATCTTGAGGGAACCTTAATTGAAACCAAATAATGGACCGTGCCAATGTTAGCACCACGGATCATGAACACGTTCATCACACTAGATGCATGCCTTTCATCGATTACCACATAATCAATTTGATTTTTGTTGTTTTGATCAGGGGTTAGCCAAGTTGCCATGTAGACATCTTTATGTTGAAATCTGGTTCCACTGACTACCATGTTCCATGTTGCTGCACAGCTAACCAGCCTATACACGAAGTTGGACATGTTGGTAAGTAGGCTGATGTGACTTATTTTTGCATTTAAATAATCCAGGAAAATTGTAGTGCCTTGGTAAGGCCGGCGGTCGCATATTTGCTCTAGGCAATGCATCTTTAATCTCATCGTATTTATCTTCCGTCGGGGCATGAGCACAAATTAGCATGATGTAGACGTATGTATTTCGATTTTAAGCAGATTGTGGCTGAGTCTCTGGCCAATTACAAATCCACATCAAAATTCGTGCTTTTCCGCATGAAAGCTGTAATAGAAGTCAACCTGAGATTTAAACAAGATCTTTATTGAAGCAAACTTAATTAAAAAATTAGCATCCTTTAGAATAAAGGTGTTGATGTTATACAAATATTGTATGTACAGTAGCTATGGAATAGTGCGCGAATTTTCGAATTTTATACGGCGGAACCTCTTATTTTGTGAGGTTCAGTAAAAAAATGCTGGAGGCAAAAAATGGTGGTGGTGGGGTCAGGTTTAACCGTCCCGCATTGGGGTCAAAGTTCAGAAAAATTTGGAAAAAATGTACAACAGTCCTCCTAACTACCATGGGGTTGTCGTTAGGGGGTTGGGATGTATGGCAGACCTTCATGAATTTCTTTTGCCAACATTTTCTCCGAACATACTTACCCCCTTTCTCCACTCCTTCGGGGGGCTCCCGTACAAATTTTTAATTACCCCCTTATTACTCCGTTTAATGTTCCCGAAGCCCTAACTTCACTAGGGTCACCCCTAGGGGGTTAGAATGTATGACGGATCTCCAGGAAAATCTTTTCTGAACATTTTCTTCGAACATACTTACCCCCTATTTTCTCTCCTTAGGGGGGCTCCCATACAAACTGCACCAAAACCCTCCCTCAATATAAGAAAAACCGCCCTACCTATCCAGGTGTTGTCCCTAGGGGATTATGATGTATGGCGGACCTTCATGATATTTTTCCCCCAATATTTTCCCCAAACATACTTACCCCCTTCCTCCCCTCCTTATACTGGCTTCCATACAAACTGCACCAAAACCCTCCCTCAATATGAGAAAAACCGCCCTACCTATCCAGGTGTTGTCCCTAGGGGATTATGATGTATGGCGGACCTTCATGATTTTTTCCCCAATATTTTCCCCAAACATACTTACCCCCTACCTCCCCTCCTTATACTGGCTCCCATACAAAATGCACCAAATATTGGGATGAATCAAACCAATTTATTTTTATCGTGCGACGGATATTTCTTGCGATTGGCATCGACGACCTGAAGCAAGAATTGTTTCTCATTTTCGTTTCGACATAAAACATTGTTGTAATCCTGCATTAATTTGACACCTCTCTCTGCAGTGTCGTTAACAACATGCAAGTTGCTTACGATCTGCTTCGCTTTGTTTTGTTTTGGATCGGTTGAAATTAACTCATTTGGTAATCCAAAGCGATCGAATAATTTAACTGTGTCTCTCGTCACGAAATGGCTCAAATCTTTTGCAATGAATTCTTTCACTTGTTTCGAATGCAATTCAATTTTTTTCACGCCTTTGGAGCCGACAACAATAGCTGAACGTGAACAAGCAGACTTAACGCCTTGATTTTCATCCTCATCCTCGCTCTCTTCCTCCTCAGTGCCTTTTCCCTCGTTTTCCTCGTCATCAGATTGAGATTCTACGTTTTCGTCGTCTTCTTGGAATGAAAGAATTACATTCGCCATTTTTTGCTTGATATTATGGGAAACGTTTTTATCGAATAGTGCAAGAGCCACAGCTTCAGCACTGATGTACCAAAGGTGATTGCACAATTTATCCACCACTTTCTGTGACACATTTCCATCAATTGACTGAGCGACTGCCGCTTTTAAAAAATTGAAGTCTTGATTGGGTGCCTCGACAGCCGTGGTGCTCCCAACCAAGCTTTCACATAAAGTGTCACGATAAATATGCAAATACCGCGAAGCTTCTCTAATTCAATTTCGGTTAAATTGAAATGTTTTCGAAATAGAAACATTTTTATGCAGTATATGGCCTTGGCCATCCATCGGGCATGGCTAGTAGGTCCTGGAGCGCGGAAATGGTAACTGGGAATGTTTTCTCCAAGAAATAATAAAACGATCTGCAGGAATTCTCTGTAGTCTGCTCTGGGATGTTTCTCTTGTAGCTGAGCCAAACAAAATGATTTGACTTCAATCAGAACATTAACAGGTATTTTCATAGCGACTTTATCGTCTGTTATGCCACTGGTATATCGTTTGTCTTTCATCATTTCCCAATCACATTTAAATCGAGCAAACATAGGTACACCTGGAGCTGACGTTTTACCGAATTTGGCATCGAACACCTCTTTCAATACCAGTTTAAATATGATGTCTGCACGGTAAGTATAAAAGATCTCGTTCCAATAACTGTTCAAGAATGAGTGACGCACCTTGGAACGAGCCAGTGTTTGTTGAAGTTGTATCGAAGGAAATGGCCTGAACGCGGTCAGATATTTCCCGATCTAACAAAAGGCCATACACCGACTCCGGCACTGAGTTAAATTATTCGATCGCTTTGGATTACCAAATGAGTTAATTTCAACCGTTCCAAAAACCTGGGAAAACCGGGAAGACTACAACAAAGCGAAGCAGATCGTAAGCACCTTGCATGTTGTTAACGACACTGCAGAGAGAGGTGTCAAATTAATGCAGGATTACAACAATGTTTTTTGTCGAAACGAAAATGAGAAACAATTCTTGCTTCAGGTCGTCGATGCCAATCGCAAGAAATATCCGTCGCACGATAAAAATAAATTGGTTTGAGTCATCCCAATATTTGGTGCATTTTGTATGGGAGCCAGTATAAGGAGGGGAGGTAGGGGGTAAGTATGTTTGGGGAAAATATTGGGGAAAAAATCATGAAGGTCCGCCATACATCATAATCCCCTAGGGACAACACCTGGATAGGTAGGTCGGTTTTTCTCATATTGAGGGAGGGTTTTGGTGCAGTTTGTATGGGAGCCAGTATAAGGAGGGGAGGTAGGGGGTAAGTATGTTTGGGGAAAATATTGGGGAAAAAAAATCATGAAGGTCCGCCATACATCATAATCCCCTAGGGACAACACCTGGATAGGTAGGGCGGTTTTTCTTATATTGAGGGAGGGTTTTGGTGCAGTTTGTATGGGAGCCCCCCTAAGGAGAGAAAATAGGGGGTAAGTATGTTCGAAGAAAATGTTCAGAAAAGATTTTCCTGGAGATCCGTCATACATTCTAACCCCCTAGGGGTGACCCTAGTGAAGTTAGGGCTTCGGGAACATTATACGAAGTAATAAGGGGGTAATTAAAAATTTGTACGGGAGCCCCCCGAAGGAGTGGAGAAAGGGGGTAAGTATGTTCGGAGAAAATGTTGGCAAAAGAAATTCATGAAGGTCTGCCATACATCCCAACCCCCTAACGACAACCCCATGGTAGTTAGGAGGACTGTTGTACATTTTTTCCAAATTTTTCTGAACTTTGACCCCAATGCGGGACGGTTAAACCTGACTCCATCACCACCATTTTTTGCCTCCAGCATTTTTTTACTGAACCTCACAAAATAAGAGGTTCCGCGATGTAAAAAAGTCGTTACTAAGAATTTCCATATAACACTATTCCATAGCTAATGTACAGATAACTGCACTAAGTTTTAAACGGTCTGGTAAAGGTCTAAAACCTTACCCTTGACCTAAATATTGCCGTAATCTACTAATACTACCGCCTTAGCAGGTTGCTTTAATTGCATATGTTCCGGATACACATATGGTTTAATTAATAAAGGAACATTATCTTAATTATCTAACATTTACATTTTGGCTATTATTGCCAAGAAAAACATTAAATGTAGCTGCATATGCTACCATGGAGATGAGTGTGCTTAACGAGGAGTTCGAAAGAGTTAGTGTTTGTTTCATATATGTGAATTTTACAAATAATTAGTATTATTTTCCTGGAAATATGGACTAGCTCCTCCGAAGATCGGTTATGTTGGATATTTTGACACTGTGCTGTATAAGAAAATTTTAAAATTAATTTAATTGATAGCAAATGAATTTAATTTAAAATGATAGCATATGAAAGAAGCCTCCGATTTATCTTAGGGAAGTAACAGAGGTGAATACAGCTGAACAATACAGCCTTATTAAGGGTTTTGGCTGTCCCAAAAAATAGGGACGGGAGTGGTGGGCGAATAAGCGACTCGCCTCGACGAAAGAATTATTAAATATTTTACAACTGTCGTCCAGAAAGACACAAATGTGCATTCATAGTTGTAAGGAGAGTTAGAAAATATGTCTAATGGTAAACGAAAACAAGTCAAGCCATCCTGAATATCCCCCTGATAAAAAGACCAGGAGGAAAGCCAAGTAAGTTTCGATGGAAGGCATATCTTAAGAGTCGTGAACGAGTGAGTAATGCATGGTGCAAGTGTAGTATCGGATCACCACCTAGATGCGACCAAGCTACGCATCAGTGTAAAAAACGCATGCAAGAGCTATAGGAAAAAGGCAGTAAGACAAGACGATAGTTCAGACGGAGAAGTTATAAAAGATAAAAAAAACCACAATACATCATTAATTCCAAAACCAGTACAGAAATTTCAGTCAGATGAACTGACTGATAAATACCATCACCCATACGACTTTCGGTGGTATGTCCAGACGAGACGTTATTAAAAATGTAAAAAAGGTTACACACACCCCACAAATGTAAAATGTTAAATTCAATATCAATTGGCATATGGTAATTTTATATGGGGGTACCGAAAGAGTCCAAATGAGAATCAAGAAAAACTTTTTTAATTAATGCGCACAAAAATCTCAAAATAAATTATAATTTCTAATGGGTGGGTTTACCCGATTTCTTAGGTTTCACCTGTAAATAAAAAATGTTAAAAATAAAATATTTTCAACAGCCTATAGGAGATGCTAGTAGTAGTACAACGTGTCCGATTTTAATTCGAAAATTAACGTTCGATAAAACTTCACCTTTTGCACAATAGCTCAATCGTCTTAAAAAGTCCTGAAACGATTTTGATCTTGGGGTCTTACACGTCCCCTTTAACGCTTTTTTCTCGTACCAAATGATATATACTCTCATCCCTAATGGTGATGGTATAAATGACTGTTCTTTTTTTCTCTCACATTAATTGATATATCTAAATAAACAAGTTTAGCAGGAAAATATAAAATATTTATGTAAATAAAATAAAGAGATTTTTAGTTTTTTTTTTTCGCAAAACTTACTTTTGTGCAGAAAATATCCATTTGGACAGAAGTGTCTTAAAGCTGAAGCCGGTACGTTTCCAACCGTATAATATTTCTACGATTTGATGGTGGAATCATAGGGCAAGTAACTTCACCTCAAAAAAAGCACAAAGCGGAGATAACAAACAAAAAATACCCTTATCTTACAGAAAGGATTAGCTAGGATGTTGATTCGGCTGAATTTCAGGACACAGTGCAGGCATCAACAAATTATGAAAAAAGCAGAAATTATAGAAAAAACATTGGTTTATCCTTCGCATGTATCTCAGTAAGTGGACCACAGTGACCAAAAAAAGGGGGGCCTCTTGGATTCTATGATAACCTCCTATGTGCTTGTGCTCAAATGCAAGATATTTTTAAGACAAATCCGAAAGAGTCCCACGGGCCCACAGGACAGGACCTATTTTTGTTGAGTCCTTTTGTTAATTTTAAGACAAGTTATATTCAACAAATTAACATATGGGCAATTCCATAGTCACATATGTAACAATCGTACGTTTCAATGATAAAAAACCTGATTTTTAAACCATCACCCTTAGGGATGAGTGTAACGCATAAAATGAGACAAAATAGACCCCAAATATCTTAAGACCAAATTCGTTTCAGGACTTTTTAAGACGATTGAGCTATGTCCGTCTGTTTGGCTGGCTGGCCGACTAGCTGGTTAGCAGGATAACTCGAGTAAACCTGAACGGATCGGTATGAAAACCAGAACCAGTATCAATATTTTTCCAAACGAACTAATGGGATTGTAAATGGGCAGAATAGCCCCACACCTTCTGGTACCTCCAATACAAAATTACCTATTTTTGGATAATAAATATTTCTTTCATAACTGCCAAACGGACGACCGGAGGATATTTGAATTTGGTCAATTTATTTATTTTGCAAAAGTAGACAATTCTCAGGAAACCGAAACCTTTGCCACACCCCTTCTGGTACCTTCTATACAAATGACTGAATTGACCATCATAGTTTTACATATATTGGGACCGGACGTGGCATAGTCGTTAGAACACGCGACTACCATGCGGGAGATCCCGAGTTCGATTTCCGCCTCCAGTCATCTAAATTTTTCTTTCAATGCCTCGTTGTTGTCGACAGCAACGTCGCAGTATAAGTGTAAGATAATCGGCATGTCTAGTAAAAGCTTCTCAAACAGTGGCGTTCGCCTTCGTCGATAAACAAGTAGGTGCCGTTTGTTGTGAATCTAAATAGAAAGCGTGTTAATTCACAACAACGCGAGAAGCTATCCCATACCTTATTCATATATATATATTTTTGTTAAGATGTAAACGTATGAAATGAATGAATATAGACTATATCGGTTGACCCCTTCCCCATTGAATTTAGTTATATGTTGCATAAGATATACGCAAACATAAAACTTAAGCACTTTTTTCAAACAAGTGTTTGAGACCCCATCAAACATATCTTTAAAATAAGCTGTTCCAAACTCATTTTCAATTAAGTTTATTCATATGTGTCTTTGAAAAACTGTTAATGTCGACATAAAAGTTTTTTACGTTTCCTCTTGCTGTGCATGAAAACATCATTTTCTGATTTGTTAAAATAATACGGAAATCAATGTAGTGCTGTTATCTCAATTTTTGCTTAAGTCGACTTAATCACTTATTCCTTTTCACCACAGATATGTGTGGAAATTCAAACTATAGGATGTTAAATATTACTCGTAACGCAATAAAACAAAGTACTTTTTTTTAAACCAATTTTTTTGATTTTAGACACATAGTTTCTTGGTGAACTTTTCTTAGAATTCATCGTTGATTCAGATTCTGGTATACGATTTTTGCGAAAAAAAATTGAGCCGCCCTAGTACACACACTCTGCGTTTTGTAGTTGGTCTCTGATGCCGGGTCTCAATGCCCCCCGATTCCCACTTCCATGACAGTGGACGTGACTTTAGACTAATGTTTTACTCGTTGGTAGAATTTCAAGACTTTATTTTTATAGATATCTAATAAATATCTATTATATGGCGCATCCTTATCATGGTACCTTTCAGGCAGCTTTCGCCTTGGCGCCGCATATGCGTTGGTTATCAGTCTGGTATCATCTGGCGATGAAGGGTTACCCAGTCGAGACAACTTCGTGGAGTTAGCTTAGTCTTTCGGCTGTGAAAAAAGCTTTTTAACGTATGGGTTTTGCTGTCTTTAGCGGAGTGCGTACCTTTGGATCGTTCATACTTTTAACACGATGGATGCATGTCTTCGCCTATCATAACGTGATCTACATGTTTTTTGACTTTCCATCAAATTTATGAAATGCACCCGTAAAACAACTAAAATACTTTTTTTTTAATTTTTTCTCTTAAAAACTTATAAAATATTACACTTAACTTTAATGTATTTTAAGCTTTATAGTAAAGCGGTCAGGTAATCTCTTATTGACCTCCTAAGAGGATTAAAATTGTAATAAGCCGACTGTGTTGTCAGTGTTTGCATAAATTATGTTTCAAGAGCACTTCGACAAAAATTATATTAATTTAGCTATTGCATGAATGGCTTATAAATGAGTTGAACTTCAAAAAAGCATTTAGGGAAATGTAGTGGATAATGTTGAATAAATAAAATACTTTATGTGGTTTAAATGGTTTTAAGTTATACGAGTACAAGTAATTTTTCAAATGTAAAGCGCAATATGAATATGGATGTGTGTGGTGGATGTGGTTTAAATAAATTTAATTCGAAACTGGTTGGTGAAGTTTAAAGATGTTTAAGCATCATTAGCGAATTTTCTTAGCGAGTTATACAGCGATGTCTGATACATACTTTCATTTAAAAGTTCTCAGTCACTGCAACACAAATGTAAAGCAAATTTATTCTATCTATTCTTTCATTGTCGGCACCCTCGATGTTGTCGACAGCAACGTTGCAGTATAAGTGTCGAGTCTATCGGTAAGTCTTGTAAAAGCTTCTCAAGCAGTGACGTTCGCATTCGTCGATAAACAAGTAGGTGCCGTTAGTTGAATCTAAAAATAGAAAGCATGTTAATCCACAACAACGCGTGAAGCTATCCAATACCTCATTCATGGGGTGTAAAGGGAAATTAAGTTTTTTAAGTATTGGATGACAGTCAGTCAAAGGATATGACCACGGTAAAATTGATGATAATAATCCACAAAATTGTAAAGGATTACCTTTAATTTAATATAATTTAAAACACCCGAGCAACCAGAAAAAATACTGTTCCGTGTAGTCAGTGAACACGGTACAGGTTAGGTACAGTTTATTAGGTGGTGTTAACGCTCCTTTAAATATTTCAATAAAATTCCATTGTGTTACTACAGGTAAATTTTCTTTTGTTTAACATAACTTCCTTTTATTAGTTGTTTAACTTTGTTATGAAAAAAAACCTACTGGCTAAGTTAACAACGTCACTTGAATTTTATCATATATGTGTGAAAGCCAACAACGCATTCGCTTGAGTACTAAGAACAAAGTTTACATCTCTGATAAAACAAGTTGCGAATTTCTTTTAAACGCAAGGTGAGTAGCTTTAGCACTTGCACGAAACTTTTGAATTATGCCAGGCAAACATTAAAGCAAAATATAATTGGGAAACTCATTCGTCTAGATACACAAAAAAGAGAATTCGATTTTTTCATATCTTTTATGTGTTAGTTACTTCAAATATCAAAAAGAAGTATCTAATGGTATGATGATGTTTTCAAATAAATTATAACGTCTGTACTTATATTATCCACACATATGTATTTCCATCTCCTCTTTACCAAATTCGAATAATAAATTTGATGAATGCTTGTTAGATATTATACGATATAAGCCTTATATGGAAATAGCATGATATATTTGCTATGGCTATGACTATACACATGTAGTGGAGATGTCCAACATATTTTGTTGGGTGCAACAGAGGCATCCAGCCGGCAAAATATTTTCACTTACAGTTATTCGAGAAGGTACAAATACGTAGTGTTAAATTTCGTAAGGCTAACATTAAATTGAACGTGTTGGGCTTCTGCTCAGTAAGAAAGCGTCTTAAGATATAATCAAATAAAAGCCAATCTCGTCCTGAATCCTGCAAGCCCTTACAACTCGACCGAACGAAAAGCGACAACAACAATAAATGCGACTTTTACAACCACACTAGCGTCCATTAATAAACATGATGTCGTTATTCTGATGCGTGATCTGAATACCCAATTCGGCTCATATAACACTGGACTAGAGAATATCTTGGACAGACATGTATTAGGACCACGGAATGAGATTGGAGATCTTTTTATTGAGCTGTGCAACAACCATATTCGAGCCCTTCAAGATTTACATTAAACATGTTAGATAATTTATTCTCTGTCTCAAGCCGAAACTCTGATCTTAATGAGATTTGGTATAAAATCAAAGGCAACCGAGATATGCAACTGGTACTTTAAGACCCAACCCAAAGCGAGATCCACTTGGATTAGTGAAGCTTTAATAGTTCATATCGAATAGAGTAGAATATCGAAAGTTGCTAGAGATAGAGCTCGCTCTCTTTCTGTAAGTACTTAACTTGATACGTTATAGGGCTCTTTGCAAAACATGTTTGTCGGTCAGACAAAGGTAGGTAGTCCTAATCTCTCGCAAACCAAGCCAACAACGCCGCTAGCATTCCTCCACTACAGCACATCCAAACTTGCGAGCAAGAAGAGAAAGCGTACTCTTCCAATACGGGATAAAATGACCATTTACTTACATTCGAAAATTACCAAATCAACATGTGACACTTTTCGGAGATACTTGATATCTTTCCTCAGGTCCAACAATCGAAACCGACAAGTACATCGGCAGGGAAATGAAAAAATACAATTTATTGTACCTTAAAGTGACATTTATGGTACCTACATCCAGATATAGCCGTGTTAAAATATAGAAAAAGCTCAAAAAATCCACATTGAGCAAAAAAAAATCGTTTAAATTAATTAATTCAACTAAATGCAGCGGCACCGGCCGTGGCATAGTGGTTAGAGCACGCGACTACCATGCGGGAGATCACAGGTTCAACTCCTGGCTCCAGTCATCTTAAAAAAAGAAAAATTTTCTTTTATTATCGGCTCCCCTCGCAGTATAAGTGTCGAGTCAATCGGCATGTCTAGTAAGAGTTCCTTAAACAGTGAAGATCGCATTCGTCGATAAACAAGTAGGTGCCGTTAGTTGTGAATCTAAAAATAGAAAGCGTGTTAATTCACAACAACGCGAGAAGCTAACCCATACCTCATTCATGGGGTGTATAGGGAAATTAGGTTTTTTTTATTTATGCAGCCAACTTTACAGAACGAATGATTCACAATCTGGTACAAATGGTCTTGCATTGTAGCATTTGCAAAATGGTAACATTGTAACATTCTGCTTGTTCTCTCGCTGCCGCCGATGAAATTCTATCGGCTTTTTATCAGTCAGCTGTGAATTTCAGGATTTGCAATAAACATTGTTAACTAAGTGGTCATTCAAAATTCATAGCAAATATTTACAATTGCATACATTTGCAATCCTTGCGAATTGCACTTCAAGCCTACTCTCAGAGCTCCGTATTCGTGGTTCTACTGCGGACGGAGTACCTCCACGTGGTGGCGCCTGGAAATGTGCATTTGACACCCGTCAGAGTACGGCTAACTCTAAGTGGCGAAACCTAAAAACCTAGGCACGTCTGCTCAGAGTGAGCGAGCGGTACCCTGGTCAGAGCCCATTCTGGCGTCTGTAATAAAATCCTGGCAGGAGGAGAAAACTGCGACGTGGTGCGCTGGGCTTGCAACCCGCCACCGACGTTGGAACTATTGCAATGAAAAGAAGTAAGAAAATAATAAAATAAACCCCCCAAAATGTTGACGACTACCGCAAACGAATTAAGAGACTATGATTTGAGGATATGCACCTGGAATTTTAGAACACTGTATAGACCAGATGCCTCCATCCAACCGGCGGAAGTCCTCAAAGAATACAAGGCTGACATTAATGCTTTACAGGAAATCCAATGGACGGGACACGGGTGCTCGCACATGAAGACTTGCGACATCTGCTATAGTGGCCATGCGGACAAGCACGACTTTGGATGTGAATTTGTGGTTGGCAAGAGACTGCGACACCTAGTCTCAAGGTTCAACCCGGTGTGTGAGCGTATAGCCACCAAAAGAGTCAAAACAAAGTTTTCCACATAACACTTATATGTGCCCATGCTCCGACAGAAGCAAAAAGCGATGAGGACAAAGACGAGTTCTACGAGAGCGTAGAAAATGTATATGACCGTTGCCGGAGCCATGACATCAAAATCGTACTAGGCGATTTTAATGCCAAAATAGGCAGGGAGTCCGCATTTAAGCCTACTATCGAAAAATTCAGTCTGCACACCGAGACGTCGAACAATGGCATCAGACTGATAGATTTCTCTGCAGCAAGAAATATGGTAGTAAGCAGCACTAGATTTGACCATAAAAATATCCATAAGGCAACATTGTTATCTTCAGATCAATTGGCGAGGAATTAGATTGATCACGTGGTAGTCGATGGAAGGCACGCATCGAGTGTTCTGGACGTACGAGTGATCAGGGGTGCAAACATTGACTCCGATCACTTCCTTACCGCAGTTAAGGTACGCACAATGCTAAACATGGCGAAAAAAGTACGTAACCAGGCACACCGAAAGCTGGACATGGGTAAACTGCGGACCAGAGAGGTAGCGGACGCCTACTCCAACCACCTAACTCAACTGCTGCGGAATGCCCCAACCATTGATAATATAACCTCGCAGTGGCAATATATGGGACCGGCCGTGGCATAGTGGTTAGAACACGCGACTACCATGCGGGAGATTGCAGGTTCAAACCTGGCTCCAGTCATCTTAAAAAAAAGAAAAAAAGAAATAAAATTTTCTTTCATTGTCGGCTCCCCTCGAATGTTGTTTGACAGCAACTTCGAAGTATTAAGCGTCGATTCAATCGTCGTGCCTAGTAAGAGCTTCTCAAAACAGTGACGTTCGCATTCGTCGATAAATAAGTAGGTGCCGTTAGTTGTGAATCTAAAAATAGAAAGCGTGTTAATTCAATATATAGCCGACTCCACAGAACGGACTACGTACTATGGGTACTAAAAGCCGTCTCAAGAAGATGCCTGGTACGATGATGAATGTCGCAATGCCACGATAGAGACGGATGCTGCATACTGGGCAAAACTGCAGCCAATGGCAACACGAGCAGTTCGTGAACGGCACAGGGAGAAGAGACGAGAGGATACTCGTCTTTTTAGACGGGAAAAGAAGGAGCTGAAGAAGAGACAGGATGAGTGCACAGGGGTGCTCCGAAGTAGAGGGGAAGCCCGAAAATTCTACCAGAGAGTTAAGGCGAGAATCTGCTGCATACGGACACCACTCCGGAAGACTCCGCTTCAATCCATGACGATGGTATTACCAGACCACCTCCGAGCCAGAGCGAGGTTCGTGCGGCAATCTCCCGCCTTAAAAACAAGAAAGCTGCTGGAGCCGATAGTCTCCCTGTTGAATTGTTTAAGGCTGGCGTGGAGGAGCTGATTAGGAGCATGCATCAGCTCATGAAGAACATCTGGCTAGAGGAGAGCATTCCCGGGGATTGGAGTCTCAGTCTGTTATGTCCCATATACAAGAAAGGAGATCGTAGTGCATGTAAGGACTACCGTGGAATAAGCCTATTACCAATTGCGTACAAGGTCCTTTCAAGCTTATTGTGTGACCATATCTGTGCGGCTTTAGACCTGGTAAATCTACGAAGGATCAAATATTCACCTTACAATTAATTCTGGAAAAAACCCATGAAAACCAGATCGACACCTACTACCTCTTTGTCGACTACAAAGCTGCCTTCGACTCTCCGATAAGGAATAGGCCATATGAGGCCATGTCTGAGTTTGGCATTCCTGCAAAGCTGATTCAACTTTGAAGATGTACCTTGGAAAACACCCAATCCTCGGTTAAGATTGGTAAGGATCACTCTGAACCATTTCACACAGAAAGAGGTCTCAGGCAGGGCGATAACCTGTCCTGTACACTATTTAATATAGTTATGGAGAAGCTGATAAGAAAGGCTGGTGTCAACATGTCTGGCACCATATTCTACAAGAGCCGGATGCCACTAGCATATTCCGATGATATAGACATCATTGACCAAAATCTGCGGAATGTTACTGCAGTTTTCTCACTGCTAGAAAAGGATTTAGCAAAAATGGGTTAAGCGGTCAACGAGCACAAAACAAAAATAAATATTTCGACGAACAAAGAGTCCTGTCGTTGGGGGCGCACCGTCAACGTTGAAAATTATTGCTTTGAGGTAATAGATGAGTTTTCTACCTCGGATCTTCCGTCAATAAGAAAAATATGGTCAGCTAAGAAATTAAGCGGGGAATAGTGCTCGCCAATAGATGTTTTTACGGACTTCGGCAGCACTTTAGTAACACCACCTTATCTCGGGATACTAAGAAACAGCTATACCAGGTACTAATTTTACCCATTCTGTGGTATGCTGCCGAATCGTGAGTGCTTACGACCAGGGACATACAAAACCTGGGAGTATTCGAGAGAAAAGTACTCCGAAAAATTTATGGACCTATCTGTGTCGACGGCGAGTTTCGCCATCGGATGAACCATGAGCTGTATGAGCTTTACCACGACATCGACGTAGCTAAAAGAGTCAGAATCCAACGACTACGATGGCTGGGGCATATTGCCAGGATGGATGTAAATGCTCTAGCGAGAAAGGTGTTTGAAGGTGAATCCGAAGGACGGCGCAGAGCAGGGAGATCCAAACTTCGTTTGAAGGACCAATTGGTTGGCGACGTGCCGCCATCTAACTGGAGAACGCACGCAGAAGACCGAAGCGTGTGGAATTCTTTAAAACTTCAGGCCTCGAATTTATGAAACCCCATTCGTTAGTTGTAATTGGTCACTTAAGCAAGTAAGTAAGCTGTCTGTTTGCAATTTATTGGAGTTATATTTTATATCCAAAAATAGGTAATTTTGCATAAGGATCAGTGATGTTTTATTCCAGTTATCGACAACCATCACTAATAAGGCCTTCAGATACTTGGGTATAACATATCTACTTTAATGCGTTACCCTTTTCTGGTATCAAATGATATATATATATATAGTGAGGGTCCAATAATATAGTGAGAATACTGACAATGTATGCAAAATTATGTATTATCAATTTGTATGAAGTATATAGTCTTATGGATAGACATCTTATGGGAGTATAGATATCTTATAGGGCCGGCCGTGGCATGATGGTTAGAACACCAGCATGTGGGAGATCCGTGGTTCGATTTCCGGCTCCAGTCATCTACATTTATCTTTCATTGCCGACCCCTCGATGTTGTGGACAGCAACTTCGCAGTATAGTGTTGAGTCAATCGGCATTTCTAGTAAAAGCTTCTCAAACAGTTACGTTCGCATTCTTCGATAAAAAAGTAGATGCCATTTGTTGTCAATCTGAAATAGTAAGCGTATTTATTAACATCAACGCGAGAAGGTTAAGATTTTTATACAGTCTTATAGTGCAATTTCAATTGATTGGCCTATAACAGTATAACTATTGCACACCTTAACTTCTCTTCGCAAACATTTTCTAAAATGTTGCCCACTCTGCATATAAAAACCGCAATTTACCCATTTTTATTCTAATGCCTACCTACACAGACAAACATGATTCAATATAATTTTCATGTTCATGCAACCAAGTTTACATGTACAATGTACACCTACGTACATGCCTTGTCTGTTGATGCAACATGATATAAACTCACTTGCTGCACAGACATTGTAATCCAAAGATTTCAACTTTTTCATTTATGTGCATTTTGTTTGTGTATACGATTTCTTTGGGATTTACAAGAATGCATGTTTCTAATCAACGTTTCGCCATTGATAGCATTCGGTTATTGTGTTTCCCACAAACACATGATTCGATGTAAAAAGGTACGAGAATTGGAATTTTCTATTGTTGTGTGAATTTTCCAATTTGTATTTACTCTTAATGGTAGAGATATTTTCATTGTAGTGGTTAGTTTTAAATCGGGTTTAAAAATTGTACCTATCGATCCTTTTGTAAGATTTTCTATTGGGATTTGTAAAATATTAAAGAGATGAGAGAAAAATGCACAACAAGATTAAAACTTAAATATTTACAGGGATTGGCTGTTAAGCATATAACATACATATGTGGCAGCTAATCCTTAATCCCCAAACTAGAGGAGGTGAACGTGTGTCGTAAACGTTTAAAATTGAATTCCTTGTTTTATTTCTACTCAGCTTTTGTTATCGTTGCCTAAATTAGTAATAACAAATGTAGGCAATTTTATGGTAATCTGTGGATTGAATTATATTATATAAAGTATTTGAGCCCTAAGATGACTAATGTATGGGTAAATATGAATGTGTTGTCTGTGGTTCTTTTTGTATCTATTAGCAATGATGTTATCGTCAACAAACTTGTCCAACCAATGGGTTTTAACCCGCATCCTACTGCCCCGTCTATCATATTTGCTGCATTATGATGTAATTGACCAAGCCTTCTATTGTATCTTCCCGGAGACCAGGTCACATATTATATGATGATTGAACTTTATTGTCAGCTGCTTTGTTTATTTGGACAGATATTTTTCGCTATTGGGATTTTTTTGTCGTAAATTTTTTAGAGAGGCCATTAGCATTATCTGTATGGCTGACATCATATGTAGTTTCGGCCATCCTATTCAATTACTGTTTATTTTTTTGCAACTAATTACCCAGAGCTTTCCTCTAGGATGTAAAAAATTTGTTCTAACAAATTAAAAGTTTTGACACGAATTGGAATCACCGACATTTTTAATCTCGGGTATATTCTTTCATGTACCAAAATGTGCCATAATGTTTTAGGGTTCGTATGCAATTAGTCCAAAGAGACCCTCACCCCTGCTCAATAACATTCCAATCATTGCTCACTCTCATTATAGTCTCGTAGCAAAATACTAACTAGTGATTAATACACATTTGAAATAAGTTCATGTTCAATGAACACACATGACAATAGAAAGTGTTACACTTTGCTCGGAGTCAATGTTGAGCGTAACAAACCCCAGCACCCTATTTCTGTCTGTTACTTGTTACAAGTCCCATTAATCATCTTTTTCCAATGGTTGCAAAAAAATCATCAATTCATTTTAAATTGTGTGTGTTTGTGTGTGTTCGTTTATTAAGTAGACAGCAGATGACATTGATAACGAGGTGCATGAGTGGAAATGTCATTAGACACAAATTCTACCAATATTGAGTTGTTCATATCACAAACGGCTAAGCTTCGTCACGTGCCAGCTTTATGAAACATTATCGAAAGGATAAAAAGGATACTTGTGATGTAAAAGTAATATTAAACTGACATCTTAGTATGAAGAGCGTGATGGACAAGTAAATATATTTGCTCTAGCTTAATATGTATATGAATGGGATAAAGGCACGTAGAAGTTGGGAATTTTTTGTTTAGAGTGCAATGATTGGTATGATTGTGCTTTCTAAGGTTTTGATTTAGCCCGATGGGCAAGAATTGGATGTGAATTGACAACGAAATTGTCTTCTTATTAAATGTTTAAAATAACTTCTTTAAAGAATAAAGTATTTGTTCTTGTTGTTATTATAATAGCTGGACTATTATTTGGATTTGGGAGCTGGAAGAGTTGTGCCACCTCAGTAGGCCTCAGCCATAGTTCAATTGGGCGCAACTGTGTGGTCCTATTGAAGTCATTAAATAAATTTACTGTATCGTGAAGGCTTCTGTGGCTCCATATGCCACCGTTATAGTTAGATATTCCCGAAACTTGATTTGATATCCTAATTCAGCCTTATTTTATTTACGATGGACATTCTGCATGAACAATTTAACGGTACGGTTATATCTCGCAGAGGTTACGTAAATAGACCACCAAGTTCATCCGATTTGGCACCGGTAAACTTTTTATACCCTCACCATAATAAACCATTGGGATTGTAAATAAACCTAAAACCCAGGCACGTCTGCTCAGACTGAGCGGTACCCTGGTCAGCGTCTGACCCAGAGTGGGCGGCTGTAATAAAATCCTGGCAGGAGGAGAAAACTGCGACGTGGTGCGCTGGGCTTGCAACCCACCACCGACGTATAAACTATTGCAATGAAAAGATGTAAGAAAATAATAAAATGGACCCCCCAAAATGTTGACGACCGCAAACGAAATAAGGACCATGATTTAAGGATATGCACCTGGAATGTTGGAACACTGTATAGACCAGGTGCCTCCATCCAACTGGCGGAAGTCCTCGAAGAATACAAGGCTGACATAACCGCTTTACAGGAAATCCGGTGGACGGGACACGGGTGCTCCCGCATGAAGACGTGCGAAATCTACTATAGTGGCCATGTGGACAAGCACGAGTTTGGATGTGGATTTGTGGTTGGCAAGAGACTGCGACACCTAGTCTCAAGGTTCAACCCGGTGTGTGAACGTATAGCCACCATAAGAGTCAAAACAAAGTTTTTCCACATAACACTTACATGTGCCCATGCTCCGACAGAAGAGAAAAGCGATGAGGACAAAGACGAGTTCTACGAGAGCCTAGAAAATGTATATGACCGTAGCCCGAGCCATGACATTAAAAATGTACTAGGCAATTTTAATGCTAAAATAGGCAGGGAAACAGCATTTGAGCCTATCATCGGAAAATTCAGTCTGCACACCGAAACGTCGAACAATGGCATCAGACTAAATGATTTCTCTGCGGCAAGAAATATGGCACTAGATTTGACCATAAAAATATTCATAAGGCAACATGGTTATCTCCAGATCATTTGACGAGGAATCAGATAGATCACGTGGTAGTCGATGGAAGGCACGCATCGAGTGTTCTGGACGTATGAGTGATTAGGGGTGCGAACATTGACTCCGATCACTTCCTTACCGCAGTTAAGGTACGCACACGGCTGAGCATGGCGAAAAACGTATGTAACCAGGCACAACGAAAGCTGGACATCGGTTAACTGCGGACCACAGAGGTAGCAAACGCCTACTCCAACCACCTAACTCAACTGCTGCGGAATGCTCCAACCCCTGACAATATAACCTCGCAGTGGCAAAATATAGCCGACTCCTTAGAACGGGCTGCGAGAAGCGTACTTGGGTACTCAAAGCCCGAAAATTCTACAAGAGAGTTAATGCGAGAATGCGTGGAACAGGGTTGCCCTCCTGCAAGGACAGCGATGGTCAGCTAGTGACGGACCCGGATAACGTTCTGAAGATATGGAGAGATCACTTTGGAATTTTACTGGATACTGACACCACTCCAGAAGACCCCGCTCCAATCCATGACGATGGTATTAACTGTCCACCTCCGAGCCAGAGCGAGATACGTATGGCCATCTCCCGCCTTAAAAACAACAAAGCTGCTGGAGCCGATGGTCTCCCTGCTGAAATGTTTAAGGCTGACGGGGAGGAGCTGATTAGGAGCATGCATCAGCTCATGGAGAACATCTGGCAAGAGGAGGGCATGCCCGGGGATTGGAGTCTCAGTCTGTTATGTCCCATATACAAGAAAAGACATCGTAGTGAATGTAAGAACTACCGTGGAATAAGCCTATTACCAATTGCGTACAAGGTCCTTTCAAGCATATTGTGTGAACGTCTAAAGCCAATTGTAGAAAAACTAATTGGACCATATCAGTACGGTTTTAGACCTGGCAAATCTACGACGGATCAAATATTCACCTTACGACAAATCTTGGAAAAAACCCATGAAAAGCAGATCGACACCTACCACCTCTTTGTCGACTACAAACCTGCCTTCGACTCTCCGGTAAGGAATAGGCTTTATGAGGCCATGTCTGAATTTGGTATTCCTGCAAAGCTGATTCGACTTTGCAAATGTACCTTAGACAACACCAAATCCTCGGTTAAGATTGGTAAGGATCAGTCTGAACCATTCAACACGAAAAGAGGTCTCAAGCAGGGCGATAGCCTGTCCTGTACACTATTTAATATAGTTATGGGGAAGCTGATGAGAAAGGCTGGTGTCAACATGTCTGGCACCATATTCCACAAGAGCCACATGCCACTAGCCTATGCCGATGATATAGACATCATTGGCCGAAATCTGCGGGATGTTACTGCAGTTTTCTCATCACTAGAAAAGGAGTCAGCAAAAATGGGTGTAGCGGTCAACGAGGACAAAACATAAATAAAGATTTCGACGAACAAAGAGTCCTCTCGATGGGGACGCACCGTGAACATTGACAATTATTGTTTTGAGGTAGTCGACGAATTTACCTACCTCGGATCTTACGTCAACAAGAAAAATAATGTCTGCCAAGAAATTAAACGGAGAATAGTGCTAGCCAATAGATGTTTCTACGGACTTCGGCAGCACTTTAGTAACACCACCTTCTCTCGGAATACTAAGAAACAGCTATACCAGGTGCTTATCTTACCTGTTCTATTGTATGCTGCCGAATCATGGGTGCTTACTGCAACGGACATACAAAACCTGGGAGTATTCGAGAGAAAAGTACTCCGAAAAATATATGGACCTATCTGTGTCGAAGGCGAGTTTCGCCATCGGATGAACCATGAGCTGTATGAGCTTTACCACGACATCGACGTAGCTAAAAGAGTCAGAATCCAACGACTTTGATGGCTGGGACATGTTGCCAGGATGGATGTAAATGCTCCAGCGAGAAAGGTGTTTGAAGGCGAACCTGAAGGACGGCGCAGAGCAGGGAGACCCAAACTCCGTTGGAAGGGCAAAGTGGTAGGCGATGTGCCATCATCCCGTAGGACTAACTGGAGAACACACGCAGAAGACCGAAGCGTGTGGAATTCTTTATTACTTCAGGCCTCAAATTTATGAACTACGTTTCGTAAATTGTAATTGGCCACTTAAGTAAGTAAGATTGTAAATAGACATATTAGCTCAACCATTTTTGATTTCTCTAAAACAAAAGGAAATATTATTGGAAAATTAATACTTCTCCCATAATTTCCGACCCTGAAATTGTAGGATATTTGAAATTGGTTAGTTTAATTGTCTTGTTATTATTCACAAAACCGACATAAAAAAACCGGTTAAACCGGGTATTCGAAACTGGCATTTTTTAAGAAACCTGCAAACGGTTTTGAAGAAAAAAACCTCCCATACAAATGACATATGACCGTGTTCGCGAAAATGTCAAACAGAGGGGAAAAACATTTTTGTGACTTTTACAAAAAAATTTTGTGTGTATGATATAAGAAGTGTCTAATAAATCTGACAACACTGTTTTTTGGTCGAAAATTTCAAAACAGTGGCAACCCTAGCATGTTTTTCTAGCAAGCTTTGAACTGAGATTTCGAACAAATTGGATAGCTCACAGAAAAAGGTAAAAACAACCTATTTTGCTCAGAAAATTGCATTGTTTTCTTTTACAATATATAGATAAAGAATTGTTTTAGTGCTGAAAACAAAAAAAATTTTAAATGCACATTTGATGGCAATGAAAACTGCGCAATTTCGGTGTAATGTGACAGACTAAAATTGGAAAAGTTTAGAACGGTGGTTGCACGCTGGTGTTTTTTATGAAAACAAAACTTTTTCTGAGCAGGAGTTCCTATTACCTGGAATGGGTGGTGTTTTCGAAGATTAATGCTGGTTTCTCAGTTTAAATTGCCATCAAATATGTGTAATGTGAAAGACCACTTGAAAGAAAAAAAAATTACTTAAATTTTTTTTTTTTGGTAGGATCCACACAATTGTAGAAATAAATAAAAATTACATCGAAAAGCTAAAAAGAATGGTAAATAAGAAGAACTCAAAAGAAAGAGGGCAGAAGCTATGCGTAAATTGAGAGATATGCGTAAACTGAAGGAAAGTGAAATGCCAAGAAAGGATCGTGAGTCTCTTGTAAATAAAATTTTCGCGAACACGGCCAGGTGTGGGCCGCCCTTAAATATTGTCATGCTGTTTTCCAATTTTTTGACACCTTTCTTTTTTTTGCCATAAAAAGCTTATAAAAACATGGTTTTGTCTCAACTGTCACAAATTGCTCTACCCCCACCTCCCAAACCATGATATTTATTACGATCCCTTAGCCCCAAGACCTAATATTGGCCTTTGGTTATAAAAAAATTTCTTTAAGAATCATTTATAAGCATTAAAACCCGATTTTAAATGTAAAAATTTATACGATGATATGTGAAAGACTTTCGATGTAATGTGAAAGACTTGGTCCTACTGAGGCTTCTAAGCAACATATTTAAACCGTTGAAATGCAATTTCCTTTCATTTGCTTCAGTTTATGTTCTATTTAAAACAATGATAGAAAAATGTAGATGACTGGAGACGGAAATCGAACTACGGATCTTTCGCATGGTAGTCGAGTGTTTTAACCACTATACCACTGCCGGTCCTGTTTAGTTCATTTAAACAAAAGATATTAAGAAATTTTAAATTAACATATAAGTGGAATCTTTGATAATCACAAACTTTAATATTGTTTCCCGTAAAACTTACATATTACACTTTAAAGTTATCGATTTCATCAAAAATTAAACTCCTTTATATACCATCACCCTTAGGGATGAGGGTATATATCATTTGATACGAAAAATAGTTTAACACATTAAAGGAGCCGAGTTAAACCCAAATTATCTTAAGACCAAATTCGTTTCAGGACTTTTTTAGACGATTGAGCTATGTCCGTCTGTCTGGCTGGACGGCTGGTGAGCAGGATAACTCGAGTAAACCTTAACGGATCGGTATAAAAATTTTAATTTAGTCAGTTTATTCATCTTGCAAAGGTAGACAAACCCTAAAAAACCGAAACCTTTGCCACACCCCTTCTGGTACCTCCCATACAAGTGACCGAATTGACCCTCATAGTTTTACATACATATATATTTTGTAAACTGAATTCACTCAAATTTTGAGTATGATGTTCGATTTTGAAAATTGGACTCAGGAATGAATATGGACTATGTCGGTTGACGCCTTCTGGTACCTCTCATACAAAATGACCTATTTTCGGAAAATTATTATTTCTCCCATAACTTACAAACGGACACTTGGGGGGGTAATGAAAATTAGTCGATTAATTTATATTGCGATAGGAGGCAAAACCCTAAACAACCTAACAATTTGACAAACCCCTTTTGGTACCTCCCATACAAATGAGCGAACTCACCCCCTTAGTCTTACATGCATATCTTTTTTGTTAGCACACTTAATGCAGTCAATTTTTGCGTAAGTTTTACGGTTTTGAAAATTTTAATCAGGAATGAATATGGACTAAATCGGTTTACCCGTTCTGGTACCTCCCATACAAAATAACCTATTTTTGGAAAATTAATATTTCTCACATAACTTCCAAACTAACACTTGTGTGATACTAAAACATGGTCAGTTAATTTATCTTCTGATAGAAGGCAAAACCTCAGAAACTCTAACTATTTGACACATTCCTTCTGGTACCTCACATATAAAGAACCGAAATTGCGCCTTTTCCATGCATATATTTTTGTATATCCACTGAATTGAGCCAAATTTTTTCAAGGTAAGCGTTTATGAAATGTTAATTTACAAAAAAAAAACATCGGAAACTTTGTGCTGCCCATAATGGTACCTCCTAAATAAATAAGTTGAACTTTTACGGTTTAGCTAATACGACCGCTGGTATTATGACCGAAATACCTTTGTACAACCGTTTACGCTCCACAAGCAGGCAACTAATAATACATAAGTAATTTTAATTAAAAATCGATTAATATCAATAGCTTAAGACTTAAACAATATCTTATACTGGGTGATGGTATTTATCAGTCAGTTTATCTGACTGAAATTTCTGTACTGGTTGATCGTATCAAATGATATATACCCTCCTACCCGTAGGGTGAGGGTATACAAATGTAAATGTTAAAAAACAGTTATATATTTGTTTTCTTAAAATTAGAAAATAATATTTTAAAACTTTTTCCTACCTCTAAAGTTATTGATACATATAAATTTGTAAAAAAAAGCTAATGTATAACATGGGATATGGAGTTTCCACAAAAACACATTTGGTTATATTAAATTTAATATTAAAGTTCATATTTTTGATATCCCAATGCAACAGAGAGTTAAGCTATATAGTAGCCGTTTATGTACCATATGTAAGATATGTTTAAATACATAACTATGGGCCAAGCTCTAAGGACACAATGAAGTATATCTTAAGGGAAAGTAGTCTAAAAATATGAGAATGGAAGCATCATGTCTGTAACTCAAATGTTGTAGGGAAAGCTGTCGTCAAGAGGTTCGGGCCTCGGTATGCGCTCTTCGCCCTCTGAAGGAAAATCAATATTCCTATCGTAAATTTATATGAGTAGTGCTAAGGACTACTGGTGTATCAAATTGTATTTCTTCACTTATAAATACTTTTGTATGGGCGCTGATCGAAAATAACAAATTCGTCTGTATATTCATTAGGGTGGGGCGATTTGAACATATTAATGGGCGCTTTGCGTTTCTGATTCTTGGGATTGTACTAAGCAAAAAAGTCCACTAGAACATACGTCTACGGTGAAAATCGAGCTTCCACATTATGACTTGAAGGTTTTTCTCAAACCTTATTTTGTTGGAAAATTTGCAAATTTTCTTGGGCTCATCATATTTCGTAAACTATTTGAAATTTTGGTTGAGTCATTCCATAGTAATTGCAGCTTAAAAGTACCTATTACCGTCATTTTTCAAATATTTCGATACCTTGCCACGCCCACATATTTTCAATAATGCAATTTCTAAGAATGAGGATATGTTTCTATAGGTAAAATCTAGCTGTATGCAAAATTTCATTAAAATCTGAGAAGGTCGGGTTCAATGAATATCGGTTTTGATATGAAATTCATCATATACATTCTTAATTCGGTTAAATTGGTTCATCCATTAAAATTTTCTATAGAAATCTACCCCAGCGCCACCTAGCGGTATGAAAATACAATGGCACCTTTTCTTATACCTACAAAATTTCATAACGATTGGTCGAGCCATTTCGGAGGATTGCTGCGACAAACACAGTGACACGAGATTTTTGTATATAAGACATACTAAATAAGAGAAGATGAAGAAGATTAACTAATAACAAAACCAAATATAAACTTTATGCTTTTGTCCAATTTACGGACACCGTCCGTTAAGCCCTACATTGCTCCATTTAATATCTTTGAAACTTTTTTCGGCACGTCCTGAAGCAAAATTCAGTTAATTATTTAAAAATATAAAGACACCCCTATAAGTTGAATAACGAATACTACCCTTAAATGCAACCCACTTGCACCGAAATGAACGTTACTCGGTAACTGTTGCCATGGCAACTTGGTCTTAATATGAAATGAAATATAAACACAAAATACTTAAACCAAACGTGCCCGTCAATCGAACGTCAGCAGTAATTTCCAGTAATTTTGTCTAAACGAATAAAATAATTATATCAATAAAATGGAAGCGATTACGAGGCGCAAAAAGAAACCCAAACTACACAAATCAAAAACCGGCCAGGCCAAAATTAAACAAATCCCTCAAAAGCGTAAAATACATCTGACTCAGGAATTTGAGGATAATGAAAAAGAAGTCAATGCTCTATTGGAAAATGCCAGTTTAATGAGTGAGTCGAGCAATAATTGCAGTCGCGAAGATAACAAATCACCCAGCGAAAAGTTTTTCTGTGGAACTGCTGATAAGGAAGCGGGCGGTGGAGGTGATAAAATGAGTTTCACCAATAAATATGACGATACAAGTAGTGGGGATGCCGCCGAGGAACTTGATGAAATAGTCTCTAAACAATCCACAGAAGATTTGTCAACTACTAATCGCAGTCAGCAGCCAACATTGGCATCAACATTTATACAAATCGATGATGGTGGTCTTGAACAGCTCATCAAGGTTGAGTGCACTGAGCGCAGGTGGGATCAGGATGAGTTTGTTTATAAACCCTCACTGGAGATAGAGACCAATCTAATGTCGTATCCCACAGGCTTGCAGCTACATTCTAATATTAATCTCATGATAAATCGTCTATGTATGGAAGCCAAAAGCCGTAAGATGAAAGTGGATCCTAGTATCATAAAAACTTTACAAAATTCTGGGAATCTGCTTAAATTTTACTGCAATCCTGGCCTTTATAAAACATTGTGTGACTTCAAGTTTAAACCCATATTCATGGAACCCTCATGGGACAATATGGATTTACCCTCAAAGAAGTTGCTAACCCTTCACATTAAGGATATGCGGTTCACCGAACATCCAGAGTTGCAGGAAGAACATCGCTTAGCTAACAATTTGGAGCTGATCTATGAACACCGAGCTCAAAGGCTGAAAGAGAAAATAACTGAGAAATTGTATGCTGATCTACAAGTGGAAAGAAATATATTAAACGAACTCCTAAAGACGGAAGAGAATGCCTCTAAATTGGATACAGCACAAAGCCAACAGAGCAAAGCTCTGCGCATCGAGCATCATTTATTTAAAGTAAAAGCCCTAAGGGAAAAGCTTTACGACGAGGAGCGCACCAATAAACAATTGCTGCAAGAAATTTTAGAGTATTGGGTTAAACTAAAAAATCTACGCAAACAACAGGGCCATCAGTACACCCGCCTAAAACTAAGACTTAAAATTGAGGATTTATCGCCTGTAGATATGAACAATAGACAAAAATTGTGGTCCCAAAGATTTGATAGCGATCTAAATGAGTTGTACCGTGAGAAATTAGAGGAGTTTTATCGTGCAAAACGCTTATGGCGAGAACAGCGTGAGGCAAATGCGGACATTTCACCTCGACCCAGAAAGCCTGATATTGGTCAAATGTCCTCACAACTGAGAGAGGAGTTCGTAAAATGTTTTGCTGATCCAAAAGAGCCGCGTATAAATGTAATACGCATTTTCGTCAATGACCAGGGATTTGTCGACCAACCCGGCCCTCGTAAACTGCAAAGTTATTGCATGCGAGTATTTTTTGATCGTCAAATGGTGGGAGAGACACGCTGCTATAGGCTAGAACGCGATTTGAGCATAACAGTCAATGAAAAACTGGGCATAGTGCTGAGTAGGAGATTGCCTAAGGATATACGGATTAAGGTGAGTTCCAAATAAACTTCAAAACAAGCCAAAAACTCACCGACAATTTTAAGTCAAGCATTAAAAAAAACTAGCCATCGTATAAGATGGAAAGTAAGAAGAGTTATTAGATTTCAATTCTGGGGGACGCTTTTTACACCTAGGGGGTCATGTTAGAACTTAAATGACCTCGATGACATCGATATTCATTAAGACACTTATACAAAGAAAATAATATATACAAGCAAAAAAACTCTACAAATGATCACAATAGTGTTGGTACCATCAATTTTATTTTGAACTAGTGGGCCCGGCAATGCTTCTCTATTGCATATTTACTTATAATATATTATTATATTTGACTGCCCTAAGTGCTATGTAAACGCTGATTTATATATTTCTGGGTCCGCAAAGTACTTTTGAAACGGTTTTTAAGCTCGACAATAATATGTTGAGTTTAGTAACTTATGTAACTAATTTCAAGTAACTCCTTAACATGGAAGTTGAGCAAGGAAGTTTTATTGTTGTAAATGCTAACTATCTTAGGCTCTATGACGATCGTGAATTTCGTTTGAAGATTCATGCATTTATTGCCGAGAACTTAATGTTTACCAAACTTTACGTATTTTGCCAGTTCCCCGTCTGTCTTACGTCTACAGCGGCGATGGCTTCTTCTGTACGCACTTGATTTAGATAAATACTATAAATACTAAGCAGTAAATGTTGTCAATCCATAGTATTGCGTAATAGCTGATCAGATGGATGATTATGTGCACCATAAACTTGACAAAGTGCTCCATAAGGTTAGTGAATAGAGCGTGTATTTGAAAATAAATTTCTACGATTTGTAATCGTTGTTCTGGTGCAAGTCTTTGCATGGCGATTTGCCTAAGTATACCGATTCGGTAATTCTACCTCTGACATACTATAAAAGTTCAAATTGTGGCCCCAGTTAGACAAAACTCTTTTCCTCTTCAACTTCAGTGAAGATTGTTTAAATTTTATATTTATATGATTTATTATCGATTCTCTCTCCTAAAAAGTAATTGAAAAACATATACTTGTAAAGTAAATGAAAAACACATCACTGTTTTAGTCGGCGCAGCTACGATATGTCCTCAACATCCAGGTGTTTGATACAGTTAAGTACCACTTTGTAAAATTTTCGTATCAATCGGTCTATTAGAAAAGCCGTTAGAGCGATCTTTGAAAAGGGGCGTGGCACCGCCCACTTCCACCCTTTCTGCCATTCACACTGCACCAGCAACATATACACAAATATTATTTTCATGGCTTAGAAATGTTCATGAGATATTGCCATTTAAAATTTGAAGTTAAATGAGCGGTGCAACCCCCTTTATCCAATCACAATCCCGTATAGCCACGGACTATCAACAGATTATCAGTACCACTTTGTAAAATGTTCGTATCAATCCGTCTATTGGAAAAGCCGTCGTAGCAATTTTTCAAAAGGGTGCTTTTTATAAAAAAAAATGTTTTTAAACCATCCGTGAGCTATAACGAACAAAACAAAAAAAATTGAAAATTGGTCCAGCCGTTTTTAAGTTTCAGCGAGACTAACGCACAGCAATTCATTATACCATCACACTTAGGGATGAGGGTATATATCATTTGATACGAAAAAAAAGTGTAACGCATTAAAGGAGACGAATTAGACAACAAGTATCTTAAGACCAAATTCGTTTTAGGACTTTTCAAGACGATTGAGCTATGTCCGTCTGTCCGGCTGGCTGGATGGCTGATGGGCAGGATAACTCGAGTAAACCTTAACGGATCGGTATGAAAATCGGTATATTACCAGTGTTAATATTTTTCAAAACGAACTTGTGGGATTGTAGATGGACAGAATAGCCCCACCCCTTCTGGTACCTCCTAAACAAAATTACCTATTTTTGATAATTAATATTTTTTTCATACCTTCAAACGCATGACCGGAGGATATTTGAATTTGGTCAGTTTATTTATCTTGCAATAGTAGATAAACACTAAGAAAACCGAAACCTTTACCACACCCCTTCTGGTACTTCCCATACAAATTACCGAATTGACCCTCATAGTTTTACATGCATATATTTTTTGTCAGTAAACTGAATTCATTTAAATTTTGCGTATGATGTTCGCTTATGAAAATTGGACTTAAGAATTAATATGTGCTATATTGGTTCAACCCTTCTAGTACCTCCCATACAAAATGACCTATTTTTGGAAAAATACTATTTCTCCCATAACTTCCAAATGGGCACTTAGGGGGTAATAAAATTTGGTCGATTAATTTATGTTGCAATAGGAGGCGAAACCTCAGAAAAACCTATTTATTTGCAACACCCCTTCTGCTACCTACCATATAAATGTCCGAATTGACCCTCATAGTCTTACATACATATCTTTTTTGTAAATAAACTGAATTCAGTCAAATTTTGTGTAAGTTGTACGGTTATGAAAATTTGAATCAGGAATGAATATGGATTGTATCGGATCTCCCCTTCTGGTACCTCCCATACAAAATGACCTTGCTTGGAAAAAAAATATTTCTCCCATTATTTCTAAACCGTAACCTGGGGGATAATCATATGCTTTTACATACATATCATTTTGTATGTACACTGAATTCAGACAAGTTTTGCTAAGGTAAGCGTTCATTGAACGTTGATTTACGAATAAAGCAGACACTGTGTGCTGGCCCTAATTGTACCTCCTATACAAGTAAGTCAAATTGTTTACGGTTTTACTCCACAAGCAGGCAAAAAATAATACATAATGAATTTTATTTTAATTGAAAATCTTTTAATTTCAATAACTTAAAACTGAACGAATATCTTATATTGGGTGATTGTATTTATCAGTCAGTTTACCTGACTGAAATTTCTGTACTGGTTTTTATATATATATGGGCAAGGCCACCGTCAGTAACGTCATGTTCGTATACATATTTTGGTCAATATCTTTACTAAATACCATTATTTCTCCCAACTTGAGAGCGGCACAAGAAAGTTCTCGTAACTGTTGTTTCATACGTAGACAATTTTGCTGTATCTCGTTTTGTTGTGAAGTTATGACTAGTTTAAGCCGTTAGTAACGTCACCGGATTTTGGAAGTGTGTTTGGAGGTTACTGAACGTTTGTGTAAAAATTAGCGAATTGAAAAGAGTTTATGTTTATAATTGACCAGTATTTAAAAAAGGAAGGCTGAAAGATGATTTTTATCCAAAAGGTGGGCTTAAATTTGATGTTTTAATCACGTAATCGCCATAAAAGCAGTGTCAGTAACGTCACACAAAAATGTCAGTAACGTCACACGTACGAATTTTGGTAGGATTTTCGGGTCTTTTTTCTCTTGGGTTAATAGAGGAACCCCAAACGACCAAAAAATCATCGTAGAGGAGTTTTAAGATGCAACCTGGGGAGATATTAAACCAGTTTCATAAACAAAATTTTGATTTTTGTATGATAGAGTGTTAGTTAATAAAATTATCTCTTCAATAATGTGTATAGCTTGAGGGTTGAAACTGGTTTTTGATCAGTTTTGCATCAGTAAAATTAAAATTTGTAATTTCTCCCTACTTTTCAGTTTTAGTTTAAAAATTTTGTGTGAGTATTTGGAACTAAAGCCAGGACACTCTGTAAAATAAAAACACATTATTATCGAAAAAAACAAAAGTCTTTATTAATTCAGTCTTGTTAATTTTTGCAAAATTAAAGCATCGCTTCAGTTGAAGTTTTTTTTTAACGTAAATAAACATAAAATATCACAAAAATAAGCAATTTTAATTGTATCCCTGCTGAGCTGCTATTTCGTTCCCAATGGTACGGATTTAGTGCGAAGACGAAATGTCACGAATGTTTTTTGCGTTTGCGAAAATTGTGGCCATATCAAAAATGGTGTTTATTTTCTAAACTCTTCTTCAGCAGCTTCCGCAACTAATATTTGCCATTGTGTATATTGGAACGCCTCAACGAATTCCCATGCACTGTTTACTATGCAGTGACGAGCTTTTTCCTTTTGTACTCGTCGTATTTGTTGCTTTCTTTTAGCTTTTTAACATAACGCTTGTCTCTTTGTGCACCAGGAATCGAAGTCGAGCAATTAAATACCAAATTTTTAAGCAAAAATGTAAAAAAAATAAAATTAAAATAATACGTCAGTAACGTCACACAATCTTTTTTTGCAAAAAATACCCTGCTATGTGCTAATAATGCTTTATTTAAGCATTGATTATGAAAGTACTCAACAAAAATCAGCTCATCCAACCTCTTTGCAAATTAGTTAATGCATAAAAAACATTTTATAAAAATTTGTCAGTAACATCACCATTTATTTGCGGCTGATTACTTTAAGCCCTAATTGGTCTAAAACCCAAGCTTTGTACACAAATTTTCTTGCTAATCAATAGTTTGATTTGTATTCTATCAAAAAAAAGTAATCATCTGTCTAAAGTATAAAAAAATAGCAACAAAGTTTACCTTTTTCGCCGACATTGGTATGTTTTCCAAATACACCTTGCACGTGCCACTTATGAAAAGGATGTAAAATGTCAAAGCAGACACAAATTTTGCACTGGCATACATTGCTGTCATATTCTATACATATTAGACATTTGAAATATAAAAAAAATTTTGGACCTTGTGACAGAAAAAAAATCTATGTGGTTTCATTTTTCGTGGCCTTGCCGATATATAGATATATTCAAAAATGGTTACTTTTGTTATTATTTTTTATTCGACCTTTTTTACAAATTGATAATATTTTCAAATAATCAAGCTCGAGGTCATGTTTTTTTTCGTATATTATATTATTTTTATTCGATATTTCGATCCTCTTCGATCCTCTTCAGGAATCAAAATTTATGACTACATAAAACATAAAAGATGAGCAATAGATCATCGTCACCGTCCGTCACCGTTGAGATGTTCTCTAACACTGATAAAAATGGTTACTCTATTCGATTGACTTGATTAATTTCTACATTGTTTGAGATTTAATGAGTAACATACTGCAGTACAAAATAAGAGAGTATTTCCGAAATCATATAAAACAAATTTAAATGTTTTTGAAAATGTTTCTATTATTTTGGTTTGTCAGTTTAAAATTTTAATTTGTGTGTCCAGTCGTCGAGTTTTCAAGTATATGGCTGTTATAAAATACTTTAATTTTCCAAATATTGAATGGCCAACTTTCAAATTTGTTATTTTCATAAATAGAAGCGATATATTTGTCTTATCCCATAAAGTTCTATTACTGTCAATAATTACTTACTATCAAATCTTAATTTCATTGTTCAATTGTAAGACATTTATTTAATTTTCAGCTCTACCGGAAATCAAAAATTTCTTCTGCTCGAAAGATAGCCAACATCATAGTGCCTCTACCCTTGCCATCACTAGGTGTCCAGGAGTCACGAAATTTTACCATAAACTTCTCGTCACATAAACAACCCATCTCTGGCTATTTGCGTTTAGATATTCAAAGCGATGAACAAATTTATCCCCAAGAGGTGGTGGATAAATTATTTCCCCCACCAAAACCACACACCACAATACCCAGAAATATCGTTAAGGAATGGTATCAACGCAACCTGTTGGCCTTACCAACAGCAGCAGAAGGAGTGGCAGCAGCGGAACATGAGGAGCCAACTGTCGCTCTATCATGCAGTGAAACCGAAGAGGAGGGGGAACAGACCGTAGCCAAGACAACTTGTACTTTTCAAGAAGATATTGTGAGATTTTGTGATATGTCTGAATTGGATAGCAATCCTCGCCTACGACTGCTGCAATCGCGTTATTTAAAAAATGATTCTCGCACCAGAGATCTTAAATGTATACCCATGTTAGATTATGAACTTGAGTTTGATTGGGAATCGGAGGAGGCGGTTATAGATCCGGGCAATTGGATGGATCCAGTGGACTTGCAGAAACATGAGGGCAAGAAATACTTGAAAAATCTATATGAAGCCATCAAAACTCAATGTTGTCGTATGACCAAAGTGGTGGCAAGTCGAGAGAATTTGCTGTTGAATGATGAACCGATGAGTTGGAGGTAAGATAATATAAAAACGAGAAGATAATCATTAAATCATAATCATGTTGTTTGTATTTTACAGTGCCTTCTTTCAAACTATTAGATTGATATTTCAGCCGCGTCTTATAACGAATTTACCGTCAAGAGTACCCTTGACGTCAGGCCCTCAGACGATGACAATGGATAGTGTGCAGAATTTTAAGATAGTGTGTAATATTACTAGAGCCACGGGAATACCAGTAAGGATTACGCATTCCGATGACAACGGAAGTCCCGCCAGAAGTCAGAGTCCAGAGACATCAAATGTTTTTGTACTGCAAAGTGAGTTATTAGTTACCATCGGTGTTTCTGAGTTATTGATGTGTTAGTGTTTACGGTCGCATGTGTTTTATACATTAGATGAATTGTTTTTGATACATTAACTACAAAACTACTTCAAATAGACATGGGATTTTTTTCAAGTCATAGACTATGACTTTTTCCAACACTTTTGCATCATAAAGTCTTGAGATCTTTTTGCAGGATACAGACGATATGTTGTCACTATCTGATTAAAGATTTTGTAAATAATTTTATTTTTTTAGATTTGAAATACTCGAATGTACGACCATTTATAGCTTTAAGCTACAAAGATAAATTCTGCCGCACCATGACAGCCGAGGGATCCAATCCCACTTGGAATGAGCAACTGATATTGCATATAAGGTATAAAAATTATAAATTTTGTAGTAGATTTTCCGGTATTCCTTCCTTGAAAAAGTACAGCATCAACATTTAAAATTTTTATATCTTATTCCAGCGGTAAATTATCAGAACTGCGTGAAGATGTTAAAATCTGTTTATACGATGAAGTTGTCGAAAATCAGTGGAATGATGACAATGCTCTTAAAAATACCGATATATTCCAAAGAATACAAAACAATTGGTTGGGCGAGTACAGGATACCAATCGCTGCCATTCTTACACAACAAAAGGTACAAAATATTCCTTCATAGATCCTTATCGTACTTTTACTACTTTTTATAACTTTCCCATTAGATGGATGGTGTATTTGAGTTAAGTACTCCCAAAATCCTCATCGGCTACAAGAGACCCGCTTTGGAAAACATAACGTCGAATGCTGAAACCAATATTATCATAGAACAATTTCCAGAAATAAAGGAATCTGTACGTTTATGGTGTTTCGTTAGTGTGGAACCTACATTTGAATTGCCTACCATTGACACGAAAAGTCTGGAATGTTCTGAACTCACAGAAGTGCGCCAATATTTAAACAATTGGAGCCAAGAAACATATGAGCTATATCCCCAGAAATTTCTAGATCCTTTGGTGTGTACTGGCGAGGGAAAGAGATTGTGCGTAACACGACTTTTACAGCCTATTACTCCTCCAATTGAAGCAAGTGAAAATCTATTGGACAGTGCTTGCAGATTTGTTTCGCTACTGGCTACACCAAAATCGTACGATGCCTGCATGCGTCTAAAGGGAATATGGTTGAATAATGAGGTGAGTGAGTATGAGACATACTGATGGTGGCATGGTGGTGAGAAAACTCGACTGTCATGCGGCTAATCTACATTTATTTAAACATTTGTTTGGTAAAAGTTAAAAAAAATCGAAAATATCATTAGATAAATGCCTAAAAAGCCCTGCGTTAAAAAAATCTTTAAACTAGCCATTTGTATGGCAGATATAATACGGGATAGCTTCTCGCGTTATTATGAAATAAAACGCTTTATATTTTTAGACTCACAATAAACGACACCTACTTGCTTATAGACGAATACGAACGTCAGCTATTTAAGAAGCTTTTACAAGACATTCCGATTGACTCGAACTATATTGCAAAATTGCTGTCGATAGCATGGTTTTTTTTTAATCGTTTTCATTAATTTCAGAACAACTTCGGGGAAGTCATACTATTAAAGTATAAATGTTCCGAATAAATTAATGTGCGTATATTTTTTTAAATATATTAAACTCTGTCAAATTTTGCTTTTTGATTTTTGTGAGAATACCGTGGCCAATTAATCTGATGCCGTCTGGTGCATCTTGGCCTCGCATACACAGCTTGGCAAATTTAACGCTCGGATCTTATTTTAAAGGCTAACTTAGATCTTGTCGTTCAAGAATCGAAGTTGCTGGAGTGCTGGATTTTGTTAAGTTACGTGTCACATTTCTGCTTTAATTTGGATTCACAAATATCTAAAAAAAAAAAAAATCACTGTTAAGTGTGGTTTATGGACTGCTGGAATCATCGGTTCGTATTTCTTTAAGATAATTCGGACAGAACATAAACATCAATGCCGACAGTATGTGAGGGTATGTGAAATAAAAAACTTTCATCCATTCTCCGGTCCGTCTCCGCGATAACAGCCGCAGTTTAAGAGATATCGAGCTGAAATTTGGAATGCAAGCTTCTATCCTCAAAGCGGAGGTTAAGTTCTAAGATGAGCCCGATCGGTCAAAAACTACTCCCACCTCCCATACAACCTCCCCCTTTTTTAAGGTGTCCGCCTAACTGCCCCCGCGGTTACAGCCGTAGGTTAGGAAATGTCGTGCAGAAATTTGATATGCAAGCCTTTATCTTATAATAGGAGCTTACGTTGTAAGATAAGCAAGATCGGACGAATACTTCACCCACCTTCCATACAAACTCCACCTTTTTGGGAGTGTCCGTCTGTATGTCCCTGTAGTTAATGAGCTTTCGGGCTGAAATTTGGTTTGCAAGCTTCAGTTCTCTAAGCGAAACATTTCAGAAAAAAAATATTTGACAAAATATGGATGTGTGAAGCTAAAAGTAACGTCCACCTCTGACCACCTCCCCTGTTTTGTGTTACAAAGTTAAATAAAATCTGTATCATTTGTACAAATGGTGAAGGGTTTCGGTTTGAAAACCATATACATATATATATAAAGCTTTTTATAGTAAGAAGATAATTCGAGGGTATAAAATCTGGCGAATCCCTTTTCACCAAAGCGGGCTTTTTATACCATCACCCATAGGGGAAAAGCTTTAAGCCGCTGGTAGAAGTAATCCGAAGTGTTTTGATATCATATCCTCATTTAAATTTAGAATCATTATTCTGTTCACGGACAATAAGTATATGACAGAATTTATTTTCAAATTTTGATTTAAAAAATGTTTTTGGTTAATATTTTTAGCAAAAAAAAAACCATTCAATGTTTTTTATATTATTTCTTCAGCTACTCCTAGATACTACATGGGGCTCGTGTAAGGATTTGGGTGTTCTGCTATGCAATTATTTACTGCATTTAGGATTACAGTGTTACCTTGTCCTAGGTGTTGCCCATCCTCAAGGGGAATGTGCCTTTGTTTTGTATAACTCTGACGATTCCGAGATGTGTTTTATAGATCCATGCACAGGTAAACGTTATGGAGTGAAAGATGTATTCTGTCCACTGCAAGAAATCAAAATGTTGATAACAACCAATAATGTAAGTCAGATTTAAATGCATTCGCTTCCTTTTACTTTTAATGTTAAACATTTCTTTTTTAGTTTTATCTAAACATTCAATCTGAAAGCCGTGTCTCCATGCTAAACTATAACCTTAATGATTCATCGTGTTGGCTGCCTGGATTTAGCAAAAAGAATCCGGCACCCCTGGGTGGCTTTCAATCTTCCAATTATAAATATCGGTCATCGTATAGCGTTTCTGAATTACGATATAATATTGAAAGAAAAGTCATGAAGAAGATAAGTGCCTGGCGTACGATGAGAAAAACTATTTGGAATAGGTGAGTCATATGCTACGGCGGGCAAGAGTATTTAACATTTTATGAATAAACTTTCACAGAGCTTTCCAACCAAGACTGCTGAACATATTACAAGCAATGGAAAATAGTGTAACATTTGGAAATGGTTCATCGTATGAAGAATTAAAATATAATAATATGCTGGCAGCGGAGTTTCCAAATTATAAGGTACGTAATTGAGGTCACATAGATAACAATATGTGGTCTTACATAACTAGTTGGTGACTTTAATTTAAACGCTTACCCAATTGAAAGCTTTACTTTTAACGATTACTAAATTAATGAGTTTAATAAGACACTAAATGAAATAACTGAGGTATATCCTCGCTGCGCCAAACAAATCTGTTTTGTGTAATTTTCGGTTTTTTTTATGCAATTTTTTAAAACTCTTGTGGTCGTCCATCGACCCTTAACAGCTGTAGATGAGGAAATGGTTTGGATTACATTGGAAATTTTGTTTAAATTTTTTAAATTGAATTTAATAAGTCCCAATGTGCGACATCAAGATGCTACATTTAATTTACCTGGTCTTATGAGTTTTTTGTGGGGGCGTTAATGGCATGATGGTTTGAACACGCGACTATCATACGGGAGATCCATAGTTCAATTCCTGTTTTAGTCATATTTATTTTTCTTTCACCGCCGGCCCCCTCGATGTAGTCATTGTTGAGTCAATCAATCAGTTGATAACGAGCATGTACCAGCTCCTTAGCACGGTTTGGGATGCCCGACGATTGGAATTTAAGCGTATTATGACCTGTACTGAAAAAAGGTGATTCAAGTTTGTGCTTCAACTACCGTCGGATCAGCCTTTTACCCATCGCATATAAGGTCCTGTAGAGTGTGTTATGTGAAAGACTAAATCCAGTGTTATCCAACCTGATCGGACTTTATCAGTGTGGCTTTGGCCTGGTAAATCAAAAACAGATCAGATATTCACACTTCGGCAAATCCTGGAAAAGACCCCAGAGAAACAGATCGACAAGTATCATCTTTTCGTCGACTATATAGCTGCCTTCAACAGCCCGATACGGTAGAAATTACTCGAAGCCATGACTGAATTTGGTATTCCTGCGTAGCTGATACGCCTTTGCGGAATGAAGATCGCAAGGACCTTACGGAGCCATTCCGTACCAGACGAGGAATAAAACAAACCGACGGCCTTTCGTGTGACCTATTCAACATAGTGATGGAGAAGATAATGAGGAAAGCTGCAGTAAACAGGAGTGGCACGATATTCAACAAAAGCCACATGTTACTCACGTACGCTGATGACGTAGACATCATCGGTCGAAAACTGTGGGATGTGACTGCAGCCTTCTCAGGCATACAGAAGGAATCAGCGAAAATTGGTCTAGGGGTGAACGAGGACTAAACGAAGTTTGTAGTTTCAACGAACAAAGAATCTACTCGTTTGGGAAACTGCGTGAACGTTGACTACTATAATTTCGAGGTGGTAGATAATTTTATCTACCTAGGCTCCGCCACCAACAAAACAAATAATGTCAGCCTCGAAATCCGGAGAAGAATCCTGCTTGCTAATAAATGCCACTACGAACTAACAAAAATCCAGCTATACCAGATACTGGTTCTACTTGTCTTAATGTATGGTTCAGAATCCTTAGTAATGACACAAGCGGATGAATCGGTTCTGGCAGTATTCGATAGAAAACTACTCCGTAAAATATATGGGCCCATCATCGTTAACGGAGAGTATTGGCGTCGTATGAATCATGAGCTTTAAGAGCTGACACCGACATTGACGTGGTGAGACGCATTAAGGTGCAGCGGTTGCGTTGGCTAGGTCATGTTGTGCGCATGGACGAAAATGCTGCAGCTCGTAAAGCCGTCGACAATGAAGTCGATGGATGCCGCAGAAGAGGGCGACCAAAAATCCGTTGGAAGGACCAGGTTACTGAGAACCTTTCATAGATTGGTGTGACTAACTGGAGAAGAAGCGCAGAAGATCGAGGCGCTTATAATATTTTTCTACGTGCGGTATATAATCCAGTGGGACTGCAAAGAAGTGCCAGCTAAGTAAGTAAGCTCAGTCGGCATGTCTAGTAAAAGATTCTCAAACTGCTGACTTTCGTATTCGTCTGTAAACAAGTAGGTGCCGTTCATTGTGAATAAAATTTATTAATTTGATTTTAGCTATTTCAGCTCGATATAAGATGGCTTGTGCCATATATTTAGTTAAGTTGTTGGTAAGAAACAATTCAACTGATATCAGTACATTAAATTTGTAATGATGTTGTTGTTCAAGTTTTTTTTTTCTCCCACCCAAATACTAATTTATTCAAAAGCCTCTTCTGTGGGACGACATCAATATATATATTTTTTGTAATATTTTTACAACTTATTCAAACCTTATTCCATAACGTAAGTTTCTAAAATATTAAATTCTTTTTTCCTATCGTTTATTTACAGATCTTTGGTTTTACCCTAAACTACTCGTATACGAATTTAAATCAAATTTCTGAACGGATTAAAACTACTGGCATACATTTAAATTCAAATACAAATGTTGAATACTCATTGGCCACTCACATACACACTTACCCCAATAATATCCTGTCGGTGTGGATATTTCTAATCTCTCTTGTGCCCGTATAAAATATTAACGAAATGAAAACAAATACATAAATCATATAAATAACATAAAACCATAATGAATTATTTACTTCAATAACAAATAGATTTATTGGAATAAATAGTTTGTTTACATTTGTGAAAGCATTTTATTATTTCAACACTCGTTTGCATGAACGACCGAAATTAATCTATGCAATACGTTTGAATCCATCAGTCAAAAGAATTTAATGAATTAGCTAATTCCAAGAATTTACTTAACATCAATACAAACAGCATAATTAGGGTATTCGCGATATTGTGAAATTGTAATTCTTGGAGTAGGCAAAATTGCATTTGACATGCGGGATTTGGGTAGGCATCCTGGAATTTTTCGGTTGGAATTTAGAAAAAAAAAATCAATTGTATAAGTTTTAATCATAATTACATTCCATAAATTGTATGTAACGATCTGGTTCTGGTAGGTGGGTATTTTTCAAAAGTAATTATGGAAAAAAGTATTTATAAAGATTAAAAAGAAAGGACAGGCACAAAACTAGTCCTTTTGCCCAGGCTAAGCGGGCTGATGCTACTTAGAATCACGCAAAGATAGAAAGATTACATTTCCTATCCTACGCTGATGACATTGCTCTCCTCTCCGTCTAGAAGTCTGAACTACTGACCAAAATGGATCTTCTTAGCCAAAGCACTCAAGCTGTCGGCCTGCATATGACACTAACATAACAGAATTCATCTCTACCTGCGTTGCAGATATGAACCCGAATGTTTACGTTGAATCAATTAAAAGCAATACCCATTTCAGCTGTCTGGGAATTGTAATTAGCCCTGAAGACGATAAGATAATCGATGTCCCTTTTCGCAGCAACAAAGGAAGACAAGCATTTGTCATGCTGAAGAAAATCGGGTGCTTAAATGAGATTTCTCGAAACACTGAACTACATATATTTAATTCTAACATTAAAACCATTCTGCTCTACTGATGTGTCGTAGGCAATCACGGCTGCAGTGTTACGTAAGCTCTAGGCCTTTGTCAACAGCTGTCTGCGGCATATTCTGAGAATTTGCTAGCCCAACACTATATCTAAGCAGGACTTATTGTACTCTACAAACGAAACGTCTCTGGACTTTATGATCAAACAACGCCACTTTAGATGGTTAGGACATACACTTCGCAAAGACGACGAAGAAATCTGCCGCCTAGTACTATGGTGGAACCCACAGGATACAAGATGTCAAGGCAGACCAAGAACATCATGGCGACGCACAGTGGTCCATTTCCCTGATCTAGCGTAACGAAATTAAAATTTTCGACATTCGAAATCTACTAAAATTTTATTTCCCGACAATAAGTAACTGTTCGTTTAGCAAATCGATAACTTCAAAATTTGCAAATGTACTATAATTAATCTATATATATAATCTATATATATAACTAGTGGGCCCGGCAATGCTTCGCTATTGCATATTAACTTGTAATATATTTCACATTTAGGTCTACAAAGTACTTTGAAAACGGTACTTAAGCTCGACAATAATATATTGAGTTTTTTTACTTATGTAACTTATTTAAAGTAACTCCTTAACATTTAATTTAACCAATTAAGATGTATTGTCGTAAATGCTAATAAAAAGTTCATCAGCAAAGTCATATCTATAGTGCCGACATGTAGACTAAGTTATTTCTGTATGTAGGGCGAAAAACCACTTCTTCCACAAATCGGAAACAGACATTCCTCTAAAGATCAAAATTATTTATTTTGATCCGTAGTAGCATGAACCATCTGTATGCTAACTATCTCTTTGGTCATAAAAAAAACATTTTTGTTATGCCTTCTCCTATTGACCGCAAATGAAAATTCCGTTTGAAGCTTCATGCCTTTAGCCATAAAAACTCCTTTTGTCATGTCTTCTTCTCACACGGATCAAGAATAATCCGGAATACTATTTTTGTATTGAACTCGTATTACCATTTTTTGAGATACATCGGTCACCAACGTTAGGCTTAACAAAGTGATGGTCTCACGCGCTGTATGGCATGTTACACCGTCGTGTTGGAACCATTTCTCCTTTAAATAATGTGCAATGACATGATAAATAAAAAAATCAATTGACCGCCCACTGGCTCTAGTTCTTCTGCCAGTTGGATTTTATATGAATGTGGGCCAAGATCTTTCCTCAGCATTTGCAGAGACCGAGTTGCTAAGAAAGACGTCGGTTCGATAAATTCGAGTCCCCTGTCACACTAACGTCTACAGCGTCGAAGGCTTCTATTAGCTACTCAGATGGATCATTATATGCACCCTCAACTTCACAAAGGGCTCCATAAGTTTGGCGAACAGAACGTGCATTTTGAAAATAAATTTGCAAGATTTGTAAACGTTGCTCTTGTTTAGTTTTTACATGGTGATTATGCAAAGTATACTAAAAGAAAGTCTATCACACTTCATTAGTATGACATCTAGATTTACACTTATACCTTCAAAAGTTCTATATGTCAAGAAAAATACCCCATGCATAGGTTATTTACATGGGGTATTATTTAGGTTATTATGATTTATTACCGATTCGCTCTTATAAAAAGTAATTGAAAAATACATACCTGTAAAGTAAATTAAAAAAAATCACTACTTTATTCCTCAACTGCCTGGTGTACGGACCATTATTTGATACAGTTAAAAAGTTTACAATTGAAGTGCGTGGGCAGCGCCTCGGCACTTTTAACTTATTTAGTTCTGAATAGCCTGATAATTAGGGCGAACCAAATAATTGTTTTACCTATCATTCCGATGTTTGGAGACCAAGACGAAAAGAATAGTATATTTTTGATTTTTTTTATTGGGATCCCGCCCAATGTTCTGAAAAATGATTTTTAAAAACTTAATTTCTGTATGCCTAATCTCAGAGGCCATAACTTTTTAACCAATACATAGATTTGCTTCTGTAATACCTCATTTAGTTTGTAGGGAAGTCAGTTTTACGCAGAAGGTCTCAAAAAATCTCTATCAGAAATCTTCATGCTTCCCAACGCGAGCTAGGAATTGATTTTAGACGCAAAGTTTATTGGTGAAATTTTCTTAAAATTCATCGTAGATTCCGATATTGGTTACGATTTTTGCGAAAAGAAAAAATTGGCCCACCTTACTGTTCATATCTCTAGGCGAACAGCAATATACTGTGGAATTTTGACAGTTTTAACCGTTTGTTTTAAAAAGGGGTGGAACAGCCCATTTCCGCCCTTACTGTAATTCATACTGAAACAACAACATATGTAACAAATCTCATCTTTATACCTCTGAAAGTTCATGAGATATAGCCCTTTTAATTTTCAAGTTGAATGGGCGGTGCCACGGCCCTTTATCCAATCACAGCCAAATATAGCCACTGACTATCAACAGGTCAACAGTACCACTTGGTAAATTTTTTCGTATCAATCGATGTATTAGAAAAGCCGTTAGAGCGATTTTTGAAAAGAGGGTGTGGCACCGCCCACTTCCTCCCTGGATGTAATTAATACTGCTCCAACAACTTATATACTAAATCTCATCTTCATACCTCTGATGGTTCATAAGATATAGCCCTATCGATTTTCAAGTTGTATGGGCGGTGCCACGCCCCTTTATCCAATCACAACCAAATATAGCCTAAGACTATCTACAGGTCAGCAGTACCTCATGGTAAAATTTTTGTATCAATCGATCTATTAAAAAAGCCGTTAGAGCGATTTTTTAAAAGAGGGCGTGGCACCGCCCACTTCCACCTGGCTGTAATAAATACTTTCCAAAAACATATATACCAAATCTCATCTTCATACCTCTGATAGTTCATAAGATATAGCCCTATCGATTTTCAAGTTGTATGGGCGGTGCCACGCCCCTTTATCCAATCACAACCAAATATAGCCTGGGACTATAACAGGTCCACAGTACCACTTGGTAAAATTTTTGTATCAATCGCTCTATTAGAAAAGCCGTTAGAGCGGGGGGCGTTTGAAAAGGGGGCGTGGCACCGCCCACTTCCATCCTGGCTGTAATTAATACTGCTCCAACAACATATATACCAAATCTCTACTTCATACCTCTGATAGTTCATGAAATATAGCCTTTTTAATTTTCAAGTTGTATGGGCGGTGCCACGCCCCTTTATCCAATTACAACGAAATGTAGTCAGGAACTATCTACAGGTCAACAGTACCTCATGGTAAAATTTTTGTATCAATCGGTTTATTAGAAAAGCCGTCTGAGCGATATTTGAAAAAAGGGGCGTGGCGCCGCCCACTTTTTGAAAAAATAAAACCTTTTAAACCATCCGGAAGCTATAGCGAACAAAACAAAAAAACAATTTTGAAAATCGGTCCAGCCGTTTTTAAGTTTTAGCGAGACAACTGCACAGCAATTCATTTATATATATAAGATATATAAATGGTGGCAAAAATGTAAGTAATTCATCAATTGAGAACGGCTGGGCCGATTTTGCTCAAATTTTTTTTGAGTTGTTCGTATTTGCCAGGAGAAGGTTTATGGGAAAGAAAATTTTGGGAAAATCCACCGGAAAAGTCGGGAAATTGGAAAAATCGAAAATTGCTTTTTTGTAAGGAATTTTGAGTGCAATTGTTACGAATGGCTTTTCTAAAGGAAAAATAGAAATTTTTTTTTTGGGAAATTCGGAAAATTCCTAAAAATTAGAAGAAAATTTAATTTAATTTCTTACGAAATTATGATTTGAAAATTTTGGACGATGTAACTGTGAAAAATTTCTGATAAGTATTTCGAAATGTTTTCCGAATGGAAAAAATTCTCGGTGGGAAACTTGGAAAATTCCGGAAAAACACGAAAAAAAAAAATTGGATTTTTTCCGCAAAATTTTGCATTGTGTTGCTTGATTGTATGAAAATAGTTCCGGAGCGTCTTTTCGAATGGAAAAACAGAAAATTTTGGTTGGAAAATCATGGAAAATTCCAAAATTTTTAATTTTTTTTTTTGGCGAAATTTTTAATTTTATCGTATGTTTTGTTAATTTTGGACGAAGTAATGTTAAAAATTTCGGATAATTATTCTAAAATTAGGGGGAAAATTAGTTGTGACGCTTGGAAACTTTCGGATAATTGTGAAAAAAAACGGTGTGAGAAATTTTTAGTAATTTATCAAGTGAGAAAGGCTGGCCCTTTTGCTCAATATTTTTTCAATTGTTCGTCATTGTCAGGATAAAGTCTATCTGGGGAAATTTCTTTTTTGTATCGAATTTTGTGTGCAAGTGTTACGAAATGGCTTTTCGAATGAAAAAATAGAATATTCTTAGCAAAAAAACTCGAAAAATTCCGGAAAAACGCAAAAAATTTGAATTTTTTATCGACGACATTTTTGCAGTTTTCGCATGATTTGATGATTTTGAACGATGTTAAGGTGGAAATTTTCAGATAAATTTTGGCAACGAGATAAATAATATTCAGATAAAAAATATATATTGATATCCTAGCAATATTTATACATTTGATAATTTTTTCAGAAAATTAGTTTACGTGTAAAAAATAAGGTTACCCAATTGTATTGCGGGCATTCATTCCGTAACGACTGTAGTTTTTTAGGGAGAGTTATTTGCTTGACTGATGCCTCCTATTAGACGACAAAACCTTAGATGACGTAAACGTCGTGTAATAATTAGAATTAGATAATTTGATTAGTAATCAGATATTACACAGTTCATCCATGTCAAGGTGCATGGTTCTAAATTTGCTATCCTTCAATTCCCTGCATACCGTGGATGCTGTGCTGTGCACCGCATTTCGGGAAACGGACTCAATTTTCGCCGATGTGACCGTTTCTGCGCCAGCGATTCAAATTCTTACATTGTACCAGCTCATGTGCGGCAATCTGCTGACATTGGGAATGCCAGCACCAAATCGTTCGATGCAAGATGCATTCATGAGCTGACCGAAAGAGATCGAACAAATGTGCCGCTGTTAAATTCCGAGTACAAGAACGTGTACGATTCGCTGATGAAGGTTGTTGACGATGAAACGGAGGGCATTTACTTTCTCGATGCTCTCGATGGGACAGGCAAGACACCCTTTGGTTGATTCTGGCGACAATTCGATCAAGACCTCAAATAACGTTGGCCGCTGCATACTCTGGCATGGCTGCCACATTGTTGGAAAGCAGTCCAACTGCAAATTCCGCTTCGAAGTATGTGGAATTAATATCGAATTTCCCTGTTTGTCGTGCGGTCAGCTGTACGTTGTTTGTTTTTGTTTGTTGTTTGTATTTGCGGCGGAAAACTAATCGAAAAACATTGTTTATCACATCACTCTCTACTGAGTTTATCTGAAGGCATTAAATTAGGGCGGGACGAAGTTCGCCGGGTCCGCTAGTTAACTATAATTAATTAACTGTAGGCTTTCAAACACAACAAATGTCAAAATACCTGCAACAAAAACATTTTAGCGCGTTTTTACAATTGTGCAGATTGTGCTGAAAAATTGGAAAAACTCATATTGGTAAATATTTTTTGGATTTTTTTTAAAAGATAAAGGTATGTAGTTTACAAAAAAGGTGTATCGTAACCTGTGCAATATATGAGGTGCTAGAAAATTGTGGTAGAAATCAACACTTTTGTTTAACCCTTTTTGTGACCGAATTTTAACTTCTGTAGAGAAGAAATTAGTTAGCCGGTATCGGCCGGTGAAGAGACTGTTCTTTTATGTTAATATAGTTCGGCTACTTTATGAAATGCCCAACATTTGCTGCTTTCAGCTGCTTTTGCTCACGATGTTGCAATTTTTAGGCATCATGTCGGTCTGCAATTGCAACCTTTTTTTTAGTAAGGCAGTCAGAGTGGAGTGTTGACTCGAAATAATTCAATAATATAATCTAATACGTCTACTAATTGAAAAAAAAAAATAAAAAAAAATTAAATAAAAAATTTAAAGAAAAAAATTATAAATAAAAAAAAATGTTAAGAAAAATTTCAAAATTAAAAAAAAATTTTGGTGAAAAATTTTTTTTTTTTCATTTGATTCCTTTTTGTTTTATTATTCTAGAAAAATTTTCCTTTTGACGAAAATTTTATTTTTTTTTATGTTATTAATTTCGTTACGCTAATTCAGGCAAATGGACCACTGTGCGACGCACGATGGACGCCGACCTAGCTTTTCCCTTTTCAGTTGTTTTCCGGCATACATATTACGCTAAATATGACTGAATTAAGTGTACTTAAAAACCAGTAAGAAAGCTTCAGTCGAGAAAACCGACTTACATGTACCCTCACCTCAGTAAAACACAATTTTCTATTATATGGGTATTTCCAGCGGAAGGACGGACGACTTCATAGTAAAAAATTGCTATATTTTTAACTTTTTGTTTTTTCTAATCATATATTGAACTTGTTGAACTTTAACAAAACAAACTACGTATATCGTTGGAAAGTCTCTTCTTTCCAAATCCGCTGAGAAACTTCAAATCGGTTCATATTTAGCCGCGCTACTGGCTTATAAGTGCGTAAAAGTACAAAAAACGGGTTTTTACCCGTAACTCAAGATTTTGGGGTTTTTCGGAAATTTGAAAAACAGATTCTCGTAGCTCTTGCAGTACCTACCAGAAAAATAATATAATTTCCCAGGTATTGTTTTTTTTGTCGCCCTGTGTTATTCATAGAATAATGCGTGTGTACGCAACGTGTGTCCGCAACGCTCATGTAGATTGAAGTAGCATAAGGGTAAAAGAACTTTAAATGTAAAGTAAGTCAAAAATTTTCATACACACTTCAAGTTGCTGTGGAAATACTTTTAAATACAACATTTTAAGTAAAGTTTCATTAAAAGAACATTATAGTACAGTCCTTAACCTAAATTTTTTGATATGGCCGTGTTCGCGAAAATGTCAACCAGAGGGGAAAAAAAATTTTGTGACTTTTACAATTTTTTAAATGCACATTTGATGGAAATGAAAACTGCGCAATTTCGGTGTAATGTGAAAGACTAAAATTGGAAAAGTTTAATAACGGTGGTTGCCCGCTGGTGTTTTGTTATGAAAATAAAAATTTTTCTGAGCAGGAGTTCCTAATAACTGGAATCGGTGGTATTTTTGAAGATTAATGCTGGTTTCTCAGTTTAAATTGTCATCAAATGTGTGTAATGTGAAAGACCACTTGAAAAAAAAAATACTTAATTTTTTTTTTTTGGTAGGATCCACTCACAAGTGCAGAAAAAAATAAAAATTACATCGAAAACTAAAAAAGAATGGTAAATAAGAAGAACACTAAAGAAAGAGGGCAGAAGCTATGCGTAAATTGAGAGAAAACCGTAAACTGAAGGAAAGTGAAATGCCAAGAAAGGATCGTGAGTCCCTTGTATAAAGACGTCGCAAAGACTACGTAAATGCATTCAACCTTAGACCTTCAACCATTTCTGTCGAAGAAGTCACTGATGAAGACTTTTGTGAAATAAACAATAACTTAAATGTTGCCGAATTTTTTTTGAACACAAAAAATATTCGTGATATTGCGTCGGCCCATCAAATACAGCAAGAGTCCGGCAATATCCGCATTTTTTCAACTTCCAAAGAAGGATATAATCAATCTTAAAAAATAAAAAAAATAAAAATCAAAAGAGAAACCAAATAACAATAGAGTTTGAATAACTTTGTTTTTGCATTTTTTTTTATAATTCCGCAAATATAACCGTTTTCAAAAGAATGTTGTAGTTTTATTTGGCATGCGGAACGATGGTGACTTAAAACGTTAAAGCTTACTAGAAAAAACATGCTAGGGCTGCAATTTTAGAACAAAAAAACAGTGTTGCCAATTTTTTTTAGACACTTCTTATTTCATACGCACCAACAAATTTTCGCGAACACGGCCAGGTGTGGGCCCGCCCTTAAATATTGTCATGCTGTTTTCGAATTTTTTGACACCTTTCTTTTTTTTGCCATAAAAAGCTGATAAAAACATGGTTTTGTCCCACCTGTCACAAATTGGTCTACCTCCACCTACCAAACCATGTTATTTATTACGATCCCTTAGCCCCAAGACCCAATTTTGGTCTTTGGTTGTAAAAAAATTTCTTTATGAAGCATTTTAAGCACTAAAAATCGTTTTTAAATGCAAAAATTTGTACGATGTAATGTGAAAGACTTTCGATGTAATGTGAAAGACTTGATATTTTTAGTCCTACTGAGTTTTCTAAGCAACATATTTATACCGTTGAAATGCAATTTCTTTCTTCATTATTCAACTTTTATCTCCAAAAGTCCTTTGTCTCTAAGAGCAGAACTTTTAGAAAGTATCTGCCTACCTCAAAAGTGACTTCCAAAATTTGTAATGTGAAAGACCGACTTTAACTGCTTATACCTTGAAAACCATAGGACCTGGAAAAAAATTTCTTTTAAGAAAATGTGCACACTGTTAAGCTTTATAATTTCCATGCATAAAACATTAGCATTTAACTAATTTCAAATCAATTTTTTCAAATTAGTGTGTACAAATGTAATGTGAAAGACTGCGAACACGGCCATATGAACATAATCTTCAAAATATTTCAACTTTTCGAGAAAACTACAAAATAAGAAAAAAAAATGTGCGTCCGTAACGCCAGGAAATACCCATATTGATATTACTACTAGATTTTTATAGTGGGCGGAGCGGTGTATTGATAATTTACTTCATCTCTAGAGTGGGCGGAATGAAGGACTAGAAGGGGCGTGGCTAAACTTCCACTACATTCTCCACAATTTTATCTTGTCATAGCATAACATACAGAATTTGGGCACGATCGTATTGGGTGTATTGATTATTAAAGCGGAATGGTATATTTGTATGGGACGTACCAGAAGGAAGTGGCTAGACTTCCAGATTTTTTTCTTCAAAACTTTATCCTGCTTAAGCTTTACTAAATACAGAATTTGGGCACGATCGCGTTGGGTGTATTGATATTATTACTCGATTTCTAAAGTGGGCAGAATGATATATTTGTATGGGAGGTACCAAAAGGGGTGTGGCTATAAAGCCCATTTGCAATACCGTTAGTAGTTTTAGCGAAGTATTAAATTTGGCTGCGTCTTTCGAAAGTTGTAGTGAGTACCAGACAGACGGACATGGCTCAAATGACTTAAAAGGTAATGACTCAAATTTGGTTCGACTTAGGGTTAAACTCTTTCTACGTGTTACACTTTTGGGTCGTATCAAATGATATATACCCTCGTACCAGTAGGGTGAGGGTATAAAAAGTGTGCCATTAACATTTAAGGGTGATTTCCGTTATTAGTATGGATGGTACCAGAAGGGATGTGGAGAAGGTTTCGGTTTTCTAAGGCTTTGTCAACTATTTCAAGACAATTAAACTGACCAAATTCAAATATCATCCAGTTTTGCGTTTGATTGTTATGGTAGAAATATGAATTATCCAAAAATAGGCAATTTTTGTATGGGAGGTACCAAAAGGGTTCTGCGGATATAGTCTACATTCATTCCTGACTCAAATTTTTATAAGAGTAGATATCAGGCAAAATATGGTTAACTGAATTCGGTCATGTGTGTGAGCGGTCCCAGAAGGCTTGTGGCAAAACTTTCGGTTTTCTGAAGGCGTGCTTACTATTGCAAAATAATTAAACTGAACAAATTTCAACATCCTCCAGTAGTCCGTTTGAAAGTTATGGTAGAAATATAAATTTTACAAAAATATGTAATTTTGTATTGAAGGTAACATAAGGGGTGAGCCGATATAGTACATATTTATTCCTAGATAACATTTTTATAAGCGTACATCTTACGCTAAATATGACTGAATTCAGTGTACTTACAAAAAAAGATATGTTATGTAATACTATGAGGGTGAAATCGGTCATTTGTAAAGTAGGTACCAGAACAGGCATATCTGAGGCCCTACAATTGTCCGTTGGTGGAAATATTGTTATGGTGGAAATTTTGATTTTCCTAAATAGGAGATTTCCATGGGAGGTACCAACAGGGTGTAACAAAGCTTTCGGTTCTCTGAGGGTGTGTCTACTAATCAAAGAAATTTAAACGGAAGGTGTGGGTCTACTCTGCATATTTACTTCATTTTGGAAAATATGAACGCGGGTAAACTTTCATAAGGATCATTTGTGATTTATTTCGAGTTATCCTCTCCACCAACCATCCAGCCAGCCGTCCAGACAGACGGATCAGTTAAGTCACACGGAAATCGTCTTTAAAAGTCCTGAATCGAATTTGATCTAAAGCTACTTGGGATCTAACACGTCACCTTTAATGTGTTACACTTTTTCCCCTATCACATGAACACTGAGGCTTATTATATACTAGCTGACCGGGCAGACTACGTCCTGCCTAAAGAAGTATTGACTTAAATGTAACTTTTTGGGTGCAATATATCATCGGGTACGTTAGATTCTTTTGATATTCTCATCGAAGCAAAAAGTATTATGGTTTATTTAATGATCATAATTTTTTAATGAAAGAAATTTATTGCAATGCTTTTCATAAAACAACGTGAATGGGAGAACCAAATGAGTGTAAATATTTGAATCAGTAGATCATTACACACGTGAACATGCAACATAAGCTGTTGATGCGAAAAAACATAGATTTTCCAAATTCAACTGCAAACTTGAATAGACTGTCTTTCAGTTTTAGTGATTGTCATCGCAAACTTTAAACGAACTGGGGACTGTAATCATTTAAAATCAAACGGCAAATTCGTGTGTATCATTGGCAATACATCGGTTCCCTTATATTTTTCGTTTAAACTAATTTAAGAACAATAACACAATCGCGCGATAAAGGGGTTAAATCAATTTTTTGAGTGACATAGTGCACTCTTCCCTCACTATGATATGCCATGTTTGCAACTTTTTTTATCTCGATATTACATGCGGGGTTCTCAGAAAATTTGCAATTTATTGCGCTGTTCTGCAACGTCGTTGCGCAATAAAGGAGGATGTAGTAACCGACGCGATAAGTTTTGCGATCAAACATTTGCCAAAATCAACGATATCAAAACCGATGGATGCATCAAGGAAATAAAATCCTCCACACTCGTTCGTAATTGCTTATAAATTTTTATTACAATGTTGTGTGCCTTTCGTTATTCTAGTTGTAATAGATGCAGATTTCGGATATGTTTAAATTCGTGGGTATTCGAATTTTTTTCTATCGTAGATATCGGTCACATACACCACTGGTCTCAAATAATTCCATATCAAATATCAACCCGAATGGTACTATAGTCCCTCAGCTATTGCGTTTGGAAGACAGAATTGGGCAAGGCCACCCATTTTTGGCTAGATCACACATTGTCCACCATATTTTAAATCCCGACTTTTCCTTTAAAATCCGTATACTTAACTTAATTGAATCCACACCAAATTTCATGGTCATTCGCAAAATAGTTCTTCAGACATCACATTTTAGGCCACGCCTAACGATCTAGTACTTCAGATACCACACTTTAACAAAGTATCTCCCATGGGCGGGGCCACGCCTAATAATCAAATCACGACAGATTTTGACCTAATCATATTGCATCCACTCCTAATTTAAAGTCACTAATTGTAGTAGTAAGACAGATATTGCATTTCTTGTAATGGGGTGGAATGGGTGGACCACACCTGAAGAACATCGGTTGAATGCTGTACCATCATATAAGTTTAAAATGTAATATACATACATAAATAAAGCATTTGTCAGAGCCTATTAAATATGTCAATATTTATATTTTCAAAATTACAAATTTTAGATAATTTTGTATGGGAAAAATCTAAAATTGACTATTAAATGGACCAAATGTGTCTAATGCAATGTTTAAATAGCCTATAAGCATCCTCGGAAGATTGCCTTTCTAACGATACCGGTTTGTTGCACATCGGCTGGATGGTTTTGAAGTCTATAGAGGACATACGTAGAAACAAATGTTCACTTTTATATATATAGATAAAGGGTGGTCAAATTTTAAAGGGCGATGTTGATTTTTAATAATTTTACTGTAATTTTTTTATTATGATAATATTGGTATGGTTCAATTATGTATGGAATAAAATATCGGCTAAATCGCTGCTGCAACCTCAGCGACCCACCGCCGAGGCGTAATTGAGGTTCTATGCCGTTAATGTGCAAAATTATCTCATCCTTGAATTATTACTGGCTTATCGACGTACACCTTTTCTTAATAATAACCCCAAAGAAAGAAGTCCAACGGTGTCAAATCACATGATCTTGGCGGCCAATTGACATCGCTACCACGTGAGATAACACGGCCATTGATTTTGGCCATTGAACCATCACCCTTTAGATATGGACAAATTGAGCTTTTTCATAAAAAGTGCAATAATACTCGCTGAAATTATTGCATTTACAATTTATTCAAAATAGTGGTCTCAAATCCTCTGTCATAATCATACCACAAGAAAGCTATAGTAATATAATTACACTCCTTTTTAATACAATATCATTTATATGTTTAGTGTTAAAAAACAATGTACATACGTTATTTGTAACTAATTTGATTATATGATGTATGTAATTAATTCACGCGATAAACTGACCCTCCCACGGACAACATCGCGAATTTTAGACGGAAAAAAGTGGTTTTCTCTAAAATTCACTAGTGGAAGTAAGAACTTTAGGAGTTATATCCTAAGATCCTATAAAAGTAGCATCAAATTGACATAAATGATATTCAGTTTCTCTATTGATCATAGCACACGATTTTTTTCATCCAATATAGAAAAGTGCCGGAGAATCATTTTCAGTTTTTGACTGTGACTCAAACCTTATTTGTTGAGTGTATGCATTTTATCTATTTAAATATATTCTGTATCTTTTCTGAAGACCGCTTTTCTTTACGACGAAGCACACCAAAAAAAGGTAATAAAAATAAGATAGAAATAAGATAATAAAAAAACTGGAAATCTTCAAGCTTTTTTCATACAAACTTTGAGTCGCTTTAAATCGCCAAAATCTTTATATATTCTAACTTCTGTGGGCGTATTCGTTGCAAATTTATATATATATCATTTCTGATGCTAGCACATACATATGAAATATTGATCGGTGTATGAGTTTTTAAAACAATTTGACATAAAACGATTTAAATATATTTACTACTAGCTGACCGGGCAGACTTCGTCCTGCCTAAAGAAGTATTGACTGAAATTTAATTTTTTTTGATTGGAAAAAGTCTTCGGGTTGTGTTAGTTTCTTTTGAAATTTGCATCGAAATTTAACAACAATTTTGAGGTATATTAAAACATAATATAGTTTTAATGACAGAAATTTATTGTAATGCTTTTGATAATAGAGTATGTATGGAAGAACCAAAGAAGTGTACTTTAATCAGTGGGTCATTCTACACATGAACATGCAACATAAAGGTGTTCATGCGAAAAATTTGGATTTTTCAAATTTGAATAGACTGTTCCTCAGATTTATTGAATGTCATTGCAAATTTTAACCGAACTGGAAACTGTAGTCATTTAAATCTAACGGCAAATCCGTGGGTATCATTGTTATATATAGTAGCAACACTTCGGTTCCCTAATATTTTCTGGGTAAGTTAATTTAAGAAGGATAACTCAATCATGTATTCTTTCTTAAATCCTATAATACGCGATCAAGCGGTTTCAACGATTTTTTGTGTGTCATAGTACACTCATCCCTCATTATGATTTGACATGTTTGCAACATTTTTTAACTTGATAACTCACGTGCGGTTCTCGGAAAATTTAAATTTTTTGCTCTATTCTGCAACATCCAAAACAGCTGCGCAATACAGGAGGATGCAATAGCCAACGCGATTTTGCAAAATCAACAATATCAAAACCCATTGGTGCAATAAGGAAATAAAATCCTCCACACCCATTCGTAAATGCTAATATTACACTGTTGTATGACGTTCGTCGATCTAAATGTTATAGAATGCAGATTTGAGAAATGTTTAAATTCGTGATTATTCGAAAATATCAAGACGAATAGTGCTGCAGTCCTTCAGCTATTGCTTTTGGGAAACAGAATTTGGCAGGTCTACCCCTTATGCTTGATCACGTATATTGGTGTTTATTCCACATCCTATTTCAAATCCCCCTTTTTCTTTAGAATACGTCCTACGGACGGAGCCACGCCTAATGATCTAGGCCATCAGATATTGCACTTTTACAAATTAGGTCCTATATGTAGGGCTATTCCTACTAATCTAGTACTTCAGATACCGCACTTTAACAAATTAGCTCCTGGAGGCGGGATCACGCCTTATAATCTAATCGTGCCAGTTTTTGACCTGATAATATTGCATCCACACCTGATTTAAAGTCACTTATTTTAGTAGTACGCCAGATATTGCATTTTTGTTAATGGGGTGGAAAGGATTGGCCTCACCTCAGAGACATCAGTTAAATGCTATAGCATCCACTGAGTTTCAAACAAACTCAATTTAAATCTTATATACATAAATATACCATTTGTCTGTGTCATTTGAAAATTCAAATATTGACAAATTTAAGATTGACATACAATTTAAATTTTCACAATTTAAAACTTTTGAACATTTTTTGTATGGGAAAATCGAAAATCGACTCAATAAATGGACCACATGATTCAAATGCAATGTTTAAGTAACCTATAACGATCCTCGAAAGATTGTCTTTCTATTGATGCCGGTTTGTTGCAAATCGGTTGGGTGGTTTTGAAGTCTATAGTGGACATACGTAGAAACAAATGTTCACTTTTATATATATAGATAGATAGATAGATTACTATTTCAATTGGATGAAAGGCCGCCGAATGTACGTATTGATATATAACAAAATCTATCTGTGGCGGATGTGTTTGTTACTAATGCCAGGTAGGTAACAATCTCTATACAATTGCTTTTAGTTCGTGTGAACCATCATCTGCACAAACTCATTAATTTTTTATCGTTCAGTGTTATTTAGTAATGCAATTGATGCCATTCATACGAAGTATGTATGTAATTTGGGTATCATACTACGTCTATGAAAATAATAATTTGGACAATTGTTATTTAAATGGTAGCGATAGTTTTGGCAAATGAGTGGCTCATATGAACTTGCACATAATCATAACATAACTATAGAAATAATGTGGAACATAATAATACCACATATCATTGCTTTTGTGTGTGCAAAAAATATTTGAAACTGCCACGGTTGTACTACGGGTTTGCCGTTATTTTAGCAATGTGTGCAAATATTGTTGTATGATTAGAATAGAATATTCCTATAATATGTGATTGCAGCATCAAATTGGTGAGTAATTTTTATACATTGTCGAGATACATAGCACAAATTTGGTAAACATAAATTAAATTTGGCGTTTAGTATACCGAAAGAGAGAGGCCAAGTATGACAGACATTTTTCACAAAATGGAATATTAGAGAATTCTATTATCACTTCTCTTTATATATTTATTGATCTTAAAACTTAATATCCCTTTGCACCCCATGAATGAGGTATGGGATAGCTTCTCGTGTTGTTGTGAATTAACACGCATTCTATTTTTAGATTCACAACTAACGGCACCTACTTGTTTATCGACGAATGCGAACGTCACTGTTTGAGAAGCTCTTACTAGACACGACGATTGAATCGACGCTTAATACTGCGAAGTTCCTGTCAACAACATTCGAGGGGAGCCGACAATGAAAGAAAATTTTATTTATTTTTTTCTTTTGAAGATGACTGGAGCCAGGTTTGAACCTGCGATCTCCCGCATGGTAGTCGCGTGTTCTAACCACTATGCCATTTATTGATCATTCAAAGTTATTTTATGGCCTTTCACCACATCTTTACTACTTTTGAATGCACTGTACGACTTATACGTACATTGTTTTGATAATGTCAATTAACAGTAAGCTTCGTGTTATTTTTTTAGCTATTGTACACCTAGGGGATGTTGGATGTTTAAGTTTTTCATTGTTTCTCGTCTCCTATTAACGTACTACTATCACGTATGTGACTATGAAATTGCCCATATACAAATTGACCCGTTCTCGTTTATTTGGATTAAGCTTAGTAGTTAGTTCGCAGTATTCTACTGCAGTACCAAGTACCAAATAGAAATTAACCTCCTGTGTTCGGCTACCTAACTAGTGATTAGTTGCAATTCTTTACTTTAAAAACAGGCAGGGTGTTTTACTGTAATTGCAAGCGTGCAGGTAAGTATAGATATATGGAAATACAATTGAAATCAAATTGAAGAACTAAAATTAACATGTATTTATTACATTGGATTTTTTGAAAAAAAAAAAACCGTTAGAATGTTTCAGTCGGACAACCCGACTTACATATACCCCCACCCTCAATAAAACAACAAATATTCTATTATATTGATATTATTACTCCATCTCTAGATCGGTGTGGTAAAGCTTTCTCTTGTTATATCTTTTATGCACGATCGTGTCGATTGTATTGATATTATTACTCCATCTCTAAAGTGTGCGGAGTGGTACATTTGTATGGGAGGTACCCGAAGGGGCTTCGCACAGTGGCACCACCCCATACATTTCTTGGAAAAAAATAGAAGAAGTGGTCGTACAGCAATGAAATTTTGCAGAAACACTTCTCTGGGCTAAATTAAGAAGTTTTGAAAAAAATCTTGGAAAACCGCCTACTGCCACACCCACCTCCCATATAACTGCACTTGCCAAATTTTTTATTTTTGACCTAGGGACTCGAAATTCGGGACACTTCTTAATTGAGTTCTCCTTATAAAAAAAAAAATTAAACATATTAGGAATGCCACGCCTACTTTAGATTTTAAGCCCATTGAAAGTTGTAGATTTTAGGTGTTTTTCTTACCCGTCTAGAATCATATGAAAATTTCATTTTAGTTAAAAAATGTTAATTTTTAGTCAAAAGTAAAACATGTGTTGTTTCCATACAAAAGAAGAGAATATCCCCAACAACCCTCCGCGAGAGATATTAGCCTTCAAATACACCGAAAATATCCCACAAATGCCTGCATTAAAATCGAATCGATCTTAATTGAAAGTACAGACTCGGCTTTCATTTTTTTATAGTTAGAGGGCTAAGCAAGGCAAAGCAAATAAAGTTATTTTCCATCAAAAAGTGAAAAGTTTTTTAGTATAATTTTTGATAAATTATAATAATTAGTTTACTTTTCTAATTTCTATAATTTTTTTTTTTTATAAAAGTGTAAGTGCTATATTTTCACTAAGAAATAAAACAAAAGCCACAGCTATAAACTTACACACACAAAAAGTTATTTATTTGGACTATAATCCTAATCTAATTTTATTGAATAAATTTCCGGTGACTTCTGTTAGTTTTTTTAACTACAAAATTTCACTTTTCATAAAAAACCTTGTTGAATTTTTTTTATCCAAATACTTCTTTACAAAACCATATCATTAAAATTTTAATATTGGAAAGTTGAAAACCCCTATTTTTTCCACCAAAATGCCACTGTGCGACGGTAGACTTCAGACAGACAGACAGGCCGTGGTATGTGCCTCCTGTGGAATATGGTGCCAGACTTGTTGACACCAGCCTTTCTTATCACCTTCTCCATAACTATATTAAAAAGTGTACAGGGCAAACTATCGCCCTGCCTGAGACCTCTTTCCGTGTTGAATGCTTCAGAGTGGCCTTTACCAATATTAATAGAGGATTTTGTGTTTTCCCAGGTTATTATACAATTGGCTTTAGACGTTCACACAATATACTCGAAAAAACCTTTGTACGCAATTGGTATTAGGCTTATTCCACGGTAGTTCTCACACTCACCAAGACCTCATTCCTTGTATATGGGACCAGCGTTTGAAAAAAACCCACAACTGTGCACAAAATGTATGCAAAACTCTTTTCATGAGAGTATTTGAAAGGCAAATGTGCAAACACTTTTTGCTAAGTGTCGGAATACGATGTTGCTCGCTTTTTTCACTCCCGTCGTGTTTGCGATAAAGAAGACACAACTCATATGTGTTTTCGTTTGATACTACCACCGTTGACGCAGAGAGATACCCTGCAAATAATACTGGACTACGTGATCCATTCCAGCTGCTATGGACTAGTTACAACATTGTCCTATGTAATGCAGTCATGGACCATGTCATTGTCAAACAAAATTTTCTAGTCAAGTTCAGTAACGACAAGTGTTCGAGTTTTATCGTTTGAATATTAAGTTGTTGTTTTTTGCAGGCGTTTGTTTTTTTTTCTAGTGGCTTTTCTGACACGAGTAATGATGTGGAGTAGTTTTGAGACTACTCTGATTTAATGCAAAGCAGGGTTATATGGTCCAGCCCTAGGACATCGTTATGTTAAATGGGTTAGGTTTTTCCATGCATTTGGGTTATTTTTGGACTAGTCCTCGTCCATTACGGACTATAATTTTCACGCGTGTATGGAGTAGTCGTATTATTTGTAGGGTAAGAGCACTGAGAAACGAAAATACCCAAATACGGAGTAACATACAAATGGAAAAAAAACACATACATACGTATACTTATACATATACAGCTATATTTCGCTCTTTTATTCTTCTCTCTACCCAACTATTATTTTTCTCTCTACCAATCTTTTAGTGCAGCTCGTTTATGTGTGCACATCATCTTTGAGTGCTCAGCATAAAATTGTAAATAAGTGTTTTGTTATGTGTTAACTCTGTGTGCGGAGCATCTTCGATCATTAAACTCTTGTGTTTTGAGTTCGCCTGCGAACATTATCGACGTTTAAAATGTGTTCAGCAGAGTGTTTTGGAGTCCTTTTAAATCCCTGTATGGGACATAACAAGTTGAGACTCTAATCCCCGGGCGTGCTCTTCTCCATGCTCCTAATCAGCTCCTCTCTACCTGCTTTAAACAATTCAATACGGTCATATGCATTTTCTAGGCTCTCGTATAAGAAAACCCTATTTAAAAGTTCGGTGCTAGCTTGTCTGGTTTTATGTTTTGATCCTCAAAACGTCTCATTAGCCAAATAGATAACCGTTGCAGAACGAGTAATTTGACACTAGCACTGTGCTTGTGGACCTTCAAATGCATTGATTAGGTAACTTTTTTAGTTTTCGAGAGTACCTATTGATACAAAACTTAGAGACGTTGTCCACGAGGATTTTCCGTGTGTCCATATATGGAAATCTTTAGTAACAAGATTTGATACGGCTCACCACCAAATTCAATGAGTTTGGAAAAAAATCATGTACCGATGTATGGGGAAGGTGGGGTGGTAAACAATTTATGCGCATCGTGGACAATAGTGTTGGGGGAAGAAGAACTGCCCCGAAATCGACACTAGAGGGGTGAAATGTATGACCGACCCCCACTTATACATTTGTTATAATTTTTTATGAAACCACATCCTGCCGCTCCCATGGTGCCACATTACTTACTTACTTATGTGGCCCATTACAACTTACAAACATGGTTCATAAGTTTGAGGCCTGAAGTACTAAAGAATTCCACACGCTTCGGTCTTGTGCGTGTGTTCTCCAGTTAGCCCTACCAGATGGTGGCACGTCGTCTACCACTTGGTCCTTCCAACGGAGTTTGGGTCTCCCTGCTCTGCGCCGTCCTTCAGGTTCGCCTTCAAACACCTTTCTCGCTGGAGCATTTACATCCATCCTGGCAATATGACCCAGCCATCGCACAGTGTGACTTTTGTCACTTTTAGGATGCCAAAAGTCCAAAAAAAAATGTCCCCGATCGATATGAATTTTTAGCATATGGTAAACAAGAGTACTTATGTTAAGAAAATGTATTCAAAACAAAACAAAAAAACAATAATTAATATGATAACAGTTATCAAACTTGTGTCACTGTGACAAGTGTAGTAAATCAGTTTATAGTTTTAATTTTTTGTTGATCTTTGCGGTGGCATTACTTTTTTTTGGCAAAATATTTTTACAAAATTCTTTTTGCTATAATTAAGTTGGAACCTTTTTTTATAAAGACGTAAGTTTCTGAACCTTCAACGTTATTATTTTATGTTTTATCAATGAAAATATGCATTCAATAAAAATTGAGTAATTTTTAAAAATTTTTGTTTTTTGATAGAGAAAAACTTGCATGATTCTGTAGAATTCTGTTAAGTGATTATATGGAGATTGAAGGTTTATATATCTAGTTTCAGATTCAACATTAAGTTTTTCCTCCTTTTTGCTCCATTTTGCGATATTTAGATATGTTGGCGGATATATCACTCCGTCAAACATCATAATCTTCATAAAAATAGATATAAAATCACCATCATTAAATTTCTTTTGTTATATTTTAGTTCTTAATATTTACTTTTTTTTTGTTTATTACTATTTATTTTTAATTACTTAAATATACTTAATTTTGTTTAGTTATACATTTTTTTGAAATAGGTACTTGTAATTTATATGTATAATGATTGCTCCAAATATTATTAGGATAGGTACTTGCATTTAGGTGCATATCGATTGCTCTAAATATTAGTGTAAATAGGTACCTTATTTACATACTTGTATATTTAAGTTGTGGCCGCCTGACAACTGCGGTTCAGATCTATTCTAATCTTCAACAAGTTAACAACTACGTAATACAAGATTTTTCGCAAGAAAGAACATGGCAGTTCCACGAAATGCGCTTTTTGATGTTTGGCTCACAAGCATGAAAGAAGACAAAAATGATGCCGTATATAATCACATCTGCAGTATAATTGGAAAAGATGTGGATCACGATAAATTAAAAAAGTTTGTGATCAAACTTTCTTTTGAGTTTCGGTCCAGATGGGAACATGCTGCTCGAATAAAGAACCGTTTTTGGCAACAAAATTATAAATGGTTGTCAAAAGATCTGAACTTTTCAGATTATATTGTTGATGTTGGGGCAAGTACTTCTCGCGATATATCGAAGACAGGAAGGCCAAAGAAGCGAAAAGCTAAAGAACTTATGAGCAATACTGATAATGACCAATTGTTAATGGCGGCTGAAATGACACTAAGATCATCTGGAAAAAGAAATTCTGCGAAAATACTGCAAGACTTGGCCGTGACTTCTCCATCAAGGGGCACTGTATTAGAGAAAACTAGATTATCTAATGAGAACATTCAAAGTTTGTCACCAGATCAAGCACTTGCGATGATTATTGATGCAGGTCTTTCAACAAATGATTATAACCTTATCAGGCAGCATACTTCAGAAATAAGCAAAAAAATCTATCCTTCATACAACTGTGTAAGAAAATCAAAGGCTTTATGCTACCCTGAACACATAACCGTAACGGAAACTTATGCTGAGATTGGATTGCAATCGCTAATTGATCACAGTTTAAAAAGATTGTGTGCTGCACAAGAGGAAGTGTTCCTCTCCGTTGGCGAAATTGGAGATGTAAATGCAATTATAAAATGGGGATGTGATGGCGCTGAACAGAGCATTTACAAGCAAAAATTTTCGGAAGAAAACCAATCTGATAGCAGTATGTTTTTCATTTCACTAGTTCTCCTACAAATGTATACAACAGTTAACGAACGAAAGATTATAATATGGAATAACCCTGCTCCATCTTCTACAAAATACTGCCGGCCGATAAAATTTATATTTACAAAAGAAACACGAGACGTTATTTCAAGGGAGGTTAAATATGTCCAAGACCAAATTTCGGATCTGCAACTTACAATAATTCAAACAGAGAAACTAAACTTTAAAGTGAAAAGTACACTTATCTTGTGCATGATTGACGGCAAAGTTTGTAATGCCCTGTCGGCATATACATCGTCTCAAAAATGTTATATATGTGGGGCTTCACCGAAAGAAATGAATAATTTTAGTGACTTATCGGAACGAAAAGTTGACGAAAGCATGCTTGCTTTCGGAATTTCCCCTTTACATTCGTGGATACGATGTATGGAATGTATGCTACACATCGCTTATCGAATGGAAATGAAGACATGGTGTGTACGGGGCGAAGAAAATAAGGAGAAGATGAAAAAGAAAAAAGAATATATCCAAAATAGATTCAGAAAGGAAGTTGGTCTATTAATTGATATGCCAAAACAAAAATCAGGCAATACAAATGATGGTAACACGGCGAGAAGATTTTTTGGACATCCTGAAATAACGTCCGACATAACAGGAATAAATATAAATTTGCGAAAAAGGTTTCACACAATACTTTCCTGCATAGGTTCTGGATTTCAAATTAATTCTGTAGCTTTTGACCGCTTTGTCACAGATACCAGAGAATTGTACTTATCAGAATATGCATGGTACAATATGCCAGTGAGTGTGCATAAAATTCTTTTTCATGCAAAGGATATAATAGCGTATTCCATTATTCCAATAGGTCAACTTTCTGAAGAAGCTCAAGAGTCCAGAAACAAAGATGCAAGAAATTACCGAGAACTCTATACCCGAAAAACATCTAGAATTGAAAGTAATTTGGATTTGTTACACAGATTGCTCATATCGTCAGACCCCTTTATATGCAGCTTGCGGAAAGTGAATAACACAAAGCGACGAGCATTGCCAAAAGAAGTTATTGGTTTATTAGCCGTACCGGAATACGGAAACGATATTGACTCGGAGTAATTATTTTTATTTCCAGATTGTTTTTTTTAATTTGAAATTTAAATTTGTTTTCAAAAATATATATTAATCATCTCAAAACAACTAGAAATTGAAGTCATTTGTGTGTGTTGGAGATTTATTTATTTTATTGTTTTATTTATACTTATTTATTATTACTTTATTATTTATATTTATTTGTTTCATATATTTTGTTTTTTTATACGTATATATTGAAATAGGTACTTTAATGTTACTCGTCAATTGGATGTTAGTTTGTCTTCATAGGTACTTCAATGTTATTTGTGAATTGAATGTTAGTTTGTGAAATAGGTACCTCCTTTTGTATAAGGCTATGGCTCTTTGTCCAATTGAGCAAAATTGTTTTAGCTGTTGAACCGTGCGGTTGTTTTTTTACTGTATATTGTTTTGTTTTGCCTGCAGTGTTGCAGAGATGTTTTAAATTTGGTTCTTTTTGTTAAAAGTAAATAATTGTCATTCGTTTTATGTTATTAATATACCACTAGTTATTTTATATGTTATAAAGTAACTATTGTGGTTCTTAATAAATGCATTAAAGATAAACTGTTGTTTTCGTGTGTCTTTAATTTTTGTTCTTGGTGGCTCGAAAGCCAATTGTTGTTGAAACAGTGTGTATCTAAAAATTTAGTGAAATTAAAATTATTTTTATTTCTTTTCCCAATAAGTGTTATTAAATTAGATATTATGGTATTTTGAAAATACACCTTATATGGGGGGTTGCCAAAAAAGTGGGCGGATCACGCCCATAGGCATTGTAGAGGCTAACTGGCAACTATATTACTAACAAGTATTAAACATTTTTTTACAATTAAAACAATAATGCAAAAATACTTTTATGAAAATATAAAAAAAAATACTTTATATATATGCAAGATATTTTATATTAAGTAAGAAGTGCTTCTATGTTGTTAAGAAGATATTCTTTTACAGATTGTTTAAAAGTGGAAATAATTGCTATATTTTTGATATCATTAGGTAAACTGTTGTATTCAAGTGATCCTGCGTGTCTTATTCGTTGTTTAGTTAAATCGATTCGGCATCTTGCAACTTGTAGGTGATTAGCCTGCCTTGTGTTTCTCCCTGTTGTCTGGACGTTTCGGCTGAAAGACACCCCGGAATCTGGGGATCTTACGGATTTAAACATAAATAAAAGTAATTTCTGTTTGTACAGACCACTCACTAAATTTTGGACTCATCTAGTTTCGTTTTTGAATGAGGATCGATTAGATTCTCGCGCTATTGTGAATTAACACGCTTTATATTTTTCGACCCACAACAAATGACACCAACTTTTTTATAGACGAATGCGAACTTCAGCTGTTTGAGATTCAACAGTATATTGCGAAGTTGCTGACGACAAAATCGAGGCGGACGCCGATTAATAATAATGTAGATGACTAGAATAGGAATCATCCGCATGATAGTCGCGTGTTCAAAAATAGTCCCTGATAATGATCGTCTACTAATAACCCAGATACTTTGAAGCACTTGCTTCCTCAGGCTCCAACAGCGCTTTACCTATGGCGGCAACAGATCCATTCAACAGGCCTAAGAGATTATTGGCCCCGTTAAAGTATCAACCGATGGCCAAGACCCGCTGTTCCAACACAGAGCGAGACTGGCTCTCGACTATTTTAAGTCAACCATCAACAAGCAACATGAGGTTTAAAATAACTGGATCACAGATGAACTTTGCGTACAGCAACGAAAGACTTCGAGATATATAAATTAGGGACAAAAGGAGTTTGACAATGTCTTTGAATTCCGTGTACTTTTAAATGAAATGTTCCTGGTACTTTTTTTGCAAATTGTACATGAATTTTGGCCTTCTGACACATGCTGAAAAAATCCTATATATCCTTCTTCTATCGTAATAACACGATGGTTAAAGCAGAGGGATATGATGCAGATGATCGTGAATAGATACCAATATAATTCTCTTCAACTTTTTTGTTTCTGACATATCCAATGTGATCGAGTGGTAGAACTATCGACATGTGTCTTTTAACTATATACTTCTTAAGGAAACTGAAATACAGGATACTGTGTACCTATTCAGCAAGTCTCAAAATATGGCCGTTCGGCTCATCCATATATCTTTTATGGAATGCGCGAAAACAGTCCTTTTTATACCATCACCCTTAGGGATGAAGGTATATATCATTTGATACGACCCAAAAGTGTAACACATAGAAGGAGTGACTTTAGACCCTAGGTTTCTTTGAACCAAATTCGATTCATGACTTTTTAAGTCGTTTGAGCCATGTCCGTCTGGCTGTCTGTCTGTCTGGTGGCTGTCCGGCTGGTTCGCACGATAACTTTCGAAAGACGCAACCAAATGTTTTGAAATTCTGCACGAGTTAATATTTCCCCAAAACTACTTACGGTATTGAAAATGGGCTAGATGGCCCCGCCCCATACAAATACATCATTCCGCCCACTTTAGAAATCGAGTAATAATATCAATACACCCTACGGGATCGTGCCCAAATTCTGTATTTAGTAAAGCTATAACAGGATATAGTTTTGGAAAACAAATTGAAAGCCTAGCCACGCCCCTTCTGGTACCTCCCATACAAATCTACCTTTCCGCCCACTATAGAGATGGAGAATTAATAGCAATAAAACAAACGTGATCGTACTCAAATTCTATTTTTAGTAAAGCTATAACCGGATAAAGTTTTGGAGAACAAAATTGGAAGTCTATCCACGCCCCATCTGGTACCTCCCAGACAAATCTGGTACCACCCACTTTAGAAATCGATTAATATTATTAAAAAACCTAACGCGATCGTGCCCAAATTCTGTATGTGGTAAAGCTCAAGAAGGAAAAAGTTTTGGAGAAAAAATCTGGAAGTCTAGACACGCCCCTTCTGGTACCTTCCATACAAATGTACCACTCCGCCCACTTTAGAAATAGGGTAATAATATCAATACACTCGACACGATCGTGCCCAAATTCTGTATTTTGTTATGTTATAACAGGACAAAGTTTTGGTGAAAAAAATGGAAGTCTAGCGACGCCCCTTATGGTACCTCCCATACAAATGTACCTTTCCGCCAACTTTAGGGATGTAGTAATAATATCAGTATACCCAACGCAATCGTGCCCAAATTCTGTATTTAGTAAAGCTATAATAGCAAAAAGTTTTGGAAAAAATTTTGAAAGCCTAGCCACGCCCCTTCTGGTACCTCCCATACAAATCTACCTTTCCGCCCACTATAGAGATGGAGAAATAATATCAATAAATCAAACGTGATCGTACCCAAATTCTATTTTTAGTAAAGCTATAACAGGATAAAGTTATGGAGAAAAAAAATTGGAAGTCTATCTACGCCCCATCTGGTACCTCCCATACAAATCTGGTACCGCCCACTTTAGAAATCGATTAATATTATTAAAAGACCTAACGCGATCGGGCCCAAATTCTGTATTTGGTAAAGCTGAAGAAGGATAAAGTTTTGGAGAAAAAATCTGGAAGCCTAAACACAAACCTTCTCGTACCTCCCATACAAATGTATCACTCCGCCCACTTTCGAAATCGAGTAATAATATCAATATAATAGAAAATTATTTGTTTTACTTTGGGTAAGGGTAAATGTAAGTTGGGTGGCCCGCTTGAAACTTTCTAACTGGTTTTAATGACAAATCGGTTAATTTCAATAACTCAAGACTTAAACAATATCTTATATTGGGTGATGGTATTTGTCAGTCAGTTTAACTGACTGAAATTTCTGTACTGGTTTTCTCATCAACACTTTTATATTGCATATGTGCAACGGAGTCATTACGTGACCAAATTGTTGTCTGTAAAATAGTTAGTGTTTTTATAAGATATATTCTTTATTGTCACAGATATAATTTACAATGACACATCATAAAGCGAATTGACATACATATATTTTAATTAATGTTTATAATAAATAACTACTGAATCCATAGTAACAAAATTTATAATGAAGTCTTAGCTGCAACACTATGTTTACATTTACACGTTTTTTTGCCCTTTGGAACTTATTAATATTTTCCACATAATTTACGCAAATTTACTGAGTGCAATTTGCACTCATCTGTTTCCATTTCCCCTATCCCCCTACTTCAATAACAAACATCAGTGACTTTTGCCACAAACAAACACGTTAATGTCGGTATTTCTCTCTTGAAGTCATTCATTCAGTTTGTCCTCCACTTCTCGCAGGCCACAAACATGAGCCCATCTGTACGTCAGTAGATTGCTTTCTACTTAAATGCATAATATATGACCCACATATATTTGCGAAAGCTTTTAAGAATTTGTTATCCATATTAACTGAGTGCCTTTGACTGTGTCGTTTGTGCTATTGACATTTGGTACTTGTCGTTGCAAAGATTCATTCATTCGCTCACCTCTTATGATGATCACATTTGAATTGAATGTCTGATGTTTAATGCTGGCAAGAGATATTCAAAGGCATTCAGTGCATCTGTGTGCTATTAAGGCGTTTAACATTAAAAATGGGTTATGTTAAATATCAATTCTTTGTTGTGACATCAGTGCCACGACGGTATTTTTGAAAGGATTGCTTATTGTATTCAAATCCGTCAAATCGTATCTAACAAAATGTAACGTATGAGTGATTTCCAATAACTCATACGTAAAAGCAAAACAACGCGCATACGATTTCGATATTCAATTTCTTTTCAGCTATTCGATATACATACAATACATCAAATATAATTTCTAGTTGTTGCCAAACAAACAATTATTGTTAATGATTGCATGGATTAGAGACAGATAAACGTATTTACACAAACAGAACATCACTTTGAACAAATGGTTAAGGCGTTAATACTATAGTACATGATTTATTAGGGTTTTACTATTATTTGTTCATATATTATTGATAATCAGATTAGTTTTTGTTTGCGTAAAACTGACACAAAAGCAATCTTTGTAATGAATATAAATATTTAGTTGTAAATTGAAAGGTATTAATTTGAACCGAAACGAATTATAATTAATTAAAATGATTGGTGTATAAATCAGTGGTATATTTATCTATACATCTACAAAAAAATATGAAACAAAACCAAATGGCATCAATTATAATACAAAAGAAAAACACTCGTGTGCCCAGAGTTGTGATGATAAGGGGAGTCTTTGATGATTTCGATAGACCAACAAAATGGCAATTTGGAAATTTCTGTAACAAATAATTACTACAAAGATGTGATTTCCAATTTACTATTAATTAATATTTTTTTTGCTCAATTTTCCTTTAGCTTAATTAATTAAATAGCGATGACGGAAAAATGTGCCAGGTTAAAAAAACTGTTTGTACAAGATATATGACTCTACGATAAGTGACAAAATCTTAATATTTTTGAAGACTTAAATTTCCGTGATTAAAAAATTAAATTAACATTAACGAACCTGGGGACTCAAAAATAACGAAACACTTTGGATTTATAACGCTTTTGTGAAGTCATTACTACAATATTGCTATATTGTCTGGTGGTATGAGCTCAGTGAAAAGTGCAAGTCCTGACAAATGGACCTTTTTTAAAATCAGCCCGATGATAGGGTCGTCTACTTTATCTACTCCGCTCATCTATGCCTGGGTCAAGGATTTTGCTATTATACGAGCTGCGAACGAGATTAATGTGAGATGGTATCAAAGGAGGATATTCTTCTGTGCACGGACAATGCGGTGGTAAACTCATTGCAGTCCTTTAACACCACATCAAAAGTAGTCAGTGCCAGAGTTCTGATCGCGTGCATACAGCGGATGAAGACAGAGCTCATGCGTGCAGGAAGGCGTCGTAGAACACGCACTTTGTCGACAAGGGTGTTCCTTATAAAGGATTTTTGGGAATTTCGTTAAAATAATGGCATTAGTAGCGATCGATAGTTTGACGTCAGAGTGTGCCGCAAAGAGGTCAAAGTTCGGTTTTATGTTCAAATTAGCCAAATCGCCGCTGAATAGTTTTCGCTTGTAAATAGATGAACAAGTAATATGCCGCTAAATAGGTGAAGTGAAGACCTATAAAAGTACATGGTTGACTTATCGTATCTCTTATAGATATGGAGTGTCAAAATCAAGTCAACATCTACATAAAAGTGTATGTGCATATTCAATATCTTTAAACGTTCCTGACATATTATTACCTATAAAAGTACTTTTTGAAATCTAACGTTGAGAACTGCAAACGATAGATGGAAGAATGAAGAAACTTGCAGGAAAGCCAGGAAGACACGGGCTCAACACAACCCGAAACGTACATGGAACCTAGTAAATTTAGAAAGGGGCCAGATTAGAAATATTATTACCTTCCTAACGGGACATGTACCAATAGGCTGTTACGAGAGCAGAATGGAATTCACCATGAAAAGCTTCGGCATAATTCCTTTTTCCCTTAAGAGATTTCGCTCGTAATCTCATTCAACACGATGGCAAATAGTTTAGACGAAAAGGACATACTTGCTTAACACCAGCGTAAGTAACAAATGGTTAGCTAATACAGCTTGGACATAAAACATTTAGATTGCGGGCAAGCTTTCCTTTAGCCGGCAGTTCTTCGGTGTCAAGTATTCCGTAGTCAAAAGTACGGTAGGTACGGATTTTCTTAAATACAAGAACGGAAAAACCTAGCCTGGAATTCTTATTTGTAGATGTTATTAAGCCTTGTGGCGCTTGATTTTTAAGTATGAAATTCTTAATATTCTTAATAATAGATAACATTAAGCCTGAAGGTGGTTGATTATACCATCACCCTTAGGGATATGGGTATATATCATTTAATACGAAAAAAAGTGTAAGCATTAAAGGAGACGATTTAGACCCCAAGTATTTTAAGACAAAATTCGTTTCAGGATTTTTTAAGACGATTGAGCTATGTCCCTCTGTCGGGCTGGCTGGCTGGTGGGCAGGATAACTCGAGTAAACCTTAACAGTTAACAGTTCAAAATGAAATGGGCTGAATAGCCCCACCCCTTCTGGTACCTCCCATACAAAATTACCTATTTTTGGATAATTAATATTTCTTTTATAACTGCCAAACAGACTGTCGGAGGATACTTAAATTTGGTCGGATTATTTATTTTGCAATAGTCGACAAACCCTATGAAAACCGAAAACTTTGCCACACCCCTTCTGGTACCTCCCATACAAATGACCGAATTGATCCTCATAATTTTACATACATATCTTTTTTGTAAGTAAACTGAATTCACTCAAATATGGACTATATCGGTTTACGCCTTCTGGCACCTCCCATACAAAATGACCCTTTTTTGGAAAATTAATATTTTTCCCAAAACTTTCAAATGGACACTTGGGGAGAATCGGAGATTGGTCGGCTAATTAATATTGTAATAGGAAACCTCAGAAAACCAAACTATTTGACACACCCGTTCTGGTACCTCCCATACAAATGACCGTACTCACCCCCATAATCTTACATACAGATCTTTTTTGTAAGTACACTGAATTAAGTCAAATGTGATGTGATGATGTGATGCCCCTAATTGTACCTCTTCTACAAATAAGTCAAATTTTTCACGGTTTTGCTCCAGAAGCAGGCAAAAAGTAATACATAAGTAATTGTATTTTAATAAAAAATATATTAATTTTAATAACTCAAGACTTAAATAATATCTTATATTGGGTGATGGTATTTATCAGTCAGTTTAACTAACTGAAATTTGTGTACTGGTTTTAAAAATAGAATTCTTGAATATAGGTGGCATTAAGCCTGCTTGGGCTTGCATTTTAAGTATAGAATTCTTAATTATAGGTGACATTAATCCTAATGGGGCATGATTTTTAAGTGTAGAACTCTTAATTATATATGACATTAAGCTAGATTGGGCTTGAATTTTATTAAATTATATGCGGATAGCTAATTAGATAGTTGCCAAGCTATCTAATCAGCACCCTTTTGCTTTTCTTTTTTACTATCATTACAAACCATAAGTGTTACAATCTCCACGAAATTATCGAGAAGTCAAAACACACTGGTGCAAAAATGGCATCAACGAAGATCACACGTCACTTAATTTGCACAAGCTCTTAAGATTTTCATACTTAATTGGAGAATTTATACTCTTCAATTCAAGTACGATTTTTGCAAAAAATAAGAATTTTAAACTTAAATTTAGAATGCGAATTAATTGTGGAGAGAAAACATTAAGCTAAGAGAGTAAATGTTATTTCTCTCCCAAATATTTTTTTCACAGAGATTTATGTAAGATTATGTATTCTTACTTTGAGTCAGATATTACATGATGTTTATTCTAAGAATTTTTTACTTGATGGTTGACAAGTTCGTTCTTAATATTCTCCAATTAGTTCGTACATACTTAATTAGAGAATTTCATTCTTATTTTAATAATTTCTACAGAGATTAATGTAAGATTTTTATTCTTATTTTAAGTCAGAAAAAACTTGATATTAATTCTAAGTATTTTTCGCTTTTAAGTTGAGAAGTTCGTACTTAAAATTCTGTAATTAAGTTCTTACAAACTTAATTGGAAAATTTATTTCTTATTTTAATAATTCCTACGCTTAAAATTTTGAACATATCCCGTTTTTTACTTGATTTAAGAATACATTTCAATTTCAACCAGTAAGAATGTTTCAGTCGGGCAACCCGATTTATATACACCCTCACCTTTAGTAAAAAATAAAATTTTCTATTATATTGATATTATTACTCTATTTCTAAAGTATTCCAAAACTCTGTCTTGTTATAGCTTAGCAAAATACAGAATTTGGGCACGATCGTGTCGAGTGTATTGATGTTATTACTCAATCTTTAAAGTAGGCGGAGTGGTACATTTGTATGTGAGGTACCAGAAGGGTTTTTCTCAAAAACTTTATCCTGATTGAGCTTTACTAAATACTAAATTTGGGCACGATCGCGTTGAAGCTATTGATATTATTACTCCATCTCTAAAGTCGGCGGAAAGATACATTTTTATGGGAGGTACCAGAAGGGGCGTGGCTAGACTTCAATTTTTTTTCCAAAACTTTATCCTGTTATAGCTTTACTAAATACAGAATTTGGGTAAAATCTCATTGGGTGTATTGATATTATTACTCGATTTCTAAAGTGGGCGAAATGGTACATTTGTATGGTAGGTACGGGAGGAGGAGAAGGGGCGGGGCCATGTAGCCCATTTGCAATGCCGTAAGTAGTTTTGGGGACAACATTTGGTTGCGTCTTTCGAAAGTTATCATGCGTACCAGTCGGACAGCCAGACAGACATACGGACATGGCTCAAACGACTTAAAAAGTCATGAATCGAATTTGGTTCAAAGAAACCTAGGGTTTTAAGTGACTCCTTCTATGTGTTACACTTTTGGGTAGTATCAAATGATACATACCCTCCTACTCGTAGGGTAAGGGTATAAAAAACAAAAGCAATGAAAGGGAAGTTTGCAATTCACTTTTCATATCAATTAAATTGCCCAAAACAGCATATTTAGTGTTTTTCGGAAAAGAATGCTAGCCTTTATATGCCTTTGTAAAAAATACGCTGCATTGTACAAGGAGTAAATTTCTCCGTTTCACACAATGTTGATGGTTGTATTAGACTACAATTTGAAATCAATATGTTTTTTTGATTTTCACTACACATATGTATTACTACCGATCAACCAATATATCTCATTGATGTCAAAACCCTCATGACTGTTCGCAACTCACACCTGTGCAAAATCAAACTGACATAACACGAAATGTACATCACATAGTTGTAGTGCTAACAGCCGATGTAAGTGAAAACTTGCTAATGTTTTCATGTTCAGGATGCTGGAGAATGTGGGAGATGGGTAGTCTGCCTAACGCATTTTCAATGAACATCTAGATATTGAGGCGTGAGTGTAGCCTTCACTTTCAACAACACACATCCACGCACACATATCCGTCGAAAACTTATCAGCACGAATACACTCATCAAAAAGGATCCTAGGAGAAGACCAACATTGTCAGGGAATACATTGAAAAGAGGCTGCGTGTTGAATTGTCATCCTAAACATTTGATTGAAATTGAATTTAAAAATACCATCAGGTGCTGACATCGAACAAGCAGAGAACATTTATTGTCAATGTTCGACCTTTTTGTGAATGAACTTGCGAGTACAACAATAAAGCACAATGACAACAATAAACACAATGAAAACTAAGGAAATGCGAACAACGACGATGATAAGTACATCTACAAGTGATACGAGTATCTTGTGTAAAACGTGTTGACTGTACATAGACAGCGAATAGAGAACATATTTAGAAGTGGGGGGAATAATAACATTTAAAGAAACTGGACTAACTTGTACTGAGCTTAAAGTTTCGTGTAAAAATTTATCAAATTTGAATTTTATTTATCGGGACTGTTATTATCGTCTACAGCAATTCTTTAATTTGAGTCGTAAAGAGACTTTAGTGTGTGTTTTTTTTATACACAAATAAAAACAATTGTAATGTATTAGGAAATTTTATAAACTGATAAAAAAGTTTTGTACAGAATATTTGGGAAAATTTGTTCAGCAAAAAATTCAACACTCTAACTGAACTTTTGGACGAAATAAGGCACCTCACATAGTGACCTCTTTCTGAAAATTAAAATTACATGGTTCATGACATTATATAATGTCAGTTTAAGTTATTTATTTTTTGTCCAAACTAAATCCATATTAAACTCTCTTAGAAATTACGGAATACTATTACAACCATATATTTTGTCTAAGTCAGTAAATAAGTGACTTGAGACTGAAAACGAAGGATATTGGTACTTCCTATTCTGATATTGAATATTGACCGTACTGCATCCAAAATCTATATATAAAAAATGGTAGTAGTTCATCAATTGAGAACGGCTAGACCGATTTTGCTGACATTTTTTTTCAGTTGTTCTTAATTGCCTGGAAAAGTCGAGAAATTAAAAGATCGTAATTTGATTTTTTGTATGGATTTTTGTGTGCAATTGTTACTGAATGGATTTCCGAATGGAAAAATAGAAAATTCTTAGTGGAAAACTCGGAAAATTCCGGAAAAACGTAAATTTTGCAGTTATCGCTTGATTTGAGATTTCGAATGGGTGGCCAATTTGTTTGAATCTTGGAAAATTGCAGTTAATTTTGAAAATGAGTGAGATAAAAGATGTTTTGCGTAAATTTTAGTTGGAGAAGTTTGCGAGATAAATAATACTTACAGAATAATAATGCTGCGATCAATGCATGATAGATGGCGCTATATGTTGCGCAATTTGACAGGTGTTTTATGTCATGTTCTGTTGAGCAAATGAGCTATTATACCATCGCCCTTAGGGATGAGGGTATATATCATTTGATATGACCCAAAAGTGTAACACATAGAAGGAGTGACTTTAGACCCTAGGTTTCTTTCGATTCATGACTTTTTAAGCCGTTTGAGCCATGTCCGTTTGTCTGGCTGTCCGGCTGGTTCGCACGATATCTTTTGAAAGACGCAACCAAATGTTTTGAAATTTTGCACGAGTTAATATTTCTCCATAACTACTTACGGTATTGCAAATGGCCTACATGGCCCCGCCCCTTCTGGTACCTCCCATACAAATACATCATTCCGCCCACATTAGATTTCAAATAATTATATCAATACAACCAACGGGATCGTACCCAAATTCTGTACTTAGTAAAGCTATTACAGGCTAAAGTTTCGGAAAAAAATTGAAGTCTAGCCACGCCCCTTCTGGTACCTCCTATACAAATGTACCTTTCCGCCCACCTAAGATATGGAGTAATAATATCAATAAATCTAACGCGATCGAACATAAATTCTTTATTTAGTAATGCTATAGCAGGATACAGTTTTTGAAGAAAAAAACTGGAAGTCTAGCCATGCCCCATCTGGTACCTCCAATACACATCTGGTACCGCCCACTATAGAAATCGATTAATATTATTAATATACCTAACGCGATCGTGCCCAAATTCTGTATTTAGAAAAGTTCATTCAGGATAAAGTTTAAGAGAACAAATCTAGAAGTCTAGACCTCCCATACAAATGTACCACTTCGCCCACTTTAGAAATCGAGTAATAATATCAATATAATAGATTTTTTTTGTTTTACTGAGGGTGATGGTATATGTAAGTCGGGTTGCCCGACTGAAACTTTCTTACTGGTTCTTGCATCACATCCGTTAACGGCAAATAGTCGATAATTTTTTCGGAAAATAATTGTACGTGTAAAATATGAGGTTATTCAATTGTTCGCGGGCATTCATGCAGTATTTTTTATACCATCACCCTTAGAGATGAGGGTATATATCATTTGATGCGACCCAAAAGTGTAACACATAGAAGGAGTCACTTTAGACCCTAGGTTTCTTTGAACCAAATTCGATTCATGACTTTTTTAATTGTTTGAGCCATGTCCGTCTGTCTGTCGGTCCGTCTGTCTGTCTAGCTGTCCGGCTGGTTGGCACGATAACATTCGAAAGACATAACCAAATGTGTTGAAATTTTGCACGAGCTATTATTTCCTCAAAACTACTTACGCCCCTTCTAGTGCCTCCCATACAAATCCACCTTTCCGCACACTATAGAGATGGAGGAATAATATCAATAAATCAAACGTGATCGTACCCAAATTCTATTTTTAGTAAAGCTATAACAGGATAAAGTTTTAAAGAAAAAAATTTTAAGTCTCTCAACGTCCCATCTGGTACCTCCCATACACATCTGGTACCGCCCACTTTAGAAATCGATTAATATTATTAATGGACCTAACGCGATCGTGCCCAAATTCTGTATTTGGTAAAGTTCAAAAAGGATAAAGTTTTGGAGAAAAAATCTAGAAGTCTAGACACGCCCCTTCTGGAACCTCCCATACAAATGTACCTTTCCGCCCACTTTAGGGATGTAGTAATAATATTAATACACCCAACGCAATCGTGCCCAAATGTTGTATTTAGTAAAGCTATAAGAGGATAAAGTTATGGAGAATAAATCTGGAAGCCTAGCCACCCCTTCTCGTACCTCCCATACAAATGTGCCACTCCACCCACTTTAGAAATCGAGTGATAATATCAATATAATAGAAAATTATTTGTTTGACTGAGGGTAAGGGTATATGTAAGTCGGGTTGCCCGACTGAAACTTTCCAACTGGTTTTAATTACAAATCGGTTAGTTTCAATAACTCAAGTCTTAAACAATATCTTATTGTGGGTGATGGTATTTATCAGTCAGTTTATCTGACTGAAATTTCTGTACTTGTTTTTTTTTTGAAGAGAATTTCTTCTATTCAAAAACGATTTTGTATTTTTTTTAGGGAGAGGTACTTGTTTGACCAATGCCTCCTGGCAATAATTAGTCAGACTATGTACAGTTCATCCAGGCCAAGCTGTATGCTTCTATCTTGGCTATCCTGCAAATCCCTGGGTGCGGTGGATGGTGTGCTGTGTGCGCATCGGAGTCACATGTAATCCGTCGAACCCGACCGCATTGTGGGATATATACAAGAACGAGATGGCAGACGCCATTTTGCAACGACAAGATGATCTGCTGTCGATATTGGGAATTCCAGAGCCAAATCGTTATACGCACGATGCACAGACAGAAAGAGTTCGAACAAATGTGGCGCTGGTAAATGCCGAGCAGAAGAACGTGTACGATACGCTTATGATAGTTGACTATTTAACAGGTGGCAGTTGCTTTCGTTGATCCTGGCAATAATTCGGCAGCGTTGGCCGCTGCATCCGCTGGTATTGCTATCACATTGTTGGATGTCAATTGAGCTGCAAATTCCGCTTTGAAGCTGCTAATGAATCTTCTCACGGTTGACAAGCCAAAGTCCACAATGACCATTAATGAGAGAATGCAATATCAACATTTGGGATGAATGCGCGATGGCGCATAAACGAGCTTTGGAAGTACTTGACCGACCGATGAAGGAGTTACGAGGTGATTCGAGACAATTTAGTGGGGCTATGATATAGCTTTCCTGAGATTTCTGTCATCACGAAATCTACTGCTGCCGATTTACTTAAAGCATGCTTGAAAAAGTCAAGAAGTTGAAATTGACCGCGAACATGAGAGTCGCATTGCAGAAATTCCTATTGTCTGATAAATTCTCGAGACAACTGCTTGTGTTTGGCAATGACCGAATTCTTGTTGATTTTTCGACTGAATTAATAAATTCCCCGCAATTTTTTGCGATTTCACATCACCAAAGGGTTTCCCGGCATTGGAAAAAATTTCAAATTTCGTTTTCAGAGTGACCGACGAAGATGAAGCGACCAACTATTCGACGGAGTTTTTAAACTGGCTTAAGGTGTCAGAAACTCCGCCACATAATTTACAGATGAAGGTGGGATCGATTATTATATAGTGGAAACTAAACAGCTGAAATTGTGCAATGGTACGCGGATGTCCGTCAAGAAACTGATTCATCAAGGGAAAATTCAAAGCAGAGGGAGTCCTTACCTCACGAATTCCGACTATTCCATCTGATCATCCATTCCAATTCCCCGTTCGGTTGCTTTTGGAGATGACAATCAATAAATCGCAAGGCCAATTGTTGCAAATCTGTGGGATTAATCTCGTATTTCCCTGGTCAGCTGTACGCGTTATTCACGTTTTGGGAAAAAGTCTTCATTGTGTGTTTTGCGCCAGAAAACAAAACATTGTTTATCATATCAGTTTCTACTGATTTCAATTTCATTCTAATGAATCATATTGAAATTTAAACTATCTCTGTTTTATTGTCACTCTGCAGTTTAACTGAAAGCGCTAAGTTTGTAAGAGACGAAGTTCGCCAGGTCCGCTAGTTATTGGTAAATATAGACTTTATTATTTTCTGAAACACAATTTCTCTATACCGGGCTAAGTATTTTCAAGATTAAATTTTAAACAATACCATTAGTGTATATTATAAAATTTCTTCTTAAAAACCACATATTCCCGAAGCATCCTGTGTATACATACAAAACTTATCTTTACGATTTTCTGTCTTAACTCTTATGGAGAATTAAATAAACTGCAAATTGGGTATTTTCAATCTGTATATTTTTTGGCCGTACAACATTAGCCAATCCCTTATATTCTTCTGTTTATGAATACATCTGATCTGTATATGTATGTGTGTGTAATTGCGCATATTTGTAATTACATTATTGGCAATCCATATTTTTAAATAATGCCACTACTGGAACTAATCGAATAACTATAATTGCTTCTCCAAGCACTTTGTAGAAAAAAAAAAACTTTTTATGCTTGCAACAAGTCAAAATAGCTTAAATTGACTCAATCAACATTCATATAATCGATTGTATACCCGCACATATGGAAAAAAATAAATAGTTTAATTCAATTAGATAGATGTGTTGGAGTGAAAATGTACATATCACTTGTAATTAAATTTATTTGATTTTTTAAATAAAACAAACTCAGTTACATCTGTCTGTACGTAATGTAGCGAACATTTGATTGAAAATGCAATTCACAAACAATATCCTAAAAAAAAGTTGTTTAAAAAAATGTAAAAGTTTTTTTGTTGTTAAATACACAATGAATTTATAAAATAGTTGTTACTTTTACTGTGTGTGCAAATGACTACAATCGTAAGTATTAATGAATACGTGGACGTTGGTAATTAAAACCTAGTTAAGTATATGTTAGTTAATAGCAGGTGTCACACAATGGGTAGTTTGTACATATTGAGGAAGAATATAGTTTTTACAATTTATACTAGAATATGATGCATGTAATAAGGGATATAATATAAGTAATATGATGGGAACGTACAGAACAGGAGCTTGTATATTAAGAATTATCTGTTCGGATCTAACATTTAACATACTGGAATAATCTTTGGGTTGTTTGCTGCCCAGGGCTGTCATTGCTAGCAATTAATATTGATGTATCACTATAATTTTTTTACTGTTTCAATGCAAAGTGTGATCTAGGAGACTTGGGTCGAATGAAGAGGACATTATAAAAAACCAGTACAGAAATTTCAGTCAAGTAAACTGACTGCCAAATACCCCCACCCTTTGTCGTTTGTGCAAATTTTTGGTGAATATTGTTTAACTTTATGTTATTAGAATTTGCTGATTTTAATTACTTATGTAATACATATAATACATAATGTGTATCATTATTTGCCAGCTTGCGGAGCGTAACGATTGGATGTCTAAACAAGATTACTGTGAAAAAAGTATTTATAAATTTGTTAACAAATGTAAGATGTTCTATTTACAATTTCTGGGCATTTGTCACTGTGTATGGGTTTACCGAAATTGTCTTATATGGTATTGATCAGTGATCTACGGCGGTGGCAGTTTTCGCTACTACTGGTGTACTAGCTGTTTTTGCGGCTGCGGTAACAAACTACCTTGGTATTTTTGTTTATTTTGCTTTTTTTTGTTTTCTTTTACTAGGATAGTTTGATATCGCCTAGAAAAAAACAAGAACAAAAAAATTAATCATTGTTAGGTCTGACTTTTTTATGGTGGTGGTTTGGCACTACAACGAAGAAACACAAACAAAAATATACCGAAGAAGAATACGACATTTTACGATGTCGAATTTAGTCTACCACATCCATTTTTTGTCAGTAATTTTTTACTAAAATGTAAAATACTAAGCTTGACTTGTTTATATGAGCTGAGAATATTGTTACGCATGTTTTAACCGCATGCGTTACCACTATCAAAGGTGGTAGTAGTTTTTGTCAATCGGCATGTCTAGTAAAAGCTTCTCAAACAGTGACTTTCGCATTCGTCGTTAAACAAGTAGGTGCTGTTAGTTGTAAATCTAAGACTAGAAAACGTGTTAATTTACAACAACGCTAGAATATTTCCCATACCTCAGTCGTGGGGTGTAAATATAAATTAAGTTTTTTAAAGTAAGTGTGTATCAATTCAGCTCCATAGCTCTTAAACTACGGCTGCAATCGGGGGTAGAGACGGCCACTCCCAAAAAGGGGCAGTTTGTGTGGGAGGTGTAACTAATTTTTGTCCATCTTGAAACTTAAACACCCCTTGTATATCAAATTTCAGCTCGATTGCTTTTTAACTACGTCTGTACTTGTGGTGACAGGTAGACGCAAAATAGGGGAAGTTTGTATGGTACATGGGAGTAGTTTTTGTTCGATCTTGCGATAAAAGCTTGTGTACCAAATATCAGCTTGATAGCTCTTAAACTGTCACTGTAATCGCAGGGATAGATCCCCAAAAAGGGTCAATTTGTATGGGAGGTGGAAGTAGAAGTAGGAAGTAGTAGTAGACCGATCTTCAACACACATCACTAAGGGAACAAAATCTTTCAGCTCGTTAGCTCTTAAATTACAGCTGTTATCGCAGGGACAGACTCCATAAGGGTTGAGTTTGTATTGGAGGTGGGAGTAGTTTTTTTTTACCGATCGGGCTCATCTTACAACTTAACCTCTGCTTTGAGGATATAAGCTTGTATTCGAAATTTCGGTATCTCTTAAACTACGGCACACTGGTCTCAAAGACAAGTCCCAAAAACTAAAAATAAGAATTTCAAGAAAGTAAAAAATGGTCCTGAAATTATTTTTACAAATTGAAAATACTGTTACTTGACTCTCGGTTGACCTCTTCGGTTTTAATTTTACCATCACCCTTAGAGATGAGGGTATATGTCATTTGATACGAGAAAAAGTGTAAGCCATTAAAGGAGTCGAGTTAGACTCCAAGTTTCTAAAGACCCAATTCGTTGCAGGACTTTTAAGGACGTTTGAGCTATGTCCTTTTGGCTGGATGGCTGGTGGGCACGAAAACTTCGGTAAACCATAACTGATGCGTATGAAAATTTACCAGTATTACAATTTTTCAAAATGAATAATTGTAAATGGGCAGAATAGCCCTACCCCTTCTAGTACCTTACGTACAAAATAACCTGTTTGTAGAAAATTATAACTTTTTCCATAACTTCCAAACGGACAACTGTGCGTTTTTTGAGTTTGGTATGTTTAATTAATTTCGAATGGTAGACAAATATTTAATAAACCGAAACATTTGCCCCACCCCTACTGATATCTCCCATACAAATGGCCGAATTCACCCTCATATTTCACACGCATTATTTTAGTAAGTAGCTTGAAATAAGTCATATATTGAACAAGATATCATCTATTTAAAATTTGACTCAGGACACCCATACACCGGCCGTGGCATAGTGGTTAGAACACGCGACTACCATGCGGGAGATCGCAAGTTCAAACGTAGCTCCAGTCATCTTAAAAAAAAAAATTGTTCTTTCATTGTCGGCTCCCCTTGAATGTTGTTGACAGCAACTTCGCAGTATAAGCGTCGAGTCAATCGGCGTGTCTAGTAAGAGCTTCTCAATCCGTGACGTTCGCATTCGTCGATAAACAAGTAGGTGCCGTTAGTTGGCATCTCCTATACCCCCTTAAGAATATTTTACTATTTACAGGTGAAACCTAAGAAACCGGGTTCACCCCACCCATTAGAAATTAGTATATCTTTTGAGATTTTTGTGCCAATTAATTAGAGAAATTTTCATTAATTTTCAGATGGACCCTTTCGGTACCCCATACAAAATTACCATATGCCCAGAGATATTGAATTTAACATTTTATGTTTGAGGCTGTAACCATTTTTACAGTTTTACTAAACGTCTTGTCTGGCCAAACGACCAAAAGTCGTACGAGTAATGGTAATTGTTTAGTTTTGTGAGGCATTTTAGCTCTAATCCTGAATAAGTAAGAAATGAACCTACAAAATAAATTTATAGTTTTGACTTATTTGAAGCATTCAAGTTGATTTTGGAGCAGTGGTGTATTCAATGTGTTATAGTAGAATTTTGTGGCAAATATTTATATAGTAGAATTTAACCTGCTATAGCACTGTTGTGGGGTGTTTTTTAAAAAGGAGCTATAGGGTTAAAATGTTCTACAAAAATTTTCCTCAAAGTATTCAACGTAAAATTGCTTAACATATCCTATACCTCAAATGTAAGGACCACATGGTTTCCAACGCCGATTTATCATAAGAACGGGCAAAAGGGCGAAAACTTTTACCACCCTTAAATACACGTAAATTTTGTTGACCCCCTCTATCAGAATCTGTTGTCAGAACTTTTCGAAAAAGTCTGATTTTGTTTTACAGCGTAAGAGTAGCTTAGAACAAGAAATCATATTTGCAACTTGCAAACCATTCTACTTAAAATGAAAAGTGAAATACATCTTTAAATTAATATTTTGGTAAAATTATAGCAATTATAATATTTCTTATATTGAGTCTCCTTTAATTTATTGTTGGAGTTATTTCATTGTGCATCATCTAACATTGGCCTATCAAAATACCATCATCAGTGTAGCAAATTTCACATTTACCAAAAATTCTCTAACGGATAGCAAATTATGTTTATGTTCTTATTAACAAATATGTCAAAAATTTTGTTATGACCACCACAGCAGTAAAAAAACAACTTTTACAAGTGCACTGACTTTATAATGGTTTTTGTTTCACTATTTGCAATGCCTGATATATCAATAAACATAGACATATTTCAAATAACTTAATACATTTTTTTAAATTCTGTAATCCCATTGTTTTAATTCATTAAAATTAACAGGAAACATATTTGTTGTACTTGATTTAATTTATGATATGTGTTTTTATATCGTCATTAATTAAGTTGTTAAATCGACAAGCGACAAGTAATTTGCATACCTATGCAAATTCTATATTAATACAAAATTTAATGCAATTGGTTAAATTAATAAAAGTTAATTATGGTTTTTATATCATAAAATTTCATACATCATAGTTACGTCTCGTCGAAAAATGAAAATTTGACTTACGTAAAAAATCTACAGTAGATTACTTGGAAATTATTAAATATTCGATGATGACTTGTTAAGAAATTTAAGCAACTTTTTTAAAAATAACAACTGGGTAAACTGTCTCGGACAAAGGGCCCCCCTCGATGTTGTCGACAGGTAATTTACAGTATAAGTGTCGAGTCAATCGACATGTCTAATAAAAGCTTCTGAAACAGTGGCGTCCGCATTCGTCGATAAACAAGTAGGTGCCGTTTGTTGTGAATATAAAATAGAAAGCGTGTTTATTCACAGCAAAGCGAAAAGTATTCCATACATCATTCATGGGGTGTATAAGGGATATTAAGTTAAGTCAGTACAAAGGGTTTTATATTGACAAAGTACAATTGATAAAAGTATGTCATAATTTCTTATTATTTTTCGACTTGGCAACTACCATTCAGATTATGCCAATTCTGTTGTTTTTATAATAAATAAGTTGTCAATGGTCTTTTCTTCTTCGTCTTTGGTATTACATACCCTATACAAAGGTAATTAAGAACGAACTGTCCTAAAGGCTCCCAGTGCCTTTTCGATGTGTTTGTTAAGGGGGGAAGTAAAAGCCGCAAATATAATTAAATACGACTATGACCAGACCATATTCACAACATTCAACCATTCTCAACCTTGACACATATATATGAGCGCCTATATAGACATCTGTTATACCAGGGATGAACGATAATACCTCGTCTTAACCTAAATATAGAAATAAAGTCATTTATTGTAAATGCCTTTACTAAGGTTTAATCCTCCATAGTACAATTTGGTTCCATTTTCTTTTGTGTGTTAAATGTTTAATAAATTGGCATAAGTAAATCATGTTCTTTAACTGCCCAGCAACGGAATTTGGTAGGCCTTACCAAAAATCGACCTTCTGTAGGTCTTCTATTGGATTTTCTACACCTACCAGAAGTCCTTCTTTAATAAGTAATGCAAATGCATTTAGTTGTTTTGTGTTCGTCAAAGAAGCCACAAGGGTTCTAGCGACAGCAGTTTAAAATTACTTTGTTATTGTTGTAAGTAATGTGGGTAATTATCTTCATGACTTTAGAAGTGAAATTAGGAATTTAAGAGACGGTTTGAATATAAATGTTATAATATTAAAATCGAAATAAGAGCGTTTATATGTGATGCACCTTTCAACAGTTTTTATGTAATGCGTAACTGATTTTTTAAATTTATATAAATATATTTTAATTATATTTTCTGTTGAAGACCATCTGAAGGAAGAATATTAAGGCCTTTTTTTTTGCTTTCTGGGGATAACATTCTGAAGGATGTATTTTTATGACCTTTTGAAGGCCTTCCACAGGAGAACTTCTGAAGGTAGTCTATTTATTACATTACAGAGGTCTTTCTAATAAGACCTTCGGAATGACTAATTTATGAGACCTAATAAAGCTATTAATCTGAGAACCCTTCAGCAGGTCTCTTTTGAGCAGCGAGAGGGAAGACCTAGCTCACCAATCTCACACTATGTAATTTAGAAATGAAGATGGTATGGGGCGAGAAGTAATAACATCTCCAAAAAAAAGGCCTGCTAGGAGGCCTCCAAACTGAATATTTCCGTTGCTGGGTGTTTCTTTCATATGCGGCATTTTATACATTTCTGCCATTGTAGTTGTATATACTGCTAGAAATGTCAACTTTGTTATCAACTTTGATGTCCTGTGCTCCAGTTACATTTAATATTTGATTTAATACAGCAGCCAAATTTAAATGGAAATATTTGAGTATAGTTTTTGTTTTTTTCTTCTTTTTTTAGATGTAGAACATTTCTGCAAATTTTCATGAATGTCGTATTAAGGATCAAAAACAATGCCTAGAACACTCACATTTTTGTTGTTTAATATTGTTGTCTTAAATTGTAAACAAATACCTGCAAAATTTTGTAGAAAAATTTTAAATTAATACTAGCTTTGCATTATCCTTTTAAGTGTTGTGTTTATTGCAAACAAACCTCTAGTATGGCTGAAATATTATGTTCATTGATACAGCTCATTCGCTGCAACTGCAAAAAGCAACATTACTAAATTTAGCTGTGCGATAAAAAATACATTGTAAAAAATTATATATTTATTTGGTCCCAGCAATATTTGGCAATATTTTATTGACTTCCCAATTTTATTTTATTAGAATTTAGATATTTTTATAACCAACGGTTCAAGCAAGCCATTGCTACAACAAATAATTTGTAAATTGTTTATTGCAACACATAGAGAGTACACAAATAAATATTTCACAGTCTATAACATTGCTGTTAGAGTATGAAATAAATATTAATAACATATCAATAAATTTGCCAGCAGCTGAGCACTTTTTTATTTGCTAGATTTAACGGGACGTAAAATTTGTTATCAGCATTCTAACGAAATGGTATAGTCAACAACTCTGAAGTTTACAAACAAACATATTGACACTTGTCCAACAATCATGAGTTAAGTAGATATGTAGACACACGTGTTCAAGGGTTCTGCTTTTCTAAATATTTGACACGTAAACATTTGGAGTTGTGCATAAAATGTGTCCCCTTTACAACAACGACATTATTGTATATAAGGGTGATCGCAAAAATCGATGTTGGATTTTTGTCGGTCGGACCCCCCAAAAGTATGTTATGTTATAAAGTAAGCTCCTTCAGCCACGTTTGGGAGTTTAATTATTCTGAAATAAAAATCCTAAATTTAAGAATTAAAATTCGTTTAATGTGTTCATATATTATTTCTCTGCATAATTAACAGTGTCGCAGTTATAAGTAAATTTATGAAAAAAACAGTACATAAATTTCAGTCAGGTGAACTGATTGATAAATACCATCACTCATACGACTTTCTGTACCAGATAATACGTATAGTAAAACTGTAGAATAGGTTACAGCCCACAAATGTAAAATGTTAAATTCAATATCTCTGGGCATTTGGTAATTTCTTATGGGGTTACCGAAAAGGTCCGACTGAGAATCTATGAAAAATTCTCTATTGTACCCTACATTGATAACCTACGTCTGAGAGACGTTCGCTTTTTACGTTTTTCGTTATTTTTCTCGCGAGTGTTTTTGTAGCACGTTCCTGTGGTGGTTGTTTAGTCTTGGTAAGTTTGTTACTTTTTGAGTTTTGGCTGTCGTATACGTCTCAGAGACGTATGGTTAGCGTTTGTGTGATTTTTTTGTTTGAAGCGAATTATAAGAATCACCGCCTCAAGAGCTAGAAAAATACAATTTGAGCCAAGAAGAACCATTGCCAAAGGAAAAGAGGTACATTAAAATGACATGTGCAAAACTTGTACTTGATTTTGCAATACATGGAAAATATTTTATATTTTTCATTATTTTATGTTTTAATCAGAGAGAAAAGCAAAATAAATGTCTTACTTTTAGTTTTTATGTCAAAAATGGAATGCGTTAAATGTACTAAGCCTATATGCGGGGATCATTAAAATGACATGTGCAAAACTTGTACTTGATTTTGCAATACATTGAAAATATTATATATTTTTTATAATTTTATATTTAAATACGAAAGAATAGCAAAGTAAAAGTGTTAATTTTAGTTTTGAAGAAAACGGCAGCACGCTTTTAAGAATACTACGATATTTTTGTTCATTTAATAAGGAGACGGAATTATTAGATTTTTTGTTTTTAATAAAAAATCTTAAAAATATTTTTAAATAATGGAAAATTATAGTAAGAATCCCTTAAAATAAAAAAGTTATAAAATAGTTACAAGAACGCTGTCAGCACAAAGGAAAACTATGATACGTCTCATAGATGTATGGTTAACATTTGTGTAACTTCCAATAGGGTTATCAATGCAGGGTTAGTTCGCACAAAATGTTCAAAATAAATCATAATTTATAATGGGTGGGGTAAACTTGGTTTCTTAGGTTTCATTGGTAAATACAAAATATTTAAAGTAATGTGTCCGATTTTAATTCGAATAAATTCAATAAATTTTTACCTTCTGCATAATTTTAAAATTTTTAGTTACAAGATAATTTTGCTGACAAAATTCAAATATTCTGCAGTTCGAAAGTTAGGGGGGGATATATTAATTTCCCAAAAATAGGTTATTTTGTATGGAAAGTACGAGAAGGGGTTGACAAAGAGGCAAAGTTTTTGGTTTTTTGAGGATTTGTCTTCTATTACATGGCAATTAAGCTTAACTAATTAAAATATCCTCCACTTGTCCGTTTGGAAGTTATAAAAGAAATATTAGTTTTTCAAAAATGTCATTTTGTATGGGAGGTACCAGAACAGGTCAGTCTATATAGACCATATTTATTTCAATTTTTCATAAGTGCACATCTATCGCAAAATATGGCTGAATTCAGTGAACTTAGAAAAAAGATACGTATGTAACAGTGATCGGTGGCGGTAGGAGTTTTCGCCACTACTGGTGTACTTGCCGTTTATGCGGCTGCGGTAACAAACTGCTTGGGTACTTTTGTGTATTTTGTTTTATTGTTTTCTTTTACCGGGATAGTTTGCCACCGCATCGAAAAAACAAGAACAAAAAAATTACTCTTTGTTGTGTGAGCTTTTTCTACGGTGGTGGTTTTGCACGACAACGAAGAAACACAAACAAAAATATTACGAAGAAGAATCCCAATGTGCACAAATGCGGACGCGGATCCGAAACTGATCAGTATCGGATCCGACAAAACGGAATCCGTGGAATCGGATCCGGAACTGATCAGTTTCGGAAAAACGGAATCCGTGAAATCATAATTATAGTAAACATTCTCAAACTTGGTTGAAAATGCATTCATATTATTTTTTATATTGTAGGAAGTATTATATAATTGTAATTGAATTGTATAATATAAACATATATAATATTAGTTTAGTTTATTGAATTAGGGGCAAAAAATACAGTGTTTTCCTATTTTTATTTTAAAAATCTTGGTTAGTTTAGTAAGCACATTCAGCTGCAGCTCGCCTTCAATTCGCATAGAACTATTTGTCATAATATTAATGTTACTGTCATTAGTAAACAACCTACGTGCATCTATTGGGTAACCAAAAACCACATGTTTTCCTAAAATTTTTTTAATTGTGTCAATTTTTAACACTTTTTCATTACATGATTTCCGTTTTTGTGCGCCATGCGGATCAGTATCGGATACGATAAGACCGATACGATAAGTGTAACACATAGAAGGAGTGACTTTAGACCATAGGTTTCTTTGAACCAAATTCGATTCATGACTTTTTAAGTCGTTTGAGCCATGTCCGTCTGTCTGTCTGGTGGCTGTCCGGCTGGTTCGCACGATAACTTTCGAAAGACGCAACCAAATGTTTTGAAATTTTGCACGAGTTATTATTTTCTCAAAACTACTTACGGTATTGCAAATGGGCTACATGGCCCCGCCCCTTCTGGTACCTCCCATACAAATACATCTATATATATAACAGAATAAAGTAATGGAGAATAAATCTGGAAGCCTAACCACACCCCTTCTCGTACCTCCCATACAAATGTACCACTCCGCCCACTTTAGAAATCGAGTAATAATATCAGTATAATAGAAAATTATTTGTTTTGTTGAGGGTAAGGGTAAATGTAAGTTGGGTTGCCCGACTGAAACTTTCTAAATGGTTTTAATTACAAATCGGTTAATTTCAATAACTCAAGACTTAAACAATATCTTATATTGGGTGATGGTATTTATCAGTCAGTTTAACTGACTGAAATTTCTGTACTGGTTTTTCTTATGTTTTGGCGACAAATGTTAGAACAAGTTCAATAGACCGACAGATCGTTAGGGCCGTTTACATATCAAAAAAAACTAATGAACTTTTTCACTGCATTTGCCTGGCCTTTAAAGAATGTCTCAAAAAAATAAGCAAAAAATGTGATGAATGGTGGTGCCGATCGTCTCGACCACACATCACTACGAGCAGTTGTCATGTTCTTCTTTGGCTTAGTTTTGTTTGTGTTCTTTCGTTGCCGTGCCAAACCACCGCCGTAATAAAGCACACAAAACAAAGTCAGTTTTTTGTTTTTGTTTTTTTTTTGATACGATGCTAAACTTAAAAAAAAAAAAAACTTAATTTCCCTTTGCACCCCATGAATGAGGTATGGGATAGCTTCTCGTGTTGTTTTGAATTAACACGCTTCCTATTTTTAGATTCACAACTAACGGCACCTACTTATTTATCGACGAATGCGAACGTCACTGTTTTGAGAAGCTCTTACTAGACACGACGATTGAATCGACGCTTAACACTGCGAAGTTGCTGTCAAACAACATTCGAGGGGAGCCGACAATGAAAGAAAATTTTATTTATTTTTTTCTTTTAAGATGACTGGAGCCAGGTTTGAACCTGCGATCTCCCGCATGGTAGTCGCGTGTTCTAACCACTATGCCACGGCCGGTCCCATCGATGCTAAACTACTGCAACAAAAAAAGTAAACACAAGAAAGAGCTTTACTCCACCGCATCAGTTTTCGTTCGACATTTGAAACACTTGCGTATAAACCAGTAAGAAAGTTTCAGTCGGGCGACCCGACTTACATATACCATCACCCTCAGTAAAATAAAAAAAATTGCTATTATATTGATATTATTACTCGACTTCTAAAGTGGGTGGAGTGGTAAATTTGTATGGGAGGTACTAGAAGGGGCGTGTCTAGACTTCTAGGTTTATCCTCCAAAACTTCATCCTGTTATAGCTTTACTAAATACAGAGTTTGGGCACGATAGCGTTGGATGTATTGATATTATTACTCCATCTCTGAAGTGGGCGGAAAGGTACATTTGTATGGGAGGTACCAGAAGCTAGACTTCCAATTTTTTTTCCAAACGTTTATCCTGTAATAGCTTTACTAAGTACAGAATTTGGGTACGATCCCGTTGGGTGTATTGATATTATAACTCGTTTTCTAATGTGGGCGGAATGATGTATTTGTATGGGAGGTACCAGAAGGGGCGGAGCCATGTAGCCCATTTGCAATACCGTAAGTAGTTTTGGGGAAATATTATTAATTTCAAGACATTTGGTTGCGTCTTTCGAAAGTTATCGTGCGAACCAGCCGGACAGCCACCAGACAGACAGAAGGACATGGCTCAAATTACTTAAAAAGTCATGAATCGAATTTAGTTCTAAGAAACCTAGGGTCTGAAGTGACTCCTTCTATGTGTTACACTTTTGGGTCGTATCAAATGATATATACCCTCATCCCTAAGGGTGATGGTATAAAAATACTAAGTTCGGATGCGGTGTACCTGCGGTTGTGGTCTACCGGTTTTGATCTCTGATGTATGTAAAACTATGAGGGTGAATTCGCTCATTTGTATGGGAGGTATCAGAAGGGGTGAGGCAAATGTTTCGGCTTTTTAAGTATATGTTTGGAAGTTTTTCAAATAATAGGTAATTCTGTATGGGAGGTACGAGAAGGGGTAGGGATATTCTGCCCATTTACATTCCCATTACTTCATTTTGAAAAAAAGCAATCCTAGTAAATTTTCATACGGATCAGTTAAGGTTTACTCGTGTTATCCTGCACACCAGCCAGATAGACAGACGTAGCTCAATCGTCTTAAAAAGTCCTGAATTTGGTCTTAAGATACTTACCATCCCCTAAGGGGGATTATAAAAATTCGCGAGAATCATTTCTATTTTGGTGTTTTGTTTCATTTTAAGTAGTTTCATTAAAAAAAACATTATTGTATTGATTTGACATAACTCAAGAACGACTAGTACAAATCGTAGTTTTCGGGCTAAAAAGGCCCAAAAAGGGATAAAACTGGTACCATCACCCAGACCAAACGGCTAAAGATATAATCAAGAAAATTGAGGAAAATATTTTGTTTTTGGAATAGTTGTGTAATTTGAAGAGATTTTACGAATTTCGTTCTTTAATGGGGGAAAAGTCCAAAAAAGAAATAAAACCGGTACCATCATCCATAGAAAACATCTGACATAGAAGTGCGAATATGAGAGTGAGGATTTATTTTTTTGCAGTAGTTGTGCGATATGAAATGATTTTTCGAATTTCGTACTTTAAGGGGAATAAAGGCCAAAAAGGGATAAAACTGGTACCATCGTCAAGACAAAACATCTGAAGGTAGAAGTGCGAATATGGAGTGAGGAGGGGATTTTTCGAAATTCGGAGATAAAGTAAGGGAAAAAGTTGTCTACCATTCACCTGACTAAACGCCTAGTTGCAAACACAAAAATCGGCGTGGATATTAATCAGCAGAAAAAGAAAAAGATAATTCGTGAGATTAGCTGTGAAGCAACGCGAGCCGGGAAAGCTAGTCTTAAATAATAACACTGTGGTAAATGACCAGACTCAACGGTTTTAATATAATTCGGACACGAGTAATCGAACTGCATCATTAGTTTTTTGATTTTTTAAACTTTTTTCTTAGTTTGTTTTTTTACGCAGTCTTTTAAGTAATGGGCTCCCCTCTTGTAAGGACAAGGATGGAAATCTGCTTACATATACTTAGAGTTTGCTGCATATATGGACAGAACACTTCCAGCAACTGCTGGTTCCAGAAGGCAGCGCACGTGAAGGTTTCACGCCAATTGCCCACCATCACCAAGTCAAGCCGAGGTTAGAAGAAAAATATCGCGACTGAAAAACAATAAAGCAGCCGGTGCCGACGGACTTCCGGCAGATCTGAAAAAAGGTGATCTAAGTGTGTGCTCCAACTACCGCGGAATCAGCCTTTTACCCATCTCATATAAGGTCCTATCGAGTGTGCTATGTGAAAGACTAAAGCCAGTGTTATCCAACCTGATCGGACCTTATCAGTGTGGCTTTAGACCTGGTAAATCGAGAACAGACCAGATATTCACACTACGGCAAATCCTGGAAAAGACCCAAGAAAAACAGATGGACACGTACCATATTTTCGTCGATTATAAAGCTGCCTTCGACAGCCCGATACGGCAGAAATTACTCGAAGCCATGGCTGAGTTTGGTATTCCTGCGAAGCTGATGACGCTGACCGACACGAAGTCTTCAGTGAAGATTGGCAAGGACCATTCTGTAATAGACGAGGCCTTAATCAAGGCGACGGCCTATCGTGGGACCTCTTCAACATAGTGATGGAGATGATAATGAGGAAAGTTGCAGTAAAAACGAGTGGTACGATATTCAACAAAAGCCACATGCTACTCGCGTACGCTGATGACGTAGACATCATCGGTCGAAAACTGAGGGATGTGACTGCAGCCTTCTCAGGCATACAGAAGGAATCAGCGAAAATGGGTCTAACGGCGAACGAGGACAAAAAATCCAGCTATACCCGATACTGGATCTCCTGTCTTAACGTATGGTTCAGAATCCTGGGTTATGACACGAGCGGATGAATAGGTTCTGGCAGAATTCGGGAAATAAATACTCCGTAAAATATATGGGCCCATCATCATTAACGGAGAGTGTCTGCGTCGTATGAATCATGAGCTGTACGAACTGTACACTGACATTGACGTGGTCAGACGCATTAAGGTGCAGTGGTTGCGTTGTCTAGGTCATGTTGTACGCATGGACGAAAATGCTCCAGCTCGAAAAGTCGTCGACAATGAACTCGATAGACGGCGCAGAAGAGGGCGACCGAAACTCCGTTGGAAAGACCAGGTTACTGAGAACCTTACAGAACTTGGTGTGGTTAACTGGAGAAGAAGATCGAGGCGCTTTAAATATTTTTCTAGGTGCGGTATATAATTAAGTGGGATTGCACAACAGTGCCAGCTAAGTAAGTCTTTTAAGTGAAGGTTTTAAAATTTTTAAATAAGTTGCTAACATAGTAACACTTTTTCTTATTTTTGTGCAAAAACTTAAAAGAAACCGGTTTACCCGGTTTTTTGTTAATTAAGTAGTTTTAAAATAATGTAAATTTCCAATAAAACCGAAACCGGTTTTTCGAAAAGGCTATTGTTCGTATTCCCTACCTAGCACCAATCCTTAAAATATAACATAAGTCAACATAAGAATGGATGACTTTTTTTCCCCACAAATTCACTTTTCAACTCATAGTGATAAGCTTAAGTATTAACTTTGAGTAGACATTAATAAACGGAAATCTTCGCCACATCTTTACTTTTCGTTGTTGTGCCACATTAACGTTGTAACTTCGATTTATGAAAGGCATGCCATAGCACTAAGGTACCACATGGTGAGAATATACATATTTTAGTCAGTTCATCCTATTTGAATTACTATACTGATATTTTGGACAGTTTTTTGCAAATCTTGATTAATTACATCACTGTCTCCGCCTACCTAAAGTTCATGTTGTTATCTGACAATATTTACGACCTTGTGCCTTGTTCAAATCGCATCATATTTACTCATCCCATCGTCCTGACATTTAATTACATTTAGTTTAGCTGGATTTAATATATGTCCCTTTCTGTCACCCTGTAACATGTAGATTTATGTTTTCCGCTGTTTGTTTTTTTTCTTTGCACATTATGTGGTTTTGCTTAGTCACAGCACAAATGTTAATTACTTTTTTTTAATGGACATAGTTTTCGTTGAAATTTCATTTAATGCCTTCGCCGGAATGTAAATTACTATATGTATAATTGTATAGTGCAACAAATGTGTCTCATGAGTGGTTTACACTTAACAATTACAACTTTAGTAACTAAACATCATCCTAAGGGCGGTTTTAATGAGAAAATTAAAAATTAAAAATTAGAAAAAATAGCAAATTAGTTTTGTTAAAGTTTCTACAGATGGAGCTACGCTTAACGTAGTTATAATTAAAATAATGTACACACTATGCAATCAATGATGCTGTATTATGGACAACAAAATAACTTTGAAAAATAATAGAGGCAGTATAACAACAAATAATCTATATATATAAAAATGGTGGCAAAAAGGTTTATGTGAAAGAACATTTTGGGAAAATCCTCCGGAAAAGTCGGGAAATTGGAAATATCGAAAATTGCTTTTTTGTATTTAATTTTGTGTGCAATTGTAACAAATGGCTTTTCTCAAAGAAAAATATAATTTTTTTTGGAAAATTCCGGAAAAATTAGAAAAAAATTTAATATTTTTTTCTTACGAAATTATGAATTCTATGGTATGATTTGATAATTTTGGACGATGTAACTGTGAAAAATTTCAGATAATTATTTCGAAACGACTTTCCGAATGGAAAAATAGAAAAATTCTCGGTGGAAAACTCGGAAAATTCCGGAAAAACACGAAAAAAATTTGAATTTTCGGCAAAATTTTGTATTGTATTGCTTGATTTTATGAAAATCGCAAATTTAATTTTTGTGCAATAGTTCCGCAGCGTCTTTTCGAATGGAAAAATAGAAAATTTGGGTTGGAAAATCATGAAAAAATCCAAATAATTGCTTTTTTGTATCGAATTTTGTGTGCAAGTGTTACGGAATGGCTTTTCGAATGAAAAAATAGAAAATTTTTAGCAAAAAACTCCGAAAATTCCGAAATTTTTGCAATTTTCGCATGGTTTGATGATTTTGGACGATGTTAAGGTGGAAAATTTCAGATAAATTTTGGTTGGAGAATTTAACGAGATAAATAATAAAATATATATTGATATCCTAAGAAATATTTATAAATTTGATAATTTTTTCAGAAAATGAGTTTACGTGTAAAAAATAAGGTTATACAATTGTATTGCAGGCATTCATTCCGTAACGACTATAGTTTTTTTAGGGAGAGTTATTTGCTTGTCTAATGCCTCCTATTAGACGACAAAACCTTAGATGACGTAATCTACGTGCAATATTTAGTCAGACAATACACAGTTCATCCATGCCAAGGTGTATGCTTCAGAATTTGCTCTCCTTCAATTCCCTGCATATTTTGGATGCTGTGCTGTGCGCCGCTTGCCAAAATTTAAATTTTCTTAAAAAGGGACTTAATATTCGCCGATGTGACCGTTTCTGCGTCAGCGATTCAAATTCTTACATTGTGCCAGCTCATGTCTGCTGACATTGGGAATGCCAGCACCAAATCGTTCGATGCAAGATGCATTCATAATCGAGATGAGCTGATCGAAAGAGATCGAACAAATGTGCCGCTGTTAAATTCCGAGTACAAGAACGTGTACGCTTCGCTGATGAAGGTTGTTGACGATGCTTGATGCTCCCGGTGGGACAGGCAAGACATCTTTTTGTTGATTCTGGTGACAATTCGGTCAAGACCTCAAATAACGTTGGCCGCTGCATCCTCTGGCATGGCTGCCACTAGGGTGTTCAAAACCGAAACCGAAAAACCGTAAACCGGTTTTTTTATTTAAAATCGTATGCCGGTTTTTGCAAAAGTGCCATTTTCGAATAACCGGTTTAACCGAGTTTTTTCCTTCGGGTACTCGGTTTTTTTAAAATTGATTTGTTACAACTCTAAAAGGAGTTATTGAAAAAGTAAAAATTTTAAAATTGAATTTGAAATTAATTTAGAGTAAACTTTTTACATTTTGCAACCGAGAATGTTTTTAGAAGCTTTGTAAAATTGTAAAATTCAATTTTAAATTAATTTAGAAAAAACTTTTTACGTTTCATATACGAGAAAGCTTTATAAAATTTTAAAATTTAATTTCAAATTAATTTAGAAAAATCTTTTTACACGTTATTTAAGTGGATTTACAATTCGAAGTGAATGTCGCCGACGATGATAGTGATGATGATGATGCGGTGAAATAGTGGAAGTCGAAAAATCGTACGAGCTCATTAAAAACGTGTCTTAAATTATCGCAAAATTGCGGAAGCATTGTAATGCATTTAACAAGTCGAGCGAAAAACAAAGAAAATTGCAGAGCTATGTTTTACAGGAGCACAATAAAGAACTAAGGCTCATTGTCGATGTGAAACACCGGTGAAACTCCTTATCTGCAATGATTGAACAGTTTCTAAGAATTAACCCATATGTCAACCATGCGCTTACAAGAAATAACAATTTTGAGAGATTTAAGCTCAGCGCTTCTGCCTTTAGCCCTCGCAATTAAAAGATTATCAAATGATTCAGCGACTCTAATCGACGCTAAAGGAGTATATGCGTTTATACTGAAACAGCTCAAAAATATAGACTCGGTATATGCTCGGCAGCTGCGACACAAAATTATAGCATGATTTAAGGAAAGAAAAAAAACGGAAACGATAGAATATGCGAACGAACTTTTTAAAAGACTTTAACCTGCAATTTCCCCAACAACGGCAGAGTCTAGTAACATTTCAGATTGTGAGATGGAGGAATCCCCTAATGGCAGTCTTTGCAACTATTTAAACAGGACAATAAATAACATCCAAAATCCACCAGTGAAAACCAATTGCAATGACACAAGACTATATGATGATTTTAACTATTTCGATAGTTTTAATAAAAGGACAGAAAAGCTCAATTTCCTTCTACACGCACTTTTGTCAATAAATCCAACTTTCACAATTAGTGAGTGCGTGTTTTCTGTATCAAGCTTTATAAAAACGAAGCAGAAGAATAGACTCAAAATTTAACGCTTAAATTGCATACTATTTCTTAAATACTGTTTTAAAAAACAAAATTAAAAATATTCCAAAGATACTACTTTAAAAAATAAAATGAGAGATTCCAAATTTTTAAAAAAGTAAAAACACAAAATAAAAAAACACATTTCTTATTTTTTGTAAATAAATGCAATTTTTTAAACCAAATTATTTTTTTATATTTTTATTTTTAACTTTTTAGGAAATACCGAAAAAACCCGGTTAAACCGGTTTTCTTTCAAATGCTGTATTCGAAATCCGAGTTTTCTAAAAAATCAATTTTTCGAATAACTCGGAAACCGGGTTTTTGAAAAAAGGAGGTATTTGAACACTCTAGCTGCCACATTGTTGGAAAGCAGTCTAACTGCAAATTTCGGTTCGAAACTGTCGATGAATTTTCTCACGGTTGAAAAGCCAAAGTACACAATGTCTAAGAATTCGGCAACAGCTTTGGAAGTTACGAGGTGATTTAAAACGATTTGGTGGGGCTATGATATTGCTCACGAAATTTACTGTTGTCGATTTACTTATACCATGCTTGAAATCGTCGTCAATGTCATGAAGTTGAAATTGACCACGAACATGAGAGTTGCCTTGCAGAACCTCCCATCATCGGCTGAATTCTCGAGACAACTGCTGGCACTTGGCAATGGCCAAATTTGTGTTGATGTTTCGACTGAAGTGTTCCCCGCCATGGCACAAAATTATAAAAATCTCGATTGGAATTATCAACGGGCAGTACTAGCAGCGAAGAATAAGGACTTCGATAGCATGAATTTCATTTCAGAAAGTCAAATCGCTGGAGAACAGCATTCGCACAAATCTGATTACAGCGTGACCAACAAGGGATGAAGCGACCAACAATCCGACCAAATTTTTCAACCCGCTTGATGTGCCGCATAATTTACAGATGAAGGTGGGATCGATCACAATCATATAGCTTAATCTGAAAGAACCGAAATTGTGCCGACGATCATCAAGGGCAAATTCAATGAAAAGGAAGTCCTTATCTCACGAGTTCCAAGTATTCCAACTGATCCTCCATTCCAATTGTCTTTGGCAATGACAATCAATAAATCGCAAGGCCAATGGTTGGAAGTATTGTGCTATCCCATCTCACAATTCTTTTAGTTATAAGTACCAATTAGACGAGAAGCGATAAAAATGTACAAATTGTACTTATCTTACATTGTGCCATCCCTTATAAGTTACTTCCTAAGATTGTCGGGAGATCGTTTGATATTTCTTTGTATTCTTCTCTTTTGTTTTTTTTTGTTTGTTTTGTTAGTAACTAATCCGGGCTTACACCGCTTACACTGCCTTTGCGCAGATATATACAACATTTTTAAAACCAAAGCTTACAAGGTAGTAAATAGGCTAATTGGTAACACATCCGGCTAGCATATCCGAGGACCCAGGTTCAAACCCTGCTTGGGGTAAAGTTTTTTTTTTATATTTTTTAAGCTATTTTGTTTCTCACTCTCTTTCTTTTATTCGCGAATGAAATTCATTTAAAGAGTATGTGAGTAGTAAGCGGTAAAAACGTAAATTCGGAAGCTGCACTGGAAGTAATTGCTTGAGATGTTGTTGTAACATGTTTGTCATAAATGCAGATGTAGCGTGGTGAATATGACAAGCTGAGATTGTCGCTTTAGACGGCGAGGTTTAATAGTTTTTTAAAACCGCATGCACAGTCTTTTGTTTTTGACAATCATATAGTGCTGACGAAAATCGTAATTAATAGTGGAAGCTAATATTGAGTTGTTTTACTCAGAGTGAATATTCAAACCCCACGTAAGTCATGCAATAGGGCATTTAATATGGAAAAATTAAAGTTTTTCTAGAAAACTAAAAGAAAAAAATATATAATTACTCTATTAGGTCGCGAGGAAATATTTTAAACCCAAATTGGATAATTGTGTATGGGCAATTTTATCACTGATTCTAGACGGGAAGTGCAAATTCCCTGTGTCCAGATTTGCGTAAATGCTGAATTATTCATGGTCAGCAAGTTAATTCGCACAACCTTGGAATGTTATTTTAACAAAAAAATCTGGAATTAAAATTGCACTTCGGATAACAAAAAAGGTTAATAGGGAGGCCTTTTTAGAGGTCCCATTATCAATAGCCAAAAGCCAATAAAGACAGTCAGCTACCTACATCTCTGGTGACCTCCCGTGAAACTTTTCCCCGCGAAATTCATAGCTCGAGTTACCGTCACTTTATCTGTGAGACATAAACGAGGAGCCACCTTCCTAACGAATTAAAACTTATTTTCTGGTCACGAACAACACCCAAGGAACGTTTTATTGAAAACAAAAACCTGCCATCAACCACTTCGAATGATCCACCATCATTTTATCATGTAAAGTGGAAAGTCGCCATTGCAGCAGCTACGAGTACATCAGTTAAGCCGGTTTTATACGTCGCAGCCATAATTTAGAGGAAAAAAAAACATCGTGTCAGCTAAGATTTGAATTTTTTTTATATATAGCCTAAGCAAAATTCTAAAGTTTTTTGAATTCCACCAGCAGCAATAATCAACCATTTCAACGGACGAAAATTAGTCATCATCGAGGCCTCGGAGTCGACAATATAGAATCCGGAAAATGGTGAGTCACATTTTAATATAATAATTGTACAATTTTAGAACTTTGCTTATGAAATCAAAAAAACCGAACATAAGGTTGCAAAGAAAATTCGAATCATAAAATAAACCCTAACATTTAATTGAAAAGAAAAAAAAAAAGAATTCAAATCTTAAAAAAAAAACAAATAATAATATTCACGGAACGATTAGAATTTTGAGGTTATAAAGAACCATTTTGAATGTAATACAGTTGTTTTAAAGAACCATTTTTTTTTTCCATGTTAGCTTTGCTTAAAATAATTTAATCATGAATTAAATCAATTTAATATTTCAGAATTTAAATTAACTAGCATTAAATAAAAAAAAAATACAATTGTTAATATTTTGATGCCACTGTTAAAACTACTTTAATATACCCAACCTATGTTAAGTACATATTCATAAAGATGTTAAGTAAATGATATCTTTTATAATAACTAATATTAGGATGAGTTATGAGATCAATTTTAAATATTCAAGGAAATATACAAAATGAATTGCTGAAGTAATCTTATAAGTTTTCTTACGAATTGGTAGGGTAAGGTGAAGTAAGGGCATCAATAATGGGATCTAAGCACAATATGTACGCCACTTAGATCACGGCTGGGATGGGTAAAGAGGCGATTTCTCCAACGATATCTGGAGATCTATGATAATAATTGGAACATTGACTGTGTTGTTATTAAACTATTACACCTTGACTATCATAGGGGTTTGTGGTTGGGATCAATACTTCCCTTCCCACAATTTTTTTTTTATTATTTTATCGGGAGTCTATAACATTATTTGTTTACGTCTTGGATTGTAACCATCAACTTCAGTTCATAATGAACCCGAACCCCCCTCCCGACTGCCTTGCTAGCATATCAATGGCTCCCTTGTTCATTAGTTCAGAAGAATATCCCATCTTCTTTGACAATCCAAGTTCATGCTATGAAACCAGATTTATTTTAAAAACGGGTAGTAGTACTTTCTTTGTTTAGAGTATTTTATTTGGCATTTCGTAGTTTTGAACATTACATAAATAAATTGGCGCCCAACGTGGGGCAGTGCAATTCACAAAAAAATAAACTAGGACCACTGTTGTCCTCTGGTTTAGTACAATCATTTATCAATAAAAACTTATAACTGTGTTGCATGTGCCTAAATCGAAATTTAATAACTAAAGTTATAGATTTAAAAACGGTTTTAATTCCTTAATAAGTAAAGTGTCAGAGGAAAGAATACTTACTGAACGTTTCTGGAGATTCAGTTATAAGATTGTGTCATATAACTGACCGAGACACTAAGGTCAAGACTTTCTGCTTCTCTCACTAGACTTTTTAAAGAGTTGGTTCAGTTTTTATAGTGAGAATTTCTTAAACATTAATAATTGAAAAAGCTGAGTTACAAGCATCCTGTCATCCCTTTGGAAACACTCAAATTTGGCGACTTGCTTTTTTTTAGTCCAAGGATGACAGTTACAGAAAGAATTAATTATACTCGCATGCTAGTTTGCTAATCAATATTTTGATATTTAACCGAAATTCCCACTTCATAAACCAATATTTTACTCTCAGTCAACTGTTTCCTTAAAATTAACCTTACTACCTTCACCCACCAATGTAAGAAAACTAAAACATATCGTTTTAATTTGGGCTTCCTCAAGCAAACAATACTTTTTATTGACAATAAAAAAACTAGTTAGTTCATTCTAACTATTTGTTTTTTTTTTTGTTTTTGTTCTAAAAATTTTCATTACCATAACTAATAGAAACCTTGCCAAAATTGGCAATGAGATGTAAATATACGTTCTTATTGAAAATAAGGATAATAGCTATCAAGTTTCCTTTTGTTATAAATTTTTTTTTTTACCAACTATTCTTATACGATTTTTTGTTACCAAAAATACTACACTATATTATATATGCTATTTAAATTTTGCATTTAAAACATTAAAATGTCGTTAGCCCATAGTCCCCCTGGGACATCAAACATTCTTGGTGAGAAAGCCAATGAACAAATTTGCTTCTTATGCAACGAGGAAATGAATATCGATACCAATGAATGCTATGTAATCACTACTTGCAATCACGTTTTTCATAGAAATTGTATTGAGCAAGCCTTATCGTCAGATTCTCAATGTCCAAATTGCAAAACGTCTTGTGAGCTTTCCGATTTACGAAAATACAATGCCAATCCTGTTAGTTCTTACGAAACGGCGACACAAACAGGCAATACAAAAAACAAACGAGGTGTCGTTCGGGGCAAACTTAGAGGTGCATTGGCTAACCGGCCACATACACGAAGTTTCAATAGGAATCTATTCTCAGAAAATGCGAATACCACTCTAGAACTAAGTCCACGCAATACCACAAATAATTTAATTGAGGTTGAAAACTTTTCGCCTTCTCGCGATTCACTCCTTCACGGAAATGAGTATCGAAACAGCCAAGTGGGTTTAGATAACCAACCCGCTTTACAGCCAAATGCTCCAAATTCTCACGAGTTAGATTATGGAAGAATAAATCAATTGGTCGAAAATAGTATTGTACGGATTTTGCGGAATATGAATATTGGTTCAAATACAGCTGCCGTTCGAGAGCAAGATATACCTGTTGGGTCACTCTCGAATGAACAGCCATCAAGGACCCATCCTTCACATGCCAGCCAAAGCGTCCATCGAAACTCTAGTAGAAATAGTTCAAACATTTCGAATGGTAACTTCCCATCCATTCCTCCGGAAAAGGCCACGTCCATTATTCAAAATTGGAACGTGAAGTTCAGTGGTTCAAATAATGGCCTAACCGTTGATGAGTTCTTATATAGAATCAAGTCTTTAACTGCTGAGCATTTCAACGATAATTTCGAAATAATTTGTAAAAATCTTCCTGTTCTTCTCTCTGATAAGGCCAACTCCTGGTATTGGAGATATCATAAACAGGTAGATTCTGTGAAGTGGACCGATTTCTGTTCAGCCCTACGCTATCAATATAAAGATATGCGATCGTCTTTTGACCTTAAGGAAGAGGTGCGTAACAGAAAAATGAAACCGGGTGAATCATTTGAGAAATTTTATGATGCGGTTTGTCTCATGGTGGACAGACTGGACCAACCTATGCCCGAAGAAGAGTTAGTAGAAATACTTGTAAGGAATTTGCGAATTGACATACGTCATGAACTATTATATGTTCCAATTTATTCGATAGCCCACCTGAGAAAACTAGTGCAAATGAGGGAAAATTTGATTGGCGATGAACAGTATAAGAAGAGCTTCCTCTGCAAACCAACTAGCTTTACACAGACAACCACTCGGCGAAATGTAGCTGAGCTTCAGAATGAGGACACAGATCACGAGCATACTATAGCTCAATCCGCGTGTGTTGATGCTGTGAATCAAGGTCCATTATGTTGGAACTGTGACACGTCAGGACATTTCTGGGACGACTGCTTAAAAGAGCGTAAAATTTTCTGCTATGGCTGTGGAGCCAAAAATGTTTACAAGCCGCAGTGTGTCCGTTGTGCAAATAGGAAAGTGTCAGTTGGTGCAAAAAACTTCCAACGCCAAGATCCTTTGGATCGTCCCTAGAATCAAGTACTCAAAACAATAAAAGTAATCAATTAACTAAATTAGATGATATTACGATTTTAAAACGCGAGAAATTAGATGACAAAATAATTAATGATAAAATATTATACCCTATTCGTCCCTACCACGAACGCTACCAACATTACATAACCAGACGAAATGACTTATTCTCAGGGTCGGATATATGTGCTGTAATTTCAAAAAAGCCAAAACGTTCTACACTTAGGTTACGAAGATATTTTAAGTTAAGGAAAAATTATTCGAAGTACGTTATAAGTGCTATAATCCACAGTCCGTCTGATAAAAGGTATTATGCCAAAATAAACTTTTTGCGGTTCACTGAATATGGCCTATTAGATTCTGGAGCGAATATATCTTGTATTGGGTCAGATTTAGCAAGCTTTGACTTTTCACAATATAATGAATTTGTACCAGGGAAATCATGCGTTAAAACAGCTGATGGCAACGTACAAAAAACAGTGGGATACCTAAAAGTCGAGGTGCACTTTCAAAATAAAAGGTGCCAGCTAAAAATCCTTATAATTCCAACGATAACCCAACGTCTTATATTAGGCCTCGATTTTTTTAAGGCTTTTGGATTAGCATCCGATATTTTAGAACCTGCAATAGTATCCGATCCATTTACACATTCACACGTTGTCGCTAATAGCAAAATCAGTGCATCTATAGAGACTTCTACTAGACCGTATGATGCTAAAACATACGAACATAAGCCTTCCAACTTCCCTTTAACTCCGTACCAGAAAACTCAGTTACAAACAATAATTGACTTGTTTCCTGACTTTGCTAAACAGGGATTAGGAAGAACAAGTTTAATAAAACATGAGATTGATGTCGGAACTGCTAAACCGATTAAGCAGCGACACTATCCCGTATCTCCTGCAGTAGAAAAACTGATGTTTCTGGAGATAGATCGAATGCTGTCTTTAGGTGTTATAGAGCCGTCCGTATCACCTTGGAGCTCACCAATGCGCCTTGTCCTAAAGCCAAATAAGGTACGGTTATGTTTAGACGCTAGGAAAGTGAATCAAGTGACGAAAAAGGATGCTTACCCACTTCCTAGTATCGAGGGGATATTCGCGAGACTTCCCAAAGCGAATATCATATCAAAACTAGACCTTAAAGATGCATATTGGCAGATTGGCCTTACAGAAGAATCCAAAGCTTTGACGGCCTTTTCAATACCTGGTCGGCCACTATACCAATTTGTTGTAATGCCATTTGGCCTCTGCACAGCTCCACAAACTATGAGTCGTCTTGTTGATCAAATCATACCAGCGGATTTAAAGCATTGCGTCTTTGGGTATCTCGACGACTTAATTATTGTATCAGAAGACTTTGGAAGCCATTTATCTGTGCTCGTTCGTATAGCAGAAGAATTTCGTAAAGCCAACTTAACCTTAAACATCGAAAAAAGCCATTTTTGCGTCACGGAAGTAAAATATCTAGGGTATGTAATAGGAAATGGAGGCATTAAAACAGATCCGGAGAAGGTAGAGTCTATTTTAAAATGGCCAGTTCCCAGGAATATTAAGCAAGTGCGGGGCTTCTTAGGACTCGCAGGATGGTATCGGCGATTTGTCGAAAATTTCTCAACTATAACTTTTCCTATCTCTGAAACTTTGTCAACCAAACGCAAATTTAATTGGACACCCGAAGCCCAAAATGCTTTTAATGAAATTAAAAAACATTTAACTACAGCACCGGTTTTATCTAACCCAGATTTTTCTAAGAAATTTTTCCTGCATTGTGACGCCTCCGATTACGGGATCGGCGCGGTATTAGTTCAGTTAGATGAGCATGGGCAGGAAAAACCTATTGCGTACATGTCGAGGAAACTTAACTCGGCACAAAGGAACTATAGCGTAACTGAACGCGAATGTTTGGCCGCTTTAGAGGCAATTAAAAGGTTTAGGTGTTATTTAGAGTTGCAAGAGTTTGAGGTAATCACCGATCACTCGTCTCTAAAGTGGTTAATGCAACAATCAGACCTGACAGGCAGGCTAGCTCGATGGGTTTTTAAGCTTCAGCCTTATCATTTCTCAATAAGCCACAGGAAGGGAAAGGACCATGTGGTACCGGATGCATTGTCACGAATTCCTGAAGAGGAAATTTCGGCAATAGAACAAATTCAGCCAGAAATTGATCTTAATTCCCCAGCATTTGAGGACTCAGATTATCAGAATCTGAGACGTAAAATTCTTGAAAATAATGCACGATACCCAGACATTAAAGTTGTAGACAAATTTGTGTACATTAGGCTGGATCATTATTCGGGCAATGAAGAACAAGAAGTAACAGCCTGGAAACTCTGGATACCAGAAAAGCTGCGCTCTTCAATTTTATCTAGATTTCATAACACTACTATAGCCTCACACGGTGGCATGGTCAAAACGCTAGATTTAGTTCGCCGTTCCTTTTATTGGCCAGGTATAGTTACAGACGTGAGGAACTTTGTGCGGGAATGTGAAATCTGTAAATGTACAAAACACCCTAATTGTGTGCTGAAACCGGAGATGGGAAAACAAATTATAACTGAACGTCCATTTCAACGTCTATATGTTGATATATTAGGTCCGTATCCAAGATCTAAGAAAGGTTTCATAGGCCTTTTAATAGTTATGGATCACCTAACAAAGTTTCAATGGTTATGGCCCCTCAAAAAATTCACTTCCGGTGTTATACAGGAATTTTTGTTGAAACATATCTTTCATGTATTCGGCGTTCCGGAATATCTGGTAAGCGACAATGGTTCGCAATTTAGAGCCAATGATTTTAATGCATTTTTGACGGAATTTGGCATCAAGCATATTTATACTGCGTTTTATTCTCCACAGTCGAACGCTTCTGAACGGGTAAACCGTTCTATAATCGCAGCGATTCGTGCATTTCTGAAGAAGGATCATAGGATGTGGGATGAACACATTACTACAATTAGTTGTGCGCTACGGAATTCCATCCATCAAGCCCTGCAATGTTCTCCTTATTTTGCCACCTTTGGCTTTAATATGATCACTCATGGTGATTCGTATTCATTAATGAGAAACTTAAAAACTTTAGAAGAACCGCATTTTCCACTACCTCGGGAAGATAAACTCCATCTTATTAGGAAAGATCTTCAGAAACATATTTCAAAAGCTTATGAAGTAAACAAAAACCAATATAATTTAAGAACTCGTCCTATTTCATATTCGGTAGGTCAGATTGTGTACCGAAGGAATTTTGCCCAAAGCTGTGCGGATAAAACATTTAATGCTAAGCTGGCTCCCGTATTTTTAGAGGGTCGAATTCGTGCAAAAATAGGAAACAACTACTACGAATTAGAAGACCTTGAAGGAAAATTGATGGGCACGTATCATGCCAAGGATATAAAGCCTTAATTTATATTCCTGCTAATATTTCGACCTAAGAGGTCAATATTATCCGGTTTGTGCTATCCCATCTCACAATTCTTTTAGTTATAAGTACCAATTAGACGAGAAGCGATAAAAATGTACAAATTGTACTTATCTTACATTGTGCCATCCCTTATAAGTTACTTCCTAAGATTGTCGGGAGATCGTTTGATATTTCTTTGTATTCTTCTCTTTTGTTTTTTTTTGTTTGTTTTGTTAGTAACTAATCCGGGCTTACACCGCTTACACTGCCTTTGCGCAGATATATACAACATTTTTAAAACCAAAGCTTACAAGGTAGTAAATAGGCTAATTGGTAACACATCCGGCTAGCATATCCGAGGACCCAGGTTCAAACCCTGCTTGGGGTAAAGTTTTTTTTTTATATTTTTTAAGCTATTTTGTTTCTCACTCTCTTTCTTTTATTCGCGAATGAAATTCATTTAAAGAGTATGTGAGTAGTAAGCGGTAAAAACGTAAATTCGGAAGCTGCACTGGAAGTAATTGCTTGAGATGTTGTTGTAACATGTTTGTCATAAATGCAGATGTAGCGTGGTGAATATGACAAGCTGAGATTGTCGCTTTAGACGGCGAGGTTTAATAGTTTTTTAAAACCGCATGCACAGTCTTTTGTTTTTGACAATCATATAGTGCTGACGAAAATCGTAATTAATAGTGGAAGCTAATATTGAGTTGTTTTACTCAGAGTGAATATTCAAACCCCACGTAAGTCATGCAATAGGGCATTTAATATGGAAAAATTAAAGTTTTTCTAGAAAACTAAAAGAAAAAAATATATAATTACTCTATTAGGTCGCGAGGAAATATTTTAAACCCAAATTGGATAATTGTGTATGGGCAATTTTATCACTGATTCTAGACGGGAAGTGCAAATTCCCTGTGTCCAGATTTGCGTAAATGCTGAATTATTCATGGTCAGCAAGTTAATTCGCACAACCTTGGAATGTTATTTTAACAAAAAAATCTGGAATTAAAATTGCACTTCGGATAACAAAAAAGGTTAATAGGGAGGCCTTTTTAGAGGTCCCATTATCAATAGCCAAAAGCCAATAAAGACAGTCAGCTACCTACATCTCTGGTGACCTCCCGTGAAACTTTTCCCCGCGAAATTCATAGCTCGAGTTACCGTCACTTTATCTGTGAGACATAAACGAGGAGCCACCTTCCTAACGAATTAAAACTTATTTTCTGGTCACGAACAACACCCAAGGAACGTTTTATTGAAAACAAAAACCTGCCATCAACCACTTCGAATGATCCACCATCATTTTATCATGTAAAGTGGAAAGTCGCCATTGCAGCAGCTACGAGTACATCAGTTAAGCCGGTTTTATACGTCGCAGCCATAATTTAGAGGAAAAAAAAAACATCGTGTCAGCTAAGATTTGAATTTTTTTTATATATAGCCTAAGCAAAATTCTAAAGTTTTTTGAATTCCACCAGCAGCAATAATCAACCATTTCAACGGACGAAAATGATGATGACTACATCGAGGCCTCGGAGTCGACAATATAGAATCCGGAAAATGGTGAGTCACATTTTAATATAATAATTGTACAATTTTAGAACTTTGCTTATGAAATCAAAAAAACCGAACATAAGGTTGCAAAGAAAATTCGAATCATAAAATAAACCCTAACATTTAATTGAAAAGAAAAAAAAAAAGAATTCAAATCTTAAAAAAAAAACAAATAATAATATTCACGGAACGATTAGAATTTTGAGGTTATAAAGAACCATTTTGAATGTAATACAGTTGTTTTAAAGAACCATTTTTTTTTTCCATGTTAGCTTTGCTTAAAATAATTTAATCATGAATTAAATCAATTTAATATTTCAGAATTTAAATTAACTAGCATTAAATAAAAAAAAAATACAATTGTTAATATTTTGATGCCACTGTTAAAACTACTTTAATATACCCAACCTATGTTAAGTACATATTCATAAAGATGTTAAGTAAATGATATCTTTTATAATAACTAATATTAGGATGAGTTATGAGATCAATTTTAAATATTCAAGGAAATATACAAAATGAATTGCTGAAGTAATCTTATAAGTTTTCTTACGAATTGGTAGGGTAAGGTGAAGTAAGGGCATCAATAATGGGATCTAAGCACAATATGTACGCCACTTAGATCACGGCTGGGATGGGTAAAGAGGCGATTTCTCCAACGATATCTGGAGATCTATGATAATAATTGGAACATTGACTGTGTTGTTATTAAACTATTACACCTTGACTATCATAGGGGTTTGTGGTTGGGATCAATACTTCCCTTCCCACAATTTTTTTTTTATTATTTTATCGGGAGTCTATAACATTATTTGTTTACGTCTTGGATTGTAACCATCAACTTCAGTTCATAATGAACCCGAACCCCCCTCCCGACTGCCTTGCTAGCATATCAATGGCTCCCTTGTTCATTAGTTCAGAAGAATATCCCATCTTCTTTGACAATCCAAGTTCATGCTATGAAACCAGATTTATTTTAAAAACGGGTAGTAGTACTTTCTTTGTTTAGAGTATTTTATTTGGCATTTCGTAGTTTTGAACATTACAGTATGTGGGATTAATATCGAATTTCCCTGTTGTTCGTGCGGTCAGCTGAACGTTGCCTTTTCGCGTTTTAGAGAACCGCCTTCGTTGTTTGTTTTTGCGGCGGAAAACTAATCGAAAAACATTGTTTATCACATCACTCTCTACTAAGTTTATCTGAAGGCATTAAATTGGGGCGGGACGAAGTTCGCCGGGTCCGCTAGTATGATATAAGAAAACTTTGTTCAGAAATCCGCGTAATAAATGGAAAACATAATCTTAAAATCGGTAAACTAAGACGTAGCTGACTTTTACTTTTATGCAGGGTGGCTAGTGAATGTTGCTACGTTAAATTTTTTTAAATATTTTGTATTCAGATAAATTACTTCATCTTTACTTATTTGAGAAATTACGTTACTAACGTTACACATTTAGCCGTATCAAATAAAATACACCCTCATTTGACCATGAGGATATCATAAACTCAATTGTTTACCTCTAATTAATGATTTTTATAACTACTAAGAATATAACGAACCAAGTCCGTGTAACGCAAACCCCAGTGTAAATATCTCTTTTAAAAGCTTAGAACTTAAAGAATTCAAAATATAAAATTCAACAAATTTTGAAGCTTTCCCTTTGACGTTTGCAATTAGAAGCATTAAACACTCTGGCGCCACCTGTACCATGACCTAAACTAGCTTATTTCTTATAATTGACATTGAAATGTTGCCTTATGCAAAGGTCGCAAAGATACCAATTCCGAAAAAAATCACGGTGTTTAATTTAATTCGCTGTAATTCTATAACAGGAAATTTCCAGTTACGCTTTGTCGCTTTTTCTATTTTGTTTACCGAAGGCAAATATCCAAATGCTTTAAATTTGTTACATACATACAACAAATATATCCTAAAGGTAAAACAGCAATATTCGTGTTGTTGTTTATACAGCCCTTTAATGAATACTGCTATTTAGAATACACAATGTACACAATTAACTTTAGTATCGCTAAAGTCTACTAAAAACTGAAAAACACGAAATGATTTTCAAAGGAAAATATATACATATGTTTGAGCTCCCATCACACACCACACCATCCCCATACCAGCATTGGACAAAAATAGATGGAATATAATAAAGGAATATAAATACAGTTGAACTTCTCTATAACGTAGTCACTGGTGATCGCCGATTTCTACGTCATAGAGAACATTCGTTAAGAGTGGTAAAAATGTGTGAAAAACGTAAGGCAAATGCTGTGTTTCTTAAAAAAAAATCTTTACAGAGAGAAATTAGCTATAAATAAGTTCGACTGAACAATGAAATTATTTATCTAAATGCATTATGATGTGCTGATTTCAAATATGTTATCGGTTTTAAACGGTTTTGCAAACGGTTGCAAAATTCACCTTTTTCTTGTCAGTTGATACGACCCAAAAGTGTACCACATAGAAGAAGTCACTTGAGACATTATGTTTCTTTGAACCAAATTAAAATAACGCCTTTTCTTGCACCTTCCATATAAATATACTACTCCGCCAACTTTAGAAATCGAGTAAAAATATCATACTTCAAAATTTTATGTATTACTGAAACTTTGGAACATCAAATCGTCCCCTTAATAAAATGTGTATAATTTTTTTGGTGTTTTGAGAAAATCGAGTTTAAAGTTTTCGTCAAAACGGATGTCTATGAAATTTTCGAAGAAAAAATTATATACTTCCTTTTCCAATGACCTTTTGACGCACTTTGTGGAAGTAGATTTCGACGAAACTTTGACCAGGCATAGAATCAATGGTGGAGATTCTAAATCTATATATATAAAATTCTACTGTACGTGTGTTATGACTGAACTCCTCCTAAACGGCTGGACCGATTTGAATAAATTTTTTTGGGTGCGTTTGGGTGGCGCCCCGGGTGGTTTAAATTTACAATTTGGTCCAATTGAAAAAAGGGGCGTGGCACCGCCGCTACAACGTGAAAATTAAAAGGGCTATATCTCATGAACTATCAGAGGTATGAAGATGAGATTTGATATACATATATGTTGTTGGAACAGTATTAATTACAGCCAGGGTGGAGGTTGGCGGTGCCACGCCCTCTTTTCTAAAATCGCTCCAACGGCTTTTCTAATAGACCAATTCATACGAAAATTTTACCAAGTGGTATTGTTGACCTGTTGATAGTCCCTGGCTATATTTGGTTGTGATTGGATAAAGGGGCGAGGCACCGCTCATACAACTTGAAAATCGAAAGGGCTTTATCTCATGAACTATCATAGGTATAAAGATAAGACTTGGTATATATGTGGTTGGAGCATTATTAATTACAGACAAAGTGGAAGAAGGCGGTGCCACGCCCCCTTTTCAAAAATCGCTCTGACGGCTTTTCTAATAGACCGATTGATACGAAAATTTTAACAAGTGGTACTGTTGACCTGTAGATAGTTCCTGGCTACATTTGGTTGTGTTTGGATAAAGAGGCGTGGCACCGCCCATACAACTTGAAAATTACAAGGGCTATATCTCATGAACTATCAGAGTTATGAAGATGAGAGTTGGTATATATGTTGTTGTTGCAGTATGAATTACAGTAAGGGTGGAAGTGGGCTGTGCTAAAATAAGTAGTTATAGCTGTCAAAATTCCACAGTATATTGCAGCTCTGAGTGTTGGCATACGGAAAACAATGTCAAAAATATACCATTCTCTTCGTATTGGTCTCCAAGCATCGGAATAGTAGGTAAAAATTAGAGCCGGAGCCCATAGATCTGAAGGTTTTAATATTTGCTCATTGTTAAAAAAATATGTCTACCTGAAATCTTCATGCTTCCCAGCGCGAACTAGGAATTGATTTTATACATATTGTTTCCTAGTGAAATTTTCTAAGAATTCATCGTAGATTCCGATATTGGTATACGATTACCCCGTTTTTTTCGACGCGAAAGTAAAAAGTGCCGAGGCTCTGCCCACGCACTTCAATATTTAACTTTTTAACTGTATCAAATAATGGTCCGTAAACCAGGAAATTTAGGGCACATGGTAGCTGCGAATACTAAAACAGTGATTTGTTTTTAATTTACTTTACAGATATGTATTTTTTAATGACTTTACAGGAGAGCGAATCGGTAATAAATCCTATAGATAATATGCTCATTCTGTTCGCCAAACTTATGGAGCTCTTTGTGAAGTATAGGGTGCATATAATCATCCATCTGAGCAGCTAATAAAAGCCATTGACGCTGTAGACGTAAGTGTGACAGGGGACTCGAATTTATCGAACCGACGCCGTTTTCAGCAACTCGGTCTCTGCAAATGCTGAGGAAAGATCTTAGTCTACATTCATATAAAATCCAACTGGTAGAAGAACTAGAGCAATTGATTTCTTTTATTTATCATGTCATTGCACATTATTTGAAGGAGAGATGGTTCCGATACGACGGCGTAATATGCCATGCAGCGCGTGAGATCATCACTTTGTTAAGCCAAACGTTGGTGACCGAATTATCTCAAAAAATAGTAATACGAGTTTAATATTTAGAGAGTATTCGGGTATATTCTTGGTCCGTATGAGAAGAAGACATGGCAAAGGAGGTTTTTATGGCTAAAGGAATGAAGCTTCAAACGAAATTTTCATTTGCGGTCAATAGGAGGAGAAGGCATAACAAAAGTGATTTTTACGCCCAAAGACATAGTTAGTATACAGACGGTTCCCGCTACTACAGATAAATATAAATATTGAATTTTGATCTTTAGAGGAATTTCTGTTTGTGAAAAAGTGTTTTTTCTCCCTACACACAGGCTAAACTTAATTTACATGTCGAAACTGTTGATATGACTTTGATGATGAACTTTTTACGATTGTCATAGAGCCTATCATATTTATAATTTAAAACAATAAAACTTAATTAGTTAACTTCCATGTTAAGGAGTTACTTGAAATTAGTTACATAAGTTAATAAACTCAACATATTATTGTCGAGCTTAAGTACCGTTTTAAAGTACTTTGTGGACCTAAATGTGAAATATATTACAAGTTACTATGCAATAGCGAAGCATTGCCGGGCCCACTAGTATGCAATAAAAAAATAATGGTGTATGAGCACATACACTATTGTTATATTAAGGGGACGAAATATGGTTAAATTAACGCTATGTACTAATTTCAAAACATTTCTTTGACAATATTAAAAATTGGTGAACATTTTTTAAACATTAATCTGTTGTAGATAACTTTTAACTCTTCAGCAGAAGAGTAAAATAATGTACTAATATATTTTTAATTACTTAGTTCGCTTCTCAGCAATCATATGTTATGATTATATATCTTCTAGGCTGCTTCTCCAATTCTTTACACCAAGCACTGCTGCGTTCTCAGTAACCTGATCTTTCCAACGGAGTTTTGGGCATACTCTTCTTCGTGGTCCATCGAGTTTATTGATGAATACATTTCGCGCTGCAGTATTTTCATCCATGTGTTTAAAATAATCTAGCCCACGCAGCCGCTGTACTTCTGGCATACTGCCAGAACGGATTAATCTACTTGTGTATTTGTCCATTATTCTGAACCATACATCAAGACAGGTAGAATCAGTATCTGGTATAGCTGGATTTTCGTTCGTCTAGAGGGGACTCTGTCATTAAATCCCTTGCTTAGTCCGCAGAGCTGACGTTATTTGTTTTATTAGTGACGAAGTCTGATCATCTCTTCTTCTTAATTGGCAACAGCATCAGAAATTCATCTATCAGAAGCCGTACGTGGAAAAAAATTCCAAGCGCTTCAGTCTTTTGCGCTCTGTAGGTAGTTAGTCGCACCAAGTTCAGATAACAGCTCTTTACCTGGTCCATCCAACGAAGTTTTGGTCGACCCCTTCTGCGCCGCCCATCTAGTTTATTGACGAAGACCTTACGAGCTGGAACATTTTCATCCATTTGTACAACGTGTCTAAGCTAGCGCATTTGGTCTATTCCAACACACTTGACTATGTCGATGTCGTTGGACAGCTTACACAGCTGGTGGTTCATTCGACGACGATACTCATCGTTAACGATGATGGGTCCAAATATTTTGAGATGTATTTTTCTCTCGAAGACTACCAGAATAGATAGATTCGCTTGAGTCATTACCCAGGACTCTGCGCTGTACAGCAAGACAGGTAGAATTACTGTCTGGCACAGTTGGATCTTTGTTCTTCGAAAGATGGCTTTGTCATTAAATCGCTTGCTTAGCGCAGCTGCAGTTTGCGATCAATAACCGTCTCTTGATTTCCAGACTGACATTATTATATATGTTTATGGCGGAGCTAAGGTAGGCAAATTCGTATACAGCTTAAAAGTGGGAAGAAAAGAGAAGATTTTTTGTTTTTTTGAAAAAAATAACTAGGTTTTGTCCTTATTTTTCACCAGACCCACTTTCGCCGACTGTTTTTCAATGGTCGAAAAGGCCGCAGTAACCGCAGTAAGATGTTACCATCTCGAAATCCACGGCCAATAATATCTATATCATCGGCATACGCAAGCAGCATGTGACTTTTGTTAAAAATGGTACCATTCCTGTGAAAAGCTGCCTTCCGCATGATCATCTCCATTACGATGTTAGTAGAAAATCAGTCAGACTTTTGCGTGTTTTCACTGAAGACTAGGGTGTCCCATTCAAAAAAAAATTTTGGGGATCATTCTTAATTTGAATACTCATAAGGCTAAGAATTTTTGAGAATTTTTTCAGATTTTTCGGAGGTGGTTTAGAGGTCGCGCAAATTGATTTTATACCAAAAATCTACCTTTTTGGACTTTTTTTGAATTTTGCTTCAAAATTGGTAAAAAATAGATATTTCTTTAGCTTCTGAGTCAATATTCTTAAAGAAAATTTTCCGATCTTTAATTTTATGTGCATAAATAATAAGTTTCGGCAATGATTTTGCACATTTTGACAATTTAATAACGGTTTTTCGTAAATCTATATATATAAAAATGGTGGCAAAAATGTATAGTAATTCATCAATAGAGAACGGTTGGACCGATTTTGCTGAAATTTTTTTTCAGTTGTTCGTAATTGACAGGAGAAGGTTTATGTAAAATTTTGGGAAATTCCTCCGGAAAAGCCGGAAAATTGCAAAAACCGAAAATTGCTTTTTTGTATGGAATTTTGTGTGCAATTGTTACGAATGGTTTTTATAAAATTTTTTTGGAAAATTCCGGAAAAATTCGAAAAATTTCAATACTATTTTTCGATGAAATTTTGCTTTTTGTCGTACGATTTGATAGTTTTGAACGATGTAACTTGCGAAAAATTTCGTATAATTATTCCGAAACGACTTTTCGAATGGAAAAATAGATAAATTGTCGGTGGAAAACTCGGAAAATTCCGAAAAAATCGGAAAATTAGATTTTTTTCGATAATCGAAAATTAAATTTTTGTCAGTTTTCGAATGGAAAAATATAAAATTTTAGTTGGAAAATTATGAAAAATGCCAAAAAAATTTATTTTTTTATTCGAAAAAACTTTGCTTCTTATCGTATATTTTTGTAATTTTCGGCGATGTAAATGTGAAAAATTTCGAACAATTATGACTTTTCGAATGGAAAAATAGAAAAAACTGGAAGTTTTGGAAAATTCCAGAAAAAATCTAAAGATTTGGATGCCTTCGACGAAATCTTCCATTGTATCGCTTGATTTAATGATTTCAGACGACGTAAAGGTGCAAAATTCGTTGTGTTGCTGAAAAATTTCGGATTATTGTGAAATATATAAATATTAAAATAGTGTGAAAAATTTATAGTAATTTATCAAGAGAGATCGTTGGCCCAGTTTGCTCTATTTTTTTTCAATATTGGCAGGAATTTTTTATGCGTCAAAATTTTGGGAAAATCCTTAGGAAAAGCCGGGAAATTTGAGTGCAATTGTTACGAAATGGCTTTTCGAATGCAAAAATAGAAAATTATTAGGGAAAAACTCAGAAAATTCCGGAAATGCGCAAAAAATTTGATTTTTTTATCGACGAAATTTTGCAGTTTTCGCATGATTTCATGATTTTGATGTTGGTTGGAAAATTTAACGAGATAAATAATGTCTCTATATTTATATAAAAATGGTGTTATAGTAATTCATATAGTAATATATCAATTGAGAACGCCTGGACCGATTTTGCTGAAATTTTTTTCAGTTGTTCGCAATTGCCAGGAGAAGGTTTATGGGAGAGAAAATTTTGGGAAATTGGAATAACCGAAAATACCTTTTTTGTGTGCAATAATTGCAAATGACTATTCAAATGGAAAAATATAAAAATTTTGTTGGAAAATTCCAGAAAAATTAGAAAATTTTTAATTTTTTATTCGACGAAATTTAGCTTTATGTCGTATGATTTGATAGTTTTGGACGATGTAACTGCGAAAAATTTTAGATTATTATTCCGACATGACTTTCTGAATGAAAAACTATATAAATTCTTGGTGGAAAACTCGAAAAATTTGGATTTTTCGAATAGGACATGGTTGTTTTTAGGGAGAGTTATTTACTAGACTAATGCCTCCTATTAGGTAATCAAACTTTGCTCGACGTACGCGTCGTGCTATAATTAGTCAGAACGTCCGTAATAATCAAACGCAAAAGTAACGTGTCAAAAAAATTAATGAAGACGTGCCCATATTGCACAGTTTCGCGCTGCACAATCACCACCTCAAATTTGACAGAATGTAACTAGAAGAAGACCAGTCGTAAACATAGACTAGAATCGCGCTGCTTTTGAATACGATTCCACAATCGCCTACAAAGATCTTCGCTGCGTTGATATCGGTTCATTGTCTGTCGTATGCCAGCATAGCAATCCACTGAAGTTACAATCGGAAACTCCCGGCTTATGCTGCTACTCATTTCGAGGTGAGATCCCAATCTATTTTAAGATGAGATCCTTTTTGCGATCGAACTTTTTTGTTAGGAGATAACTGCATTTAAAGTTGTTGATATGAATATCGACGACTTCACAGCTAATGCAGGGTGAGAATGTGGAATCACACGATATTGTTCGTCGGGAGACTCATCGGTCATATGATGCACTTCAATACCCGTTGATGTTCTGCCGTGGAGAGGGTGAATATCACCACAATTCAAAGATAGTCAATACAACGACAGGTTTGTTTACAAGTCATCAGGAAAAGAAACGAATAAAAAGGTTAGCTCAAATAATTTTTATGCGTATCAATTTCAAATTGCGTTAGCTGTTGCACCATCTGCTGCCACTTTGTTGAAAGGCGGTCGAACTGCACACTCCGCTTTGAAGTTGCCGATGAATCTTCTCACAGTTGACAAGCCATTGGGCACAACATCCAGAAGTTCAGCGATAGCGAAATTGTTGCGAGAATGCAAAATTATCATTTGGGATAAATGCACGATAGCGTGTCAACAAGCTTTGGAGGCAGTTGAACGAAAGATGAAGGATTTATGAGGTGATTCGAAACGATTTGATGGGGCTATAATATTTCTGTCGGAAGATTTTCATCAAACGCTTCCCGCCATCCTAAAATCTACTAATGTCTTTGTGGCGGAATAACAAGAAGTTGATATGAACCACGAACATGAGAGTCACGTTGCAAAACGACCCATCGGCTACTGCATTTTCAAAATATCTACTGGCGCTTTGTAATGGCCAAATTCCTGTTGATGTTTCAACTGGATTGATGACGTTTCCGTCAATTTTTTTCAAAGGAGAGGAAGTCTTTTTACCTCGAATTTCTATTATTCCAACCGATTTTCCCTTCCAATTCTAGCAAATTCAATTCCCCATTCGATTGGCTTTTGGGATGACAATCAATAAATCGCAAGGCCAATCATTGGAAGTTTGTGGGATCAACTTAGAATTTCTCAGTTTTTCGCGTGTCTTCATTGTTTGTTTTAGCGCCGGAAAACAAATCGAAAAACATTGTTTATCAGACCGCTCTTCACTGTTTTCGATTAAATTCAAATTAGTCACATTAAAATTTGAACTATATGTGTTTTAATATTACTCTGGAGCTTATATGAAGGCGTTAACTTGGAGCGAGACGAAGTTCGCCGAGTCAGAAGTTGTATGGCAGAACAACGTTTGCCGGGTCAGCTAGTTTTCAACAAATATGGAAATAATGCTTTATAACTTTTAAAATTTGTATAAAGATTAAAAAAACTAATGATGCAGTTTAAAAGATTATGAAGTTTTAAATTAATTAGCAGAAAAAAATGAATTTTTTCTCATCGTTCTCGAGTTATACCCTTTTAAAGCTTTGTACGCATTGTATGAAATGTATAATACTATAAGGTGTGAACTAGGTTTGCATTGCTTTAAACTTTAAATAATTGGATTTAGGAAATGTTTTTACAAATAAAATAATAGTTACTTACCACTCATACATAACAATTATATTAAAAACAAAGAAAAATAGATTTGTTATAAATCATTAATTAGAGTTCTTGCGATGCTGCTCTACCCCCTGCAGTAAACTCTGAAAGTCTGTTTCAGAAGTTGTGATATTGATATAACTATTATTCAAGGCCACACCACGTTCTGCGACATCATTTACAACTTGCAATTGTTGAAATCTGTGTTTTGCTTCCTAAAATGATTTGTTGTTTTCCCATTTTTCTGGATCCGTTTGTAAAAAATCAGTAGAAATGTTGCAGGCTTCAAAAAAAGTTAGGCTGGGTTTTGTAATAAAACACTGAATTTGTTTATTTTACATCATGTCTTCTGTTAAATTTCCTTTCACTAATTCGTTGTTATTACTTGGTTCATGTAGGTTTCTAAGCATTAAACGCAAAGTTTTCGTATCACGTTCATCAAAAAACGATAAGGCAGCAAAAATCTCGGAAAGGTACCACTGATGACCCAGAAAGGTTTTCAGAGTCTCGCGTGCAACTTTTTCATTAAAGCGTTCGTAATCATACAATTGTTTCAAAAGTGTACTCGTAAGGTCATTTGTTTTATCAATGGATTCCCACCTTCTCAATCTCAAGCAAGCGTCTTCCACTTATCAGTTTACAAAAATTTTAATTGTATTGTGACTTGCTATCTCTGCCAAAAATAGGGTTGCAGTTTCCCCAAATCCAATAAATCATGAATTTTAGTTCGAGCCATATCAGTGTCACCTAGTGATAACGGCTTTTTGGCTACTTTTTTTGCTGTCCACAACTTGACAACACTTAAAACTAAGCTTTGACATACAATAAATACATTTTCAAATCTCATAATCTAAAGTTTACAACAAATCGGATGCCGAAATCTTATAGTACTAAAAATTTCATACAATGGGTGCAAAGCTTTAAAAGGGTATAACTGGAGAACGGAAAGAGAAAATTATATTGTTTTTTTTGCTAACTTATTTAAAACTTCATAATCTTTTAAACTGCATCATTAGTTTTTTTAGTCTTCATATAAATTTTAAAAGTTATAAAGCATTTTTTTTCATATTTGCTGAAAATTTACGAAAAACTGTTATATAATGTATCAAAATGTGCAAAATCCCTGACGAAACTTATTACTTATGCACATAAAATTAAAGATTTACTCAGAAGCCGAAAAAGTACCGATTTTTTTTAGCAATTTTCAAGAACAATTCAATAAAAGTCGAAAAAGCTCGATTTTTGGTACAAAATCGGTTTGCGCGACCTCTAAACCACATCCGAAAAATCTCATAAAATTCTCAAAAATACTTTACCTTATGAGTATCCAAATTAGGAAAGATCTTCCGAGAAAATCCAAATTTTTATTTTTTTTGGGACAACCTACTGAAGACGTTGTGTCAGTCAGTGTCATCCCGCAAAATCGTATTATCAACGTTCACGCAGTTCCCTATTTCACTCTGTCCTGGTTCACCGCGAAGGCTGCAGTCACATCCCGCAGTTTTCGACCGATTATGTCTTCGTCATCAGCGTAAGCAAGTAGCTTGTGGCTTTAGTTGAAAATAGTACCACTTGTGTTTACTGCAGCTTTCGCCATTATCCGCTCCTTCACAATGCACAGTGGTTCCTTTTTGGTTTTTTTTGGAATTAATTCTGTAACTTTTGAACGGATAATGCTATCTTGATGAAATTTGAAATAGTTAAAGCTGAGGTGTTTTCGAGATGATTTGGAAATATTTGGCTCCCTAGGGGGTGTGGGGGCCACTGCGTGGCCCTCCAAAGTTGGTCACCTCGGGTGTTTCAAAATTTCAAATGCTTGAGGAATGTGCATTTATGAACCGATTTAAAAGATATTTTGCATTTAGATAGTGCTTCGAAAAACCTTCAAAAAACATGCTTACATCCATATGTTATCTCATTTATGTCAAGAGATATTTGAAAAAATAAAAAAAATTGTGTCATTTTTGGACGAGGTTGATTTGGTATTTTTAAGGGTGTGAGCTCAGTTTTTCCTTGATTTTAAAGATATTTATATCGTTAGTTAGCTTATAAAATTCTGAATGAAATTGCTGAAAAAATTATGCAAATATTTTGTTCCAATCAAAAGTTATAAGCATCGCAAGTAAAAGTTTCCAAAAAAAGGCATATTTTTACTGTTTTTTTGCAAAAAGGCGACTACATTCTTTCGTTTGTAAAAAAAATATTTCTTCCGGGAAGTGGCAATTTCTTAATTATTCCTCATAGAAATGTTGATGCAGATGCATTTAATGCTAAATTTGAATCAGTTCAGCAAAATGGTTCCCCGGCAAGGGAAGTCAAAAATACCCCATTTTTGAAAAAAAAAAATTTTTATTTTTGAAAATTCTCAAATCGCAAAGCGCCAACGAGAAAGCTCATTATATATTTTTTTGACCACATATGTGGACTAGTTAACCGTAACGTATTTCAACATCCCTGCCATAAACAAAGACAGTGTGGCCATTTTAGTAAAAAATTCGGAATTTTGGAACATATTTTCCCCGTTTTGGGAATTTGGGTATTTGGTTATAAGATATGGCAACATATTGGTATTCGTTTCTTTAAGGACAATTTTATGTACTTTATTCCAATATTTCGTTAAGATATTCCAGTCCGTTTGAATTTTACGCTATTTTTCATATAAGATATTATTTCTCCTAAAAATACGTTTTGACCAAATTTTATATTTGACTCAGAATCATGCCCAAAATAAAATGTGCTTTTAATTAATTTTTGTAAATTATAAAACTTCATGTTGTTCCCTTTTCAACAATATGCAATACTTGTATGTCAAGAGTTTAATTATTGTTTATAATTATAATCAAACTTCACTACCTCTGTAAAAAGAGTATATATCGTGAAACATACATATATATGGGGGCTATATCTAAATATGAACCGATATGCTTAGTTTTGTTACCACATTAGAATAGTGTAAAAAAACTAAGATGTGCAAAGTTTTGTTAACATCAGAGCAAAAATGTGGTTTTTGGCAACAATAATCTATAAAAGGTTATGCTAATTTGTATGGGAGGTACCAGAAGGGGCGGGGCAAGTGGACCCATTATTTCAGTATATACTTCACGCTGTCAAATAATAATACCATCCAAATTTTAGCTTCGTAGAGCCCTCCAGCGTGAAGTTAGTGACAGAATAGTGGTTTTAGTAAAATAGGTCATTTTGTATGGGAGGTACTTGAGGGGGCGTGGCTATTTCGCCCATTTTCCAACCAACATTACGACTAGTGAATTTTATGCCACTGGTAAATTTCTATTCAAATTGATTAAGAACTACTCCAATTATCGTCTTAACCATTTACCCAGCCGGCCAGACGGACATAGCTTTATTGGGTTAAGAAGCCCCGAAACTTATTTGTTCTGAAGGAATCTAGGGTCTCACTTATATGCACTTATGGGCTTAACTTCTTCCCGTATAAAATTATATATTCCCTCTTCGATGTTACTGAGATTATATAAATTTTGTTCAAAATTTGTTAAAAATGGTAATAATAACAATAAAAAGCAGCAAAAACATTTGAATATTGCATTAAAAATCAAATATATAACTTTAAAAATAATTTTGCTGGATATGTTTATGCAATAAGAGACATTTTTCGTAGTTTGTCTCGCATTTCTGTGCATAGGGATTTATAAATCATAAATAAGTTAATTAAAGAGTCTATGGGCTTGTAAGTTTAATTAATAAGTAACGACTCCACAATAATTTTTTAGTCTCATGTGTACTAAAAATTTCTCTTATTGCATAATTATATTTAGCAAAATTATTTTATAAGTTATAAATTTGATTTTTAATGCAATATTCATATGTTTTTGTGGATTTTGTTTGTTATTATTACCATTTTTAACAAATTTTGAACAAAATTTGTATAATCTCAGTAACATCGAAGAGGGAATATATAATTTTATACGGGAAGAAGTTAAGCCCATCAGTGCATATGCATGAGACCCTAGATTCCTTCAGAAGAAATAAGTTTCGGGGCTTCTTAACCCAATAAAGCTATGTCCGTCTGGCCGGCTGGGTAAATGGTTACGACGATAATTGGAGTAGTTCTTAATCAATTTGAATAGAAATTTACCAGTGGCATAAAATTCACTAGCCGTAATGTTGGTTGGAAAATGGGCGAAATAGCCACGCCCCCTCAAGTACCTCCCATACAAAATAACCTATTTCACTAAAACCACTATATTGTCACTAACTTCCTGATGGAGGGCTCTACGAAGCTAAAATTTGGATGGTATTATTATTTGACAGCGTGTAGTATATACTGAAATAATGGGTCCGCTTGCCCCGCCCCTTCTGGTACCTCCCATACAAATTAGCATAACCTTTTATAGATTATTGTTGCCAAAAACCACATTTTTGCTCTGATGTTAACAAAACTTTGCACATCTTAGTTTTTTTACACTATTCTAATGTGGTAACAAAACTAAGCATATCGGTTCATATTTAGATATAGCCCCCATATATATGTATGTTTCACGATATATACTCTTTTTACAGAGGTAGTGAAGTTTGATTATAATTATAAACAATAATTAAACTCTTGACATACAAGTATTGCATATTGTTGAAAAGGGAACAACATGAAGTTTTATAATTTACAAAAATTAATTAAAAGCACATTTTATTTTGGACATAATTCTGAGTCAAATATAAAATTTGGTCAAAACGTATTTTTTGGAGAAATAATATCTTATATGAAAAATAGCGTAAAATCCAAACGGACTGAAATATCTTAACGAAATTTTGGAATAATGTACATATAATTGTCCTTAAAAAAACGAATAACAATATGTTGCCATATCTTACAACAAACTACCCAAATTCCCAAAACGGGTAAAATATGTTCCAAAATTCCGATTTTTTTACTAAAATGGCCACACTGTCTTTGTTTATGGCAGGGATGTTGAAATACGTAACGGTTAACTAGTCCACATATGTGGTCAAAAAAATATATAATGAGCTTTCTCGTTGGCGCTTTGCGATTTGAGAATTTTCAAAAACCAAATTTTTTTTTTTAAAAAAATGGGGTATTTTTGACTTCCCTTGCCGGGGAACCATTTTGCTGAACTGATTCAAATTTAGCATTAAATGCATCTGCATCAACATTTCTATGAGGAATAATAAAGAAATTGCCACTTCCCGGAAGAAATATTTTTTTTACAAACGAAAGAATGTAGTCGCCTTTTTGCAAAAAACAGTAAAAATATGCCTTTTTTTGGAAACTTTTACTTGCGATGCTTATAACTTTTGATTGGAACAAAATATTTGAATTATTTTTTCAGCAATTTCATTCAGAATTTTATAAGCTAACTAACGATATAAATATCTTTAAAATCAAGGAAAAACTGAGCTCACACCCTTAAAAATACTAAATCAACCTCGTCCAAAAATGACACCATTTTTTTTATTTTCTCAAATATCTCTTGACCTAAATGAGATAACATGTGCATGTAAGCATGTTTTTTGAAGGTTTTTCGAAGCACTATCTAAATGCAAAAAATCTTTTAAATCGGTTCATAAATGCACATTCCTCAAGCATTTGAAATTTTGAAACACCCGAGGTGACCAACTTTGGAGGGCCACGCAGTGGCCCCCACACCACCTCGGGAGCCAAATCATCTCGAAAACACCTCAGCTTTAACTATTTCAAATTTCATCAAGATAGCATTATCCGTTCAAAAGTTACAGAATTAATTCCAAAAAAAACCAAAAAGGAACCACTGTGCGCCGTAATAAAGCACATAAAACAAAGTCAGATTTTTGTTTTTGTTTTTTTTTTGATACGATGCTAAACTTAAAAAAAAAAACTTAATTTCCCTTTGCACCCCATGAATGAGGTATGGGATAGCTTCTCGCGTTGTTTTGAATTAACACGCTTTCTATTTTTAGATTCACAACTAACGGCACCTACTTATTTATCGACGAATGCGAACGTCACTGTTTTGAGAAGCTCTTACTAGACACGACGATTGAATCGACGCTTAACACTGCGAAGTTGCTGTCAAACAACATTCGAGGGGAGCCGACAATGAAAGAAAATTTTATTTATTTTTTTCTTTTAAGATGACTGGAGCCAGGTTTGAACCTGCGATCTCCCGCATGGTAGTCGCGTGTTCTAACCACTATGCCACGGCCGGTCCCAACGATGCTAAACTACTGCAACAAAAAAAGTAAACACAAGAAAGAGCTTTACTCCACCGCATCAGTTTTCGTTCGACATTTCAAACACTTGCGTATAAACCAGTAAGAAAGTTTCAGTCGGGCGACCCGACTTACATATACCATCACCCTCAGTAAAATAAAAAAAAATGCTATTATATTGATATTATTACTCGACTTCTAAAGTGGGTGGAGTGGTAAATTTGTATGGGAGGTACTAGAAGGGGCGTGTCTAGACTTCTAGGTTTATCCTCCAAAACTTTATCCTGTTATAGCTTTACTAAATACAGAGTTTGGGCACAATAGCGTTGGATGTATTGATATTATTACTCCATCTCTGAAGTGGGCGGAAAGGTACATTTGTATGGGAGGTCCCATAAGGGGCGCCGCTAGACTTCCAATTTTTTCTCCAAAACTTTATCCTGTTATAACTTAATAAAATACAGAATTGGGGCATGATCGTGCCGAGAATATTGATATTATTACTCCATCGTGTCTAGAAATCCAGATCTTTTCTCCAAAACTTTATCCTGTTATAGCTTTACTAAATACAGAATTTGGGCACGATCGTGTCAAGTTTATTGATATTATTATTCCATTTTCAAAGTGGGCGGAAAGTTACATTTGTATGGGAGGTACCAGAATGGGCGTGTCAAGACTTTCAGATTTTTTCTCCAAAACTTTATCCTGCTTGAACTTTACTAAATACAGAATTTGGTCACGATCGCGGTAGTTCTAATAATAATATTAATCGATTTCTAAAGTGGGCGCTACCAGATGTGTGTGGGAGGTACCAGATGGGGCGTTGGCAGACTTCAGTTTTTTTTCTCAAAAACTGTATCCTGCTATAGCCTTACTAAATTAATAATTAGGGTACGAGCGCGATGGATTTATTGATATTATTACTCCATATCTAAAGTGGGCGGAAAGGTGAATTTGTATGGGAGGTACCAGAAGGGGCGTGGCTAGACTTCCAATTTTTTTCCAAACTTTTATCCTGTAATAGCTTTACTAAGTACAGAATTTGGGTACGATCCCGTTGGGTGTATTGATATTATAACTCGTTTTCTAATGTGGGCGGAATAATGTATTTGTATGGGAGGTACCAGAAGGGGCGGAGCCATGTAGCCCATTTGCAATACCGTAAGTAGTTTTGGGGAAATATTAACTCGTGCAAAATTTCAAGACATTTGGTTGCGTCTTTCGAAAGTTATCGTGCGAACCAGCCGGACAGCCACCAGACAGACAGACAGACAGACAGACAGACAGACGGACTTGGCTCAAATGACTTAAAAAGTCATGAATCGAATTTAGTTCTAAGAAACCTAGGGTCTGAAGTGACTCCTTCTATGTGTTACACTTTTGGGTCGTATCAAATGATATATACCCTCATCCCTAAGGGTGATTGTATAAAAATACTAAGTTCGGATGCGGTGTACCTGCGGTTGTGGTCTACCGGTTTTGATCTCTGATGTATGTAAAACTATGAGGGTGAATTCGCTCATTTGTATGGGAGGTATCAGAAGGGGTGAGGCTGATGTTTCGGCTTTTTAAGTATATGCTTGGAAGTTATGGAAGAAATAATTATTTTCAAATAATAGGTAATTCTGTATGGGAGGTACGAGAAGGGGTAGGGCTATTCTGCCCATTTACATTCCCTTTGACTAGTCGTTTTGAACAAAAGCAATCCTGGTAAATTTTCATACGGATCAGTTAAGGTTTACTCGAGTTATCCTGCCCACCAGCCAGATAGACGGACGTAGCTCAATCGTCTTAAAAAGTCCTGGAACGAATTTGGTCTTAAGATACTTACCATCCCCTAAGGGTGATTATAAATATTCGCGAGAATCATTTCTATTTTGGTGTTTTGTTTCATTTTAAGTAGTTTCATTTAAAAAAACATTATTGTATTGATTTGACATAACTCAAGAACGACTAGTCCAAATCGTAGTTTTCGGGCTAAAAAGGCCCAAAAAGGGATAAAACTGGTACCATCACCCAGACCAAACGGCTAAAGATATAATCAAGAAAATTGAGGTAAATATTTTGTTTTTGGAATAGTTGTGTAATTTGAAGAGATTTTTCGAATTTCGTTCTTTAACGAAAAAGAAATAAAACCGGTACCATCATCCATAGAAAATATCTGACATAGAAGTGCGAATATGAGGGTGAGGATTTATTTTTTTGCAGTAGTTGTGCGATATGAAATGATTTTTCGAATTTCGTACTTTAAGGGGAATAAAGGCCAAAAAGGGATAAAACTGGTACCATCGTCCAGACAAAACATCTGAAGGTAGAAGTGCGAATATGGAGTGAGGAGGGGATTTTTCGAAATTCGTAAATTTGGAGATAAAGTAAGGGAAAAAGTTGTCTACCATTCACCTGACTAAACGCCTAGTTGCAAACACAAAAATCGGCGTGAATATTAATCAGCAGAAAAAGAAAAAGATAATTCGTGAGATTAGCTGTGAAGCAACGCGTGCCGGGAAAGCTAGTCTTAAATAATAACACTGTGGTAAATGAACGGACTCAACGGTTTTAATATAATTCGGACACGAGTAATCGAACTGCATCATTAGTTTTTTGATTTTTAAAACTTTTTTCTTAGTTTGTTTTTTTACTCAGAGTAGTCTTTTAAGTAATGGGCTCCCCTCTTGTAAGGACAAGGATGGAAATCTGCTTACAGATACTTAGAGTTTGCTGCATATATGGACAGAACACTTCCAGCAACTGCTGGTTCCAGAAGGCAGCGCACGTGAAGGTTTCACGCCAATTGCCCACCACCACCAAGTCAAGCCGAGGTTAGAAGAAAAATATCGCGACTGAAAAACAATAAAGCAGCCGGTGCCGACGGACTTCCGGCAGATCTATGTCCTGTGCTGAAAAAAGGTGATCCAAGTGTGTGCTCCAACTACCGCGGAATCAGCCTTTTACCCATCTCATATTTGGTCCTATCGAGTGTGCTATGTGAAAGACTAAAGCCAGTGTTATCCAACCTGATCGGACCTTATCAGTGTGGCTTTAGACCTGGTAAATCGAGAACAGACCAGAAATTCACACTTCGGCAAATCCTGGAAAAGACCCAAGAAAAACAGATGGACACGTACCATATTTTCGTCGATTATAAAGCTGCCTTCGACAGCCCGATACGGCAGAAATTACTCGAAGCCATGGCTGAGTTTGGTATTCCTGCGAAGCTGATGACGCTGACCGACACGAAGTCTTCAGTGAAGATTTGCAAGGACCATTCTGTAATAGACGAGGCCTTAATCAAGGCGACGGCCTATCGTGGGACCTGTTCAACATAGTGATGGAGATGATAATGATGAAAGTTGCAGTAAACACGAGTGGTACGATATTCAACAAAAGCCACATGCTACTCGCGTACGCTGATGACGTAGACATCATCGGTCGAAAACTGCGGGATGTGACTGCTGCCTTCTCAGGCATACAGAAGGAATCAGCGAAAATGGGTCTAACGGCGAACGAGGACCAACAAATCCAGCTATACCAGATACTGGATCTACCTGTCTTAATGTATGGTTCAGAATGCTGGGTTATGACACGAGCGGATGAATAGGTTCTGGCAGAATTCGAGAAATAAATACTCCGTAAAATATATGGGCCCATCATCGTTAACGGAGAGTGTCGGCGTCGTATGAATCATAAGCTGCATGAACTGTACACTGACATTGAAGTGGTCAGACGCATTAAGGTGCAGTGGTTGCGTTGTCTAGGTCATGTTGTACGCATGGACGAAAATGTTCCAGCTCGAAAAGTCGTCGACAATGAACTCGATGGACGGCGCAGAAGAGGGCGACCGAAACTCCAACTCCACTCCAGAACTTGGTGTGACTAACTGGAGAAGAAGCGCAGAAGATCGAGGCGCTTTTAATATTTTTCTATGTGCGGTATATAATTCAGTGGGATTGCAAAACAGTGCCAGCTAAGTAAGTCTTTTAAGTGAAGGTTTTAAAATTTTTAAATAAGTTGCTAACATAGTAACACTTTTTCTTATTTTTGTTCAAAAACTTGAAAGAAAACGGTTTACTCGGTTTTTTGCTAATTAAGTAGTTTTAAAATAATGTAAATTTTCAATAAAACCGAAACTGGTTTTTCGAAAAGGCTATTGTTCATATTCCCTACCTAGCACCAATCCTTGAAATTTAACATAAAAGTCAAAATAAGAATGGATGACTTTTTTTCCCCACAAATTTCCTCTTCACCTCATAGCGAAAAGCTTAAGTATTAACTTTGAGGTAAGCATTTATAAAAGGAAATCTTCGTCACATTCATCTTAACTCTTCGTTGTTGAGCCACATTAACGTTGTAACTTCGATTTATGAAAGGCATGCCATAGCACTAAGCTACCACATGGTGAGAATATACATATTTTAGTCAGTTCATCCTATTTGAATTACTATACTGATATTTTGGACAGTTTTTTGCAAATCTTGATTAATTACATCACTGCCCCCGCCTACCTAAAGTTCATATTGTTATCTGACAATATTTACGACCTTGTGCCTTGTTCAAATCGCATCATATTTACTCATCCCATCGTCCTGACATTTAATTACATTTAGTTTAGCTGGATTTAATATATGTCCCTTTCTGTCACCCTGTAACATGTAGATTTATGTTTCCCGCAGTTTGTTTTTTTTTTTCATTGCACATTATGTGGTTTTGCTAAGTCACAGCACAAATGTTAATTACTTTTTTTAATGGACATAGTTTCCGTGGAAATTTCATTTGATGCCTTCGCTGGAATGTAAATTACTATATGTATAATTGTATAGTGCAACAAATGTGTCTCATGAGTGGTTTACACTTAACAATTACAACTTTAGTAACTAAACATAATCCTAAGGGCGGTTTTAATGAGAAAATTAAATTAAAAATATAAAAAAATAACAAATTAGTTTTGTTAAAGTTTATACAGATGAAGCAACGCTTAACGTAGTTATAATGAAAATAATGTATACACTATGCAATCAATGATGCTGTATTATGGACAACAAAATAACCTTGAAAAATAAAAGAGGCAGTATAGCAACAAATAATCTATATATATAAAAATGGTGGCAAAAATTTATAGCAATTCATCAATTGAGAACGGTTGGACCGATTTTGCTCAAATTTTTTTTGAGTTGTTCGTAGGTTTATGTGAAAGAAAATTTTTGGAAAATCCTCCGGAAAAGTCGGGAAATTGGAAATATCGAAAATTGCTTTTTTGTATGGAATTTTGTGTGCAATTGTAACAAATGGCTTTTCTAAAAGAAAAATAGATTTTTTTTTTGGAAATTCCGGAAAAATTAGAAAATTTTTACTTTTTGTTTCTTACGATATTATGAATTTTATGGTATGATTTCATAATTTTGGACGATGTAACTGTGAAAAATTTCGGATAATTATTTCGAAACGACTTTCTGAATGGAAAAATAGAAAAATTCTCGCCGGAAAACTCGGAAAATTCCGGAAAAACACGAAAAAATTTGGATTTTTCGGCAAAATTTTGTATTGTATTGCTTGATTTTATGAAAATCGCAAGTTTAATTTTTGTGCAATAGTTCCGCAGCGTCTTTTCGAATGGAAAAATAGAAAATTTTGGTTGGAAAATCATGAAAAAAATTCAAAAATTTTTATATTTTTTCGGCGAAATTTTCCACTTTATCGTACGTTTTGTTAATTTTTGGACGATGTAATGTAAAAAATTTCGGATAATTATTCTATAATGACTTTTCGAATGGAAAAATAGAATAATTTTTGGTGGAAAACTCGGAAAATTCAGGAAACAAAATCGACAGATTTGGTTTTTTTCGACGAAATTTTCCATTGAGTCGCGTGATTTGATAATTTCAAACGACGTTAAGGTGAAAAATTCGTTGTGACGCTTGGAAACTTTTGGATAATTGTGAAAACAAATTGGTGTGAAAAATTTATTGTAATTTATCAAGTGAGAAAGGCTGGCCCTTTTGCTCAATTTTTTTTCATTTGTAGGGAATATGCAGGAGAAATTTTATCTGGGAAAAACCTACGGAAAAGTCGATTGAAAAATTCGATAATTGCTTTTTTGTATCGAATTTTGTATGCAAGTGTTCGGAATGGCTTTTCGATTGAAAAAATAGAAAATTCTTAGCAAAAAACTCAAAAAATTCCGGTTAAACGCAAAAAATTTGATTTTTTATCGGCGAAATTTTTGCAGTTTTCGCATGATTTGATGATTTGGACGATGTTAAGGTGGAAAATTTCAGCTAAATTTTGGTTGGAGAATTTAACGAGATAAATAATAAAATATATATTGATATTCTAAGCAATATTTATAAATTTGATAATTTTTTCAGAAAATGAGTTTACGTGTTAAAAATAAGGTTATACAATTGTATTGCAGGCATTCATTCCGTAACGACTATAGTTTTTAGGGAGAGTTATTTGCTTGACTAATGCCTCGTATTAGACGACAAAACCTTAGATGACGTAATCTTCGTGCAATAATTAGTCAGACAATACACAGTTCATCCATGCCAAGGTGTTTGCTTCAAAATTTGCTCTCCTTCAATTCCCTGCATATTGTGCTGTGCTGTGCGCCGCATTTCAGGAGGCTTGCCAAAATTTAAATTTGCTTGAAAACGGACTTAATATTCGCCGATGTGGCCGTTTCTGCGTCAGCGATTCAAATTCTTACATTGTGCCAGTTCATGTGCGGCAATCTGCTGACATTGGGAATGCCAGCACCAAATCGTTCGATGCAAGATGCATTCACAATCGAGATGAGCTGATCGAAAGAGATCGAACAAATGTGCCGCTGTTAAATTCCGAGTACAAGAACGTGTACGCTTCCCTGATGAAGGTTGTTGACGATGAAACGGGAGGCATTTACTTTCTCGATGCTCTCGGTGGGACAGGCAATACATCTTTTTGTTGATTCTGGCGACAATTCGGTCAAGACCTCAAATAACGTTGGCCGCTGCATCCTCTGGCATGGCTGCCACATTGTTGGAAAGCAGTCCAACTGCGAATTTCGCTTCGAAACTGTCGATGAATTTTCTCGCGGTTGAAAAGCCAAAGTACACAGTGTCTAAGAATTCGGCAACAGCGAAATTGATGCGAGAATGCAAGATGATGAATAAACGATCTTTGGAAGTTACGAGGTGATTTAAAACGATTTGGTGGGGCTATGATATTGCTCACGAAATTTACTGTTGTCGATTTACTTATACCATGCTTGAAATCGTCGTCAATGTCATGAAGTTGAAATTGACCACGAACATGAGAGTTGCCTTGCAGAACCTCCCATCATCGGCTGAATTCTCGAGACAACTGCTGGCACTTGGCAATGGCCAAATTTGTGTTGATGTTTCGACTGAAGTGTTCCCCGCCATGGCACAAAATTATAAAAATCTCGATTGGAATTATCAACGGGCAGTACTAGCAGCGAAGAATAAGGACTTCGATAGCATGAATTTCATTTCAGAAAGTCAAATCGCTGGAGAACAGCATTCGCACAAATCTGATTACAGCGTGACCAACAAGGGATGAAGCGACCAACAATCCGACCAAATTTTTCAACCCGCTTGATGTGCCGCATAATTTACAGATGAAGGTGGGATCGATCACAATCATATAGCTTAATCTGAAAGAACCGAAATTGTGCCGACGATCATCAAGGGCAAATTCAATGAAAAGGAAGTCCTTATCTCACGAGTTCCAAGTATTCCAACTGATCCTCCATTCCAATTGTCTTTGGCAATGACAATCAATAAATCGCCAGGCCAATGGTTGGAAGTATGTGGGATTAATATCGAATTTCCCTGTTGTTCGTGCGGTCAGCTGAACGTTGCCTTTTCGCGTTTTAGAGAACCGCCTTCGTTGTTTGTTTTTGCGGCGGAAAACTAATCGAAAAACATTGTTTATCACATCACTCTCTACTAAGTTTATCTGAAGGCATTAAATTGGGGCGGGACGAAGTTCGCCGGGTCCGCTAGTATTATATAAGAAAACTTTGTTCAGAAATCCGCGTAATAAATGGAAAACATAATCTTAAAATCGGTAATCTAAGATGTAGCTGACTTTTACTTTTATGCAGGGTGGCTAGTGAATGTTGCTACGTCAAATTTTTTTAAATATTTTGTATTCAGATAAATTACTTCATCTTTACTTATTTGAGAAATTACGTTACTAACGTTACACATTTAGCCGTATCAAATAAAATACACCCTCATTTGACCATGAGGATATCATAAACTCAATTGTTTACCTCTAATTAATGATTTTTATAACTACTAAGAATATAACGAACCAAGTCCGTGTAACGCAAACCCCAGTGTAAATATCTCTTTTAAAAGCTTAGAACTTAAAGAATTCAAAATATAAAATTCAACAAATTTTGAAGCTTTCCCTTTGACGTTTGCAATTAGAAGCATTAAACACTCTGGCGCCACCTGTACCATGACCTAAACTAGCTTATTTCTTATAATTGACATTGAAATGTTGCCTTATGCAAAGGTCGCAAAGATACCAATTCCGAAAAAAATCACGGTGTTTAATTTAATTCGCTGTAATTCTATAACAGGAAATTTCCAGTTACGCTTTGTCGCTTTTTCTATTTTGTTTACCGAAGGCAAATATCCAAATGCTTTAAATTTGTTACATACATACAACAAATATATCCTAAAGGTAAAACAGCAATATTCGTGTTGTTGTTTATACAGCCCTTTAATGAATACTGCTATTTAGAATACACAATGTACACAATTAGCTATAGTATCGCTGAAGTCTACTAAAAACTGAAAAACACGAAATGATTTTCAAAGGAAAATATATACATGTGCTTGAGCTCCCATCACACACCACACCATCCGCATACCAGCATTGGACAAAAATAGATGGAATATAATAGAAGGAATATAAATACAGTCGAACTTCTTTAGAACGTAGTCACTGGTGATCGCCGATTTCTACGTTATAGAGAACATTCGTTAAGAGTGGTAAAAATGTGTGAAAAACATAAGGCAAATGCTGTGTTTCTTAAAAAAAAAATCTTTACAGAAGTTCGACTGAACAATGAAACTTTTTATCTAAATGCATTATGATGTGCTGATTTCAAATATGTTATTGGTTTAAAACGGATTTCATTCAAAATTCATATTTTTCTTGTCATTTCATACGACCCAAAAGTGTACCATATAGAAGGAATCACTTTACACATTATGTTTCTTTGAACCAAATTGAAATAAAGCTTTTGAAAAAAAACTGGAAGTATAGCCACGCCTTTTCTGGCACCTTCCTTACAAATATACTACTCCGCCAACTTTAGAAATCGAGTAAAAACATCATACTATAAAATTTTATGTATTATTAAAACTTTGGAATATCAAATACGGTTGAATTAACACTATGTACTAATTTCAAAACATTTCTCTGACAACAATAAAGAATAAATATTAAAAATTGGTTAACAATTTTCAAACATTAATCTGTTGTAGATAACTTTTAACTCTTCTTCTGAAGAGTTAAAAGAGAGAGTAAAATAATGTACTTATATATTTTTTAATTACTTACTTTGCTTCTTAGCAATCATATGTTATGACTAGCTTTCCCGGCTCGCGTTGCTTCACCCGATCTTCTTAAGAATTTAAGCAGTACAGATAAACTGCAATGGAACGAACAACCCCCTAAAAGTACGAATTTTATATATTTTTGTATCGTATAACTTAAATGGACTAGTACCCCCTATAATTCTAATGGAAATATGCCCATATACGATTAAAGCTTTATCCGTTTGGTGTGGGTGATGGTACCAGTTTTTTTCCTTTTCATCCCTAAATTTTCGCATTTCTTGTGTCCATCTGGCGGCTTTATAATTCTAAAGGGAGCAATTCTATATAGATTTTCGTACCTCTACCTTTAGGCATTTGGTCTGGGCGATAGTATCCGTTTTATCCTTTTTTGGGAATTTTACCACCTAAAGAACAAATTTCGAATAATTACATTACATTGCACAACTAAAATATTCACTTCACTTTAGTACCAGTTTTATTCATATTATTAGATAGAGAGCATTTTCAAGTATAAAGCATTAGTCGATTGATCTGGATGATGGCGTAAGTTTTATTCTAAAAATTACGAACTTCCAAAAATGTATTCTTAGCTGACATTTACTCGAAAAGAGGAACAACCATCCCAAATTTTATCATCCTATCTACAGCCATTTCATCCAATCACTTAGTCAAGCAATTTCTATTAATATGACCGGCAAAACAATTTTTCCAAAAGGGGCGTGATAACGCCCATTTCACAGGGAGACGTAATCCCCTATGTACCATTTATATATGTAGCAAATCTCATCTACATACCTTACATGGCTCATAAAATATGACTGATTGAAATTTTGGTTTGTGTGAGAGGTGCCACGCCCCTTTGTCCAATTATGTTTTTATGTAGCCTATGATAGAGACTAAATGGAAAGTAAAACACAGTGAAAAATTTTTTGGAATCAGTCCATTTTTTCGCTGATAAAACGATTTTTTCAAAAGGGGCGTGGAGCCGCCCATTTTCTCATCTTCAAACCTCTAATGGATCGGGAGATATGACCGATTGAAATTTCGGTTTGTGTGGGCGGTGCCACTCCCCATTGTCCAACTATGTATTCATGTAGCCTATGATAGAGGCCCTATGGACAGTAACACAAAAATAAAATTGCAATCGGTCCAATTATTTGGCCCATATAACGATTTTTAAAAATGGGCGTGGCATCGCCCTCTTCCAACAACCAAAGTATTTTTTCTTATACGACCGATATACGTACCAAATCTCGACTTCAAACCTATAATGGCTTAAAAGATACAGTCATTTCAAAATTCGAGTTGTAAGGAGCGGTACCACGCCCATTTTACCTCCTTGCAGTCCGAATTTCCAAAAATCCCGTCTTAGTGCGCGCCTACGTCATAAAAGGAGCCTACATTCCAAATTTCAAGGTTCTAGCTTTAGTCGTATGGGCCGAGGAGTGATCAGTCAGTCACCCAAGCCTTTTATATATATAGATTATATATCTTCTAGGCTTCTTCTCCAATTCTTCACACCAAGCACTGCTACGTTCTCAGTTACCTGATCTTTCCAACGGAGTTTTGGGCAACCTCTCCTTCGTGGTCCATCGAGTTTATTGCTGAATACATTTCGCGCTGCAGTATTTTCATCCATGTGTTAAAAATAATATAGCCAACGCAGCCGCTGTACTTCAGACCGCGTCAATATCGGCATACTGCCAGAACGGATTAAACTACTTGTGTATTTGTCCAGGATTCTGAACCATACATCAAGACAGGTAGAACCAGTATCTGGTATAGCTGGATTTTCGTCCGTCTAGAGGGGACTCTATCATTTAATCCATTGCTAAGTCCGGACGCTGACGTTATTTGTTGTATTGGAGACGGAGTCTGATCATCTTCTTCTTCTTAATTGGCAGCAGCATCAGAAATTCATCTATCAGAAGCCGTACGTAGAAAAGAATTCCAAGCGCTTCAGTCTTTTGCGCTCCGTAAATAGTTAGTCGCACCAAGTTCAGATAACAGCTCTTTACCTGGTCTATCCAACGAAGTTTTGGTCGACCCCTTCTGCGCCGCCCATCGAGTTTATTGACGAAGACCTTACGAGCTTGAACATTTTTATCCATTTGTACAACGTGTCTAAGCTAGCGCATTTGGTCTTTTCCAACACACTTGACTACGTCATTGTCGTTGGACAGCTCATACAGCTGGTGGTTCATTCGACGAAGATACTGATCGTTAACGATGATGGGTCCAAATATTTTGGGAAGTATTTTTCTCTCGAAGACTACCAGAATAGATAGATTCGCTTGAGTCATTACCCAGGACTCTGCGCTGTACAGCAAGACAGGTAGAATTACTGTCTGGCACAGTTGGATCTTTGTTCTTCGAAAGATGGCTTTGTCATTAAATCGCTTGCTTAGCGCAGCTGCAGTTTGCGATCAATAACCGTCTCTTGATTTCCAGACTGACATTATTATATATGTTTATGGCGGAGCCAAGGTAGGCAAAATCGTATACAGCTTAAAAGTGGGAAGAAAAGAGAAGATTTTTTGTTCGTTGAAAAAAATAACTAGGTTTTGTCCTTATTTTTCACCAGACCCACTTTCGCCGACTGTTTTTCAATGGTCGAAAAGGCCGCAGTAACCGCAGTAAGATGTTACCATCTCAAAATCCACGGCCAATAATATCTATATCATCGGCATACGCAAGCAGCATGTGACTTTTGTTAAAAATGGTACCATTCCTGTTAACAGCTGCCTTCCGCATGATCATCTCCATTACGATGTTAAAGAGATCATCGCAAGACAGACTATCGCCTTGTCTAAAGCCTCGCTTGGTAGAAAATCAGTCAGACTTTTGCGTGTTTTCACTGAAGACGTTGTGTCAGTCAGTGTCATCCCGCAAAATCATATTATCAACGCAGTTCCCTATTTCGCTCTGTCCTGGTTCACCGCGAAGGCTGCAGTCACATCCCGCAGTTTTCGACCGATAATGTCTTCGTCATCAGCGTAAGCAAGTAACTTGTGGTTTTAGTTGAAAATAGTACCACTTGTGTGTACTGCAGCTTCCGTCATTATCCGCTCCATCACAATGTTGAAGAGGTTATACCATAGGCTGTTGGCTTGTTTTGGGCCTCGTCTGGTGTAGAAGGACTCCGTAAGGTCATTACGAGTCTTTATTGAAGACTTTGTATCTGTCAACGTCATACCGCAAAGGTGTGTCAGCTTCGCAGAAGTACCAAACTCATCCATGGTTTCTAGTTATTTCATCCGTATCGGGCTGTCGAAGTCAGCTTTATAGTCGACGAAGAGAGGCATGTGTCGATCTGTTTTTCGTGAGTCTTTTCCAGGATTTACCATAGTGTGAAAATCTCGATTGGACCTTATTGGATCACCTTTTTCCAGCACAGGATATAACATGTTTAAGTTACTAACATCGACAATGTACTTGTTAGGCTAAACCGAGCGAAGAAGCTGAAGTATACTCGTTTTCAGCTCATCGCCACCGGACTTAAAGAGCTCTGCCGGAAGTCCGTCGGCACCCGCTGCTTTATTATTTTTCAATCATCCTCAAACATTTGCGTGATACATTCACCAGCGCAGCTTTCCGGAACCAGGAATTGTTGGAATTGTTCTCTCAATATATGCAGCATACTCTACATATCTTTGACCCGAATTCCATCCCAACCCTATGTCGGTATGCCGGTATGTATTCCTTAGGCGCTCGTAGAATTCATCTTGAATTTTTGAGGATATCCACCAGTCGGATAGTGGCACCTTTTCTATCCGGAGTTCCAGATGCATATCCGTTAAGCATAGTCCTTATTACGTTTGCGTGGGTCGTCAACATTCAGTACATCCACTTTGATTTTACATCCCCGACTGCACCTAGCTTTCATGTTAGTGGATACAATTTGAACAGGATTAACCAACCACTGAGCTCGACCATTGTTGCAAAAAACTAATGCGAACTCCTCTCGATCAGCTGAAAAAATGTATCATTTGGGCAGTCGAAACATTAAATTGATTGTTCATCCCTTACACGACCCCAACATCGAATTCGGTTTCTTTATAAATGTCAAAAATACATTGCTTGGTCAACATAAATTTAGAACTCTTACAATAAATTTAAAAATATTTTCACCATTGTATTAATTATTACGATAAATTGTCTTGTTACTCGCTCTAGAATAGACATTTAAAAGTTATGTAGATACATATAAACTAAATAAGAGTCAATCATATCGTATGTCCGCAATAACAACAACTAAAGACGATGTTTTTAATTTACAGGTATCGTTAAAATGTAATTTCATGTAAAATATTATCAATCAAAGCTGCAAGTATTAGTTTACTGAAGTCAACAAAAATTTTTTTGATCTGTTGTGGTTAACGAATCGCGTTTTTAAAACTTTTTTGTCAAATATTCACGGTCCATTTTTAATTCCTTCAAATGGACAGTTAACAAATTTGCAAGATTTTCAATCTTACGGCATTGGAAACGAAAAGCGAAATCTTCTATAACAAACATCAGTTATGCAAAGAGTAGAAAGTGAAAAGGAAACAACAGCAAGAAGAAAAAAATAACTTTAACAAACAAACGCCAAAAAAAAATTCAAATTATTTACGAATGCGGCCTGGGTAAACTTCCGGGCTATTGCCTTTAAATGGCAAGTCAGCTAATTTTGTGAAGCTTTGTCAGGCGGACTGGAATGCATAAATTAAGGGTCACAAAATTAGCTCCTTTAATGGATGATTTGTTTTCGCGTGCGTGTATGGCAAGCAATTTGTTATGTTGCCAAACCACTTGTTCGACTTGGTCAGTTACTTGTTTGACATTGAGTTTTTAAATGTTAATGTTATATGAGATTCTTTTTTGGTAAATAGAATGTTGAACTGAGGACTAGAAAATATTGAATAACAGAGATTTTATGCTGAGATTTTACTTTATTTAGGTTTAATGTCGTGATAGGATTTTCTTCTTCGCTTATGATATCAACAGTCAATCATACAAACATAGTTAATTAATTTATGTTATAAACTAGCAGACCCGGCGAACTTCGTCTCGCCCCAATTTTATGCCTTAATACTGAATCGTCGCTTCATCCCCTAAGGTCACGCTGTAAACAGAAATTCTATTTGAAATTCTAGCTATTGATGTCTTAAGTCTTCTCTGCTAGTAACATACTGACCGTAAATTAATCCAATCGAGATTTTTATAATTGTGTGCAATGTCATGAGATGTGAACTGGCAAAAATTTGCAGGGAACGATATCAATTCAGTCGAAACATCAACCCGAATTTGGCCATTGCCAAGCTCTAGCAGTTGTTTCAGGAATTCAGCAGAAGATGGGAGGTTCTGGAATGAGCCCCTAATTTTTTGGTCAATTACAACTTCTTGACATTGAAAACGTTTTCAAGTATGGTTTTAGTAAATCAGCAGAATTAGACATTTTTAGCAAAATCATAGCCCCACCAAATCGTTTTAAATCCCATCGTAAGTCCTTTATCGTTCGGTCAACTACTTCCAAAGCTCGTTTAGTCGTTATCGCGCATTCATCCGAAATGTTGATTTGGCATTCCCGCATCTACTTCGCCGTTGCCAAATTCTTGGTCATTGTGTACTTTGGCTTTCCAACCGTGATAATATTCATCGAAAGTTTTAAAGCGGATTTTGCAGTTTGAATGCCTTCCAACAATGTGGTAGCTATGCCAGAGGATGCAGCGGCTAACGTTATTTGAAATCTTGACCACATTGTTGCCGGAATCAACAAAAAATGTCTTGGCTGTCCCACTCGTAGCATCGAGAAAGTAAATGCCTCCAGTTTCATCGTGAATCGTACACGTTTGTTTGTTCGAACTCTTCCGGCCAGCTCATCTAGATTATAGTCTTGCTTCCGTTAAAATTCGCGATCGAATGCATCTTGCACCGAACGATTTGACGCTGGCATTCCCAATGTCGACAGCAGATTGCCGCACATCCCGTCGGGTTCGACGGATATTTTATTTAAATATTATTTTTCTCGTTACCAACCCACATTTAACTGAAATTTTCCACCTAGACATCGCTCAAAATCATCAAATCATGCGAAAATTGCAAACTTTTGTCAACAAAAAAAAAAATATTTTTTTTGAACTTTTCCGGAATTTTCCAAGTTTTTCCCTAAGAATTTTCTATTTTTCCATTCGAAAAGCCATTCCGTAATAAATGCACACAAAATTCCATACAAAAAACCAATTTTCGATTTTCTCAATTTCCCGAATTTTTCAAAGGATTTTCACAAAATTATCTTGCATAAAACCCTCATACCAATTACGTAGAATTGAATAAAAATTGAGCAAAATGGGCCAGCCGTTCTCTCTTGATGAATTACTACACACTGTTTACACCGTTTTTATACATATAGATTTCACAATAAACCTAATTTTTCCAAGCAGCACGACAAATTTTCCACCTTTACGTCGTCTAAAATCATCAAATCAAGCGATGCAATGAAAAATTTCGTTGAAAAAATCCAAAATTTTCGAGTTTTTTCCAGAATTTTCCGAGTTTTCCACCAAGAATTTTTCTACTTTTCCTTTCGAAAAGTCATTTCGGAATGATTATCGGAAATTTTCACATTTACATCATTTAAAATTATTAACACCCAATAAAATGTAAATTTCGTCGAAAAAAATTCAAATTTTTGGAATTTATCCATAATTTTTCAATTAACATTTTCTATTTTTTCAACCGAAAAGCCACTACGGAACAATTGCACACAAAAAGTTATACAAAAACACAATTTTCATTGCAAAATGTTTCTGAAAAAATCCAAATTTTTCGAGTTTTTCCGGAATTTTGCGAGTTTTCCACCGAGAATTTTTTTATGTTTCTCTTCGGAAAGTCATTTCGGAACAATTATCCAAAATTGTTTACTGTTACATCGTCCAAAATTATCAAATCATACGCTAATATGCAAAATTTTTTCGAACAACAAATTCAAACTTTTTGAATTTTTCCGGAATTTTCCGCATTTTTCAACAAAATTTTTCCATTTTTCTATTCCAAAAGCCATTCTGTAACAATTACACTCAAAATTCCATACAAAAAGGCAATTTTCGATTTTTCCAAATTTCCGACTTTTCCGGAAGATTTCCCCAAAATTTTCTTTCACATAAACCTGCTCCTGGCAATAACGAACAACTGAAAAAAAGTTTGAGCAAAATCGGCCCAGCCGTTCTCAATTGATGAATTACTATACAATTTTGCCACCATTTTTATATATATAGAATATTTCACAATAATCCGAAATTTTTCAGCAACACAACGAATTTTGCACCTTTACGTCGTCTGAAATCATTAAATCAAGCGATACAATGGAAAATTTCGTCGAAGGCATCCAAATCTTTCAATTTTTTCTGGAATTTTCCGAGTTTTCCAGTTTTTTCTATTTTTCCATTCGAAAAGTCATAATTGTTCGAAAACCGACAAAAATTTAATTTTCGATTTTCGAAAAAAAATCTAATTTTCCGATTTTTTCGGAATTTTCCGAGTATTCCACCGACAATTTATCTATTTTTCCATTCGAAAAGTCGTTTCGGAATAATTATACGAAATTTTTCGCAAGTTACATCGTTCAAAACTATCAAAGCGTACGACAAAAAGCAAAATTTCATCGAAAAATAGTATTGAAATTTGTCGAATTTTTCCGGAATTTTCCAAAAAAAAATTTTATTTTTCCATTCGAAAAACCATTCATAACAATTGCACACACAATTCCATACAAAAAAGCAATTTTCGGTTTAAGCAATTTTCCGGCTTTTCCGGAAGAATTTCCCAAAATTTTCTTTTACATAAACCTTCTCCTGGCAATTACGAACAACTGAAAAAAAATTTCAGCAAAATCGGTCCAACCGTTCTCAATTGATGAACTATACATTTTTGCCACCATTTTTATATATATAGATAATCTTAAATAAATAAAGTAATCTTTCATACATATTGCGTATTTAAGTACAAATTGTATTTAAATTATGAATGATCATTAAAAAGTAACCATAAAAATGAAAGAAGAACGCAAAAAAAAAAACAAATTAATATAAAAAATTAAGACACATTCTAGTTATAAAGAAAAATTGTATCTAATTTTGATTATTTGTTTTCGTCTTGGTTATCTTGCACCGGCCGTGACATGATGGTTAGAACACGCGACTACCATGCGGGAGATCGCAGGTTCAACTCCTGGCTCCAGTCATCTAAAAAACAAAACAAAAATAAATTTGTCTTTCATTGCCGGCCCCCTCGATGTTGTGTCGACAGCAACTTCGCAGTATAAGTGTCGAGTCAATCGGCATGTCTAGTAAGAGCTTCTCAAACAGCGACGTTCGAATTCGTCGATAAACAAATAGGTGCCGTTAGTTGTGAATCTTAAAATAGAAAGCGTGATAATTTACAACAACGCGAGAAGCTATCCCATACCTAATTCATGGGTTGTAAAGGGCAATTAAGTTAAGTAAGTATCTTGCAAGTAATTGAAATATGTTCTCTTAGGTACATCGGTTTAGAAGTGCGTACTATTATGGGCTTGCTAAGAAGCAAAAAATTCTCAAATTTTACCTCAAATATTTTGTTGCGGTACTCAGTTATATGATGCTGACTGCGTATTCCGTGTACGTATCTGGCTATGTTGCTAAATGTAACTCATGAACTTGAGAATTTATTTTGCATTAATATGACATTCACAAATGGATGCCACATAATTTTTTTTATATATTAGTTGGGCGTCGGAAGTCTGATGCAAGGTAAAACATCTGATCGGTTTAACTTGGCACACCCAGAGTGGTCCTTGCCCATTGCACTTCAAGTCTACTCACAGAGCTCCGTATTTGTGGTACTACTGCAGAAAAGTGCCTTTGACAGGTGCCGTGACAAAACCCCCACGTACATAAATCCCAAACAATTTTTTGGGCTTATGTCCGGACAACTTCCCGACATACCGCCCAATTTCATTGGGGATTATGTCCGATACTAATCTGCGGACATAAGCCACAATGGGGATCGATTACATCTACCATTACACGATTGAGTACATTCATTACCCCATTAATCTATTTAGCGTAAATTGTAAATCATATGATAGTTTTTACATTCAATTTTGTTGCACATAAATGAATTAATGTTCCCCGAATATAAAGTTCATTTAATTTGAAAACAATTGTTATTTTATTTTATATGTTTCTTATACAAACAGAATTTATTTAGTGAATTTGGTTTAAGTCTACATTCACTCAATCGACATTGACCCTTCACTCTATTTTTCTCTTACTGCAACATCATCATCAAGGTAGCGCCTATTTCAACATAACCAACTAGCTTCAGCTTGCAGCAAGAGAACAACAGCAACTGTCAGTCATAAACTTTCTGATGTTTTTAGTTTCGTGCTAGCAGCAAATTTTTGATTCTACTGAAACGGAGTATTAAGTGTAGTGTTTTTGTCCCGAGAATTCCCGGGACAAAAATCCCGGGAATCCAGGCCAATTTTTCGTCCCGGAATCCCGGGAATGCGACCGGGATTTCCCGGGATTTCATTATGCTTATTTAATCTGTTAAACTAATAAACTAAAACCATAAATTATTTAGTGTTCCAAATTTTTACCATAAAATTACCAATTGGTGACTATTTTCTTGACCATCACTATCATCTTCCGCCTCTCGATGTGTTGTTTATCTTTCAAATGCGCTTTAATATATAGCGAAAAATTCAAACGTATTCAATTGCTAAAATGGATTAGCAGTACCATGTCCATGAGTTGATGGATACTTACTTATTGATATATTCTAAAACAATATTTTTAAGCCAATTGACTGACATATAACTTTCCCTGTTGATGTACTGGGTGATTGTACCTTTAGGTGTTGGTCTGATCGATGATAACACTTATCCCCTTTTTATCTCAAGGAGTACGAATCTCAAAAAAATCCCTTCATAGTGCACAATTACCATATAAAATAAGTTTTATATCGAATTGTCGCGATTCCACCTTTAGCTTTTTGGTCTGGGTGATGGTAACAGTTTTATCCCATTTTCGGGTTTGTCCTTTTAAAATTCGAAATTCTTTCATATCGCGGAATTGCTCCATAAAATAAATATTCACCCCAATACCCGCATTTATAACTTTAGGGTGATCGTACCAATTTGATATGAATTCACAGCGCACAACTACTCACTAAAATTAATACTCCGCCTCTTATTTGCTTTTCTACCTTAAACCGTTTGGTATTGGTTTAGTTAGGTTTTTTTAAGGGGTAACAATTTTGAAAAATCTCCACATGCAGACCTCTAATTCTATAGGAAGCATTCCCATATAGATTTTTGCGATGCTATCTTTAGCCGTTGGTCTGGATGATTGTATAAGTTTTACCCCTTTTGGGGCATTTTTAGCACACATAAGAACGAATTTTGAGAAATGCCATTGGATTATAGCTGTAATCGTTTAGATTGGGTTCTTTTTTACCCCAAATAGTACGAATTTCGAAAAATTCCTCCTAGCAGATTGACTTTAAGACGCTTGCTCAGATACATTGCCACGATGATAGCTTTTGCCGTTTGGCGTGTATAATGTTACCAGTTTTCTCGCTTGTTAGAATTCTCTTCCACCTAAAAGTACGAATTTCGAAAAATCCCTCCGTAAACCATTCTAAGTCTATAAGGAGATTGCTCATATACAGGTTTCACGAAAATAGCTTGTCTAAGCATAACCAACTTTTCAAATAAACCAAAACACGAGATTTTTACAATGATTTGTATGTTTCATTTCATATTTCTTTGTTTGCATTAAAATTTAAACAATTTTTTTAATAGTTAAAGGCATTTATTATATATTTTTTGTTCTGGACCGGGATTTCCCGGGATCCCGGGAAAACGAAATAAAAATCCCGATATCCCGGGAAATGAAAAATGGCGGGAAATCAAAAATACTAATTAAGTGTGAAGCCACAGTTGCCTGCACGTCATTGTGGTTGTTATAAAAGTTCACTTGAAAGTCAATGACTGTGTGTGTGTGCCCTAATGTAGAACGATACATCAGAACATCGTATGCGAATATCAATGCGGAGTGCAGTCGAAAAATTATAAGTCTTACCCCAGTCGTAACATTTAGTCCATCGACTAGAGAAGACGTTTGCAGCTTAATTTATAGATCTTGGCAATAGCGACTACGTTGTTATTATGAAAGAACCCTTAATTCTGCGCTAAATGCGGTAAATTTTGCTTCATATCAGTTTCAAATTCTTAAAATAATTAAAATTAGTTTGAAAATAATGCTTCACTTTTGAAATTAGTGAAGACAATTAATGGACAAATGATGACTTTAAAATTCAAGGTGGTTTTATTAGAACTGCCATTAATTTTTAACCAATACTACGACCACGAAATTTACTTGTTTGGTCAAGAATTCCCCAGCTCTGAAATCGCACTTGTAAAAAAACTACACCATTTCCAATTGAAATTCAAAAAATATCAATTGAAATTCAAACATTCTATTTGAAATTTAAACATTCCATTTGAAGTTCAAACATTCCATTTGAAATTCAAAAGCCGTCATTTGAAATTCAAAAATTCCATTTGAAATTTAAAAAACATCAATTGAATTTCAAACTTTCCTTTTGAAATTAAAAAAATATCAATTGAAATTCAAAATTCGTCAATTGAAATTGAAAACACATCAATTGAAATTCAAAACTCATCAATTGAAATTCAAAATTCGTCAATGAAATTCAAAATTCGTCAATTGAAATTCAAAACTTATCAATTGAAATTCAAAAGTCGTCAATTGAAATTCAAAATTTGTCAACTGAAATTCAAAATTCTTCAATTGAAATTCAAAAATCATTAATTGAAATTCAAAACACGTCAATTGAAATTCAAAACTCATCAATTGAAATTCAAAAGTCGTCAGTTGAATTTCAATACTCATCAATTGAAATTCAAAAATGGTTTGGTAGTTTTAATCATAATACACTACTCGAACTAAACTATATGTAAACGTTTTTAGTATTTGTATTGAATTTACAGTTTAATGTTACAAATTTAACTGCAAATGAAGCAAATAATGTTATCTAAAGTCATATTAGCATAAACCAAAGATGTGTATTTTTTTGTTAAAGAAGAATTTTATAAATAATGAAAATAATGTATTACAGATAAACAATACAGTCAGTATTATATTATCCTATTAATATTACAAATGTGAATGTCTGTCTGTTTGTTTGTTTGTTTGTATGTTTGTTGCTCAATCACGCCTAAACGGCTGAACCGATTTCAATGAAATTTGGAAGACAGTTAGTGTACCATATGGAAATTACTATAGGCTATATATTTTTTACCCTATGGGCGGAGTGGGCGTGGCAAAACTTTTTTTAGAGCTAGAGAGATAAAATTTGATACCCAGATAGTACTCGACAACACGAATATGAATATGCTGACGAAATTTAAATGTTGGACCCAATGGGCGGAGTGGGCGTGGCAAAACATTTTTTAGAGCTAGAGATATAATATTTGATACCCAGATAGTACTCGACAACACGAATATGAATATGCTGACGAAATTGTTATTTTAGACCAGTTGGCGGAGGCAACTCTTTTTTTAGAGGTAGAGAGATACAATCTGATACCCTGATAGTGCTCGACAACACGAATATGAATTTGCTGACGAAATTTTAATTTTTGACCCAATGGGCGGAGAGGCGTGCAAAACTTTTTTTTGAGCTAGGGAGATAAAATTTGATACACAGATAGTACTCGGCAACATGAATATGAATATCCAGACGGAATTTAACTTTTGGACCCAATGGGCGGAGTGGGCGTGGCAAAACTTTTTTCGAGCTAGGGAGATAAAATTTAATACACAGATAGTACTCGACAACGCGAATATGAAGATTCAGACGAAATTTTATTTTTGACCTAATTGGCGGAGTGGGCGTGGCAAAATTTTTTTTAGGGCTAGAGAGATAAAATTTGATACCCAGATAGTACTCGACAACATAAATATGAATATGCAGACGAAATTTTAATTTTTGACCCAATGGGCGCAGTGGGCGTGACAAAGCTCTTTTAGAGCTAGAGAGATAAAATTTGATACCCAGATAGTACTCGACAACACGAATATGAATATGCAGAGGAAATTTTAATTTTTGACAAAATGGGCGGAGTGGGCGTGGCAAAACTTTTTTTTTGAGCTAGAGAGATAACATTTTATACACAGATAGTACTCGACAAAACAAATTAGAATATGCAGATAAAATCTTCACTTTTGAGACAATGGGCGGAGTGGGCGTGGCAAAACTTTTTTTAGAGCTAGAGAGATAAAATTTGATACCCAGATAGTACTCGATAACACGAATATGAATATGCAGACGAAATTTTTATATTTGACCCAAAGGGCGCAGTGGGCGTGACAATACTTTTTTAGAGCTAAAAATATAACATTTGATATCCAGATAGTACTCGATAACGCGAATATGAATATGCAGACGAAATTTTAATTTTTGACCCAATGGGCACAGTGGGCGTGACAAAGCTCTTTTAGAGCTAGAGAGATAAAATGTGATACCCAGATAGTACTCGCCAACACGAATATGAATATGCATACGATATTTTAATTTTTGACCCAATGGGCGAAGTAGGCGTGACAAAAAATTTTTTTAGAGCGAGATACATACAATTTAACATTCAGATAGTACTCGACAACACAAATATGAATATGCAGATGAAATTTTAGTTTTGGAAATTTTAGTTTATGAATTTTAATTGACGAGTTTCGAATTTCAATTGATGAGTTTTGAATTTCAATTGATGTCTTTTAAATTTCAATTGACGAATTTTGAATTTCAATTGATATTTTTGTATTTCCAAATGGAAAGTTTGAATTTCAATTGTTGCTTATAAATTTCAAATGGACTTTTTGAATTTCAAATGACGAGATTTGAATTTCAAATGGAATGTTTGAATTTCAACTGATTTTCTTTGAATTTCAATTGGAAATGGTGTAGATATATTTTTATATTGCACACCCTCGGAGCCTCTGTGGTATGATGGGGACTGATGCACTCTCTCCGGTTTTCCAAATGTAGCCAATCATCGTGGCCAGTTTTCATCCTATGAAAATTTACTTTCTTGGTCAAGAATTCCGCAGCTCTGAAATTAATTCCGCCCCAGAATCGTATCTTATTGATGCATGCTATCCGGTTTTTTGAATATGGTCAATTATCCTGGAAAGATTTTATCTTATAAACTTTATTTTTTTGGTCAAGGATTATTAAACCGGTCCTGAAAAAACGGGATGTATTTTTATAATGCACACCGCCCGCAGCGTGTGATAGTTTGCGATGCACGCTATCCGGTTTTCAAAATGTGACTAATCATCCTGGCTAGATTTCATCATATGACAATGTACTTTTATGTTGCGGAGCCTCTATGGTATATTCTCCGGATTCCCGGATTTTGACATATCACGATGGAGCTTTTTATTATTTTTCTTCTTCTTTAATGCAGCAACAACAGAAATTTATCCATCAGTAGCCGCACGTAGAAAAGTTTCCAAGCGCTTCGGTCTTATGCGGTTCGTAGATAGTTCGTCACACCAAGCTTAGTTAACAGCTCTTTCACCTGGTCCATCCATCGGAGTTTTGGTCGCCCCATCGAGTTTATTGCGGAAGACTTTTCGAACCGGAGCGTTTTAGTCCTTTCGTACAACGTGTCCAAGCCACCGCATTCGATATATTTGAACTCGCCTGACTACGTCCATGTCGTTGTACAGCTCATACAGCTCATGATTCATTCGACGGCGGTACTCGCCTTTAACGATGATGGGTCCAAATATTTTGCGTAGTATTTTTCTTTCGAAGACACAAAGAATAGATTGATCCACTTTTGTCATTAACCAGGATTCCGCGCTGTAGAGCAATACAGTTGGGATCAGAGTCTTGTAGAGTTGGATCCTTGTTCTTCCAGAGAGCGATTTGTCGTTAAATCGCTTGCTTAGCGCATAGTAGCAGCAGTTTGCGATCAATGCTCGTCTTTAGATTTCCAGGCGAACATTATTAATTTTGTTAATGGCGGAGCCAAGGTGGAGAAAATCATCTACCACTTCAAAGTTATAGTTGTCAATGTTCACGCAGCTTACCAGACGAGTGGACTCTTTGTTCGTTGAAACAAATAACTTGGTTTTGTCCTCATTTATCACCAGACCCACTTCCGCCGACTGCTTTTCAATGCAGTCATAGAATTCGCAATATGCTGCCACTGTGTGTGGGGAACATCAGAACTATGGGGGTTTGTTTGGAGTAATTGAGAGAGTTGGTTGAAGTAGGCATTTGCTATCTCGGTGGTATGCAGCTTTGTGATGTCTAGCTTCCTTTGCATTTGATAACGAGTGTTTTTAGCACTATTTAATCGTGCGCGTACCTTGGCTGCAACTAGGTGGTGATCCGAGTCAATATTTGCACAGCGTATCACACGCACGTCCATAACACTTGAGACATGCCTTCCATCAATTAACACGTATCAATCTTATTTCTTGTATTTTGCGGGTGTCGTCAACATTTGGGGGGTTCTTGTTTTTTGCTTTTCTTCGTGTTTTCATAATAATTGTTTTGTTTAAGGAGAGCGGGTTATTAGACCACAGCGCCCGATCCTTGTTTCTTGGGGCTGCTAAAGCCACTAAGAGAGCCTGTGTTGAGCTTCAGTAACTTCTTTTACCTACTTCCTAAGACGCATCGTTGGTAGCATGCCGATTAGGTTACTCAACATTTCGCCATCTCACATTTGCTACCACTTAACGGATGTTCAATACGTGAATACGTGATCTCTCGGAAGTTGTGAGCTGTTAGGGAAGCTCCAAAGTCAGCTTCTGGTTGTTCCCAAAGGAATAACAATCAGTAAGACTGAAATCAAAAATTTTTATTATTGTATATTTAGTTTCTGGGAACAGAATTTGATGATACAGTAAACTACGGATAAGTGCACATCGCATAAATGCAAAAACCGTATAAGTGCATTGGAACTTGAAGCCATTAAGCCTTTTTTATACGTTTACATACAAAAATACACGGACAAGTGCAACACGTATAAATGCAAAAACCGGATAAATGCACAACTTTTGCTAACCTGAAAGTACTTTTTTAGTACAACTTTGCATGCATAAATGCAAATCTCTCATACTACATAAATGTAGATCATGATTTAGAGAAACTGGAGAAAAAAATATATATGGTTGGAACAGATAACACGGTTCAAAAAAATATTTCAGACATTTTCAGCACACGTGATTTAGGTGAATCGAATTGAGTGCAATTTAATATGTATTTTGCAAAAAAACAATAGTGCAAAATATGATTGCACTGATTCATTAACAGCTCTTATTTTGGCACAGAACTGAATATTTTTAATTTTTTTGTATAAAATATGATAAACACTAAAACAATGTAATACAATATTGTGATTATTTTTACCTTAAACTGAACTGATTTTATAAGTTTTTAATTAAAACCTGTTATGTAATATAAACCAAATTTAAATACAAATACAAAACATTAAACTGCTTTATATTTTAATTATTTTCTTAAAGTTCCGTCCAAACTGAACTGGTGTTACAGATTAATAAAAATAATCTAATGTTTGTATAAATGCAATTATCGTGCACTTATGCAATGTTTGTATATATCCAATAGTTGTGCACTTATCCGAGTGTTGTATAAATGCAAAAACCGCATAAGTGCACAAAAAGTCGCGCGAAAACCGATGTGCACTTATCCGTAGTCTTTTATACAATAGTCGTGTAGCCTACGTCCTAGACTATGTCTGGAGTGCATTTTATATATGTTGACCAATATTTTCAAAGAAAATTTAAATTATATTTATATGCCAAAAAATTATTTAAATAGCTATTCACAATAGACAGTAGGGGATACACGATGACTGGTATTTTACTAATTATAAACGTTTAAATCTTCACACCAAAAGTCTTCACAAAGAGTGTCACTTAAAAATCAACAAAAAAAATTTTGCTCTGAATGAAATTTTTGTTTCACACACTTATTTTTATAATATCACCCTTAGGGATGAGGGTATATATCATTTGATACGAACCAAAAGTGTAACACATACTGAGGGTGATGGTATATGTAAGTCGGGTTGCCCGACTGAACCTTTCTTACTGGTTTGGGTTGCCGTTTGCCATAGCGAAAACAATTCATACAAGAGTCCATGCGAATTGTTTTGAAATTGTTTAATTATTACAGTCAGCAACCCTGGATGTAATATTCACGAAGAGAATTAACAAATTCGCGAACAACTGCGTAACCTAGGAAATATGAATGAAGACCACCACTAGAGAAAATAATTTTATCCATAATTTGTGTACGATAATGAAGATCAACTATAATGCAACAACCGTCAAAATTGGGATAATAATATCAGTTTTGATTAGAATCTAAATATGTTATTATTTTAGCATACACCGATTTATCACCCCACCTACGTAGTTATCATCGGTGCTGTTTGTGGTGTGAGTGGAGGATTCCATTTGACTAACTTGTATACAATTTCTTTCGTAGTTTGGAGACATTTTTGGCATCACTTTAATGCGGAAGTTTGTAGTTTGCCAACCAAAATAATAGAGCCGACATACGAGTAACATTTTATTTATGTCCTTATAATATGCATGTGTGTTCAAGTATGTGTATGTGTGCAAGCATAACAAAATTCACAGAAGACCTTTGTGATTTACATCTTTGTCGTAGTGGCATTTCTTTCATTTATTTGACTTTTTGTGTTATTTGTGGAGACAAAATGAATGTTATATAAGGTGCAATTTGTATTTGCTTTTACTTTTCTCGGATGCAAGTTTTGCGGCATGAAATATATGATTTGTATTACATTCTTTTTAGTTTGGATTCCTTTCTACATATGCATTTACATATATGTCTTGGGATGATTTAAAGGGAAGACCTGGTATTTACATAAAGAACAATCTTCCATGTAAACAATATACAATGGTACTTCCTAATCATTGGTATTTGTAAAATATAATGGTATGTGGTCTTTGCGAAAAGCCTAAGGTGGTATAATTCTTCGGGAATTTACTGAAGACATATGTTTTTACATAGAAAATTTTTTACCTTCCCCAGAGCGATAAGGGATTATTTTTATTTAAAATGGCAAACAATTTAATACACAAGAACAAATAATCCTGTTTTGGTCACTGTTTGGTCTCTTATTGAGATCGTATTCGCAAAAAAAAACAATTTCCATTTACAGCACATTTTCTACATGTGTAAGTTAACATGCTTTTTTAAATCCCTAATGACATCTATTGTTAATTTTTTAACAACCACAACAAATAGTTATAGTGGCTGTGTTTGGTGTTCCTATAAAGTCGAAATGCTAATGACAAAGCCTTAGGGGAGAATATGCAACGATTTCACTAAATAAGGGCTTTAGACTTTCATAGGTTTATGTCGCACGATACTCGAGGTTCCTGAACTACCAAAAAATAGTGTCGCAACATCACAGACGAGCAGGCTTCTATTCAATTTTTGGAAGCCACGCTTGCTACATCCCTGACAGTAAACGAACGACGTTTATCGCTGGGGGTGATTATTTTAAGTATTCTAAGATCAGACTCATCTGGGACACAGTGACATTTCAGACAATTGCATAGCGGATAAGCTAGCTAGGCATAGCTTCTTTCTGCAAATGAAAGTTTGGTATGCCGCACAGTGGAATCGCTTCATACATTTTTGTGCAAAAACTTTTATATAAGGAGTATTACAAGACCATTTGAAGTTGGCACCTAGCATTATATTTACTAAAAAATAACTGGAATTTCATTAAAATCGGCCAATCCAAATCAATGTTTCCTATCCGCACAAAAGTCTTTAAATTTGGTACATACACTTTCAAGGATAAAAAAAGATGCATTCCAAGTTTCATCACAATTTGCTACGCCCACCGTCCACAGTTTTATGCATAATATCAATTTTTTTCAAATAAATTAGAAGTATAAGTTCCAGAATAAAAAACAAATAGTATGGGATGCCATGAATGAGGTATGGGGTGCCGGCAATGAAAGAAAAATGTAGATGACTGGGAGCGGGAAACCAATCTCCCGCATGGTAGTCGCAGGTTCTAACCGTCATGCCACGGCCGATCCATTTAAGATCTTATGCAGCTAAAAAATAGCCTTTACTTTCCAATATCTATATGAAATACAGTCATAGCGCTGAATAACTCGAATGTAACAGAAAACCAGTAAGAAAGTTTCAGTCGGGCAACCCGACTTACATATAGCCTTACCCTCAGTAAAACATAAAATTTCGTATTATATTGATATTATTACTCTATTTCTAAAGTGGGCGGAGTGGTACATTTGTATGGGAGGTACCAGAAGGGGTGCGACTAGACTTCCAGTTTTTTTCTCCCAATTTGTATCCTGTTATAGCTTAACAATATACAGAATTTGGGTACGATCGTGTCGAGTGTATTGATATTATTACTCCATCTCTAAAGTGGGCGGAGTGGTACATTTGTATTGGAGATACCAGAAGGGGCGTGTCCAGACTTCCATTTTTTTTCTCCAAAACATTGTCCTGCTTGAGCGTTAGGTCTATTAATAATATTAACCGATTTCTAAAGTGGGCGCTACCAGATCCTGCTATAGCTTTACAAAATAAAGAATTTGGATACGATCGCGGTTGCGGAGGGGTACATTTGTATGGGAGATACCAGCAGGGATGTGGCCATGTAGTCCATTTTCAATACCGTAAGTAGTTTTGGGGAAATATTAACTTTTGCAAGGTTTCAAAAAAACAGGAAAATTCGAAATTAATGCCACAGACTTCCAAAGACTAGCCTTGCGATTTATTGATTGTCATCGTAAAAGTCAATCGAATGGGGAACAGAACCCGCTTGAATTAGAATGGAAGATAATTGGAATAATCGAAATTCGCGGGATACTGACTTACTTTCCTTTGAATTTGGCCTTGAATCACATTGTTTATTAGTTCTGTGACGGACAACCGCATACCGTTGCTCAATTTCGATAAAATCAACATCCTTATTCCCGATATCAATCTAGTTGAAACATCAACAGGAATTTTACCGTTGTCAAGCCCCAGCAGTTGCCTTGAGAATTCAGCAACTGATTGGTCGTTATGCAAAGCGACTCTCATGTTCATAATCAATTTTAACCTCTTTGCTTGCCGCCACAATAAAGACGATGATTTGCATAAAGTTCATCTGCAGCAATGGGGTATGACGGGACAGTCATATCATAACCCCGTCAAACCGACGAAGCCCCTCGTAAATCCTTTATTGTTCGGCCAACTGCATTCAAAGCTCGTTACGTGCTTTCATCCCAAATGATGATTTGCCATTCTCTCTCATCAATTTGGCTGTCGCCGAAATTGCCAAACGCAATTTTGCAAATGCCTTGCCTTCGCAAATGCCTCCCGTTCTATCGTCAAACAACTTTTATCAGAGAATCGTACGCGTCTGCTCGGCATTCAATATCTGTTCGGACTCTTTTGGCCTACATTTATTCGCACAATGTCAGCCATCTTGTCCTTGTATATGCCCTGCAGCGATCATCACTAGAACCAGTACAGAAATTTCAGTCAGGTAAACTGACTGATAAATACTATCACCCAATATAAGATATTGTTGAAGTCTTGAGTTATTGAAATTAATAGATTTTCAATTAAAATAAAATTACTTATGTATAATTTTTGTCTTGCTTCTGGTGCAAAATCGTCCAAAACTTGGCTTATTTGTGTAGGAGATATAGGTGCCGGTTTGGAATTTATGTAAGAAATATTAATTTTTCAAAAAAAGGTAATTTTGATTTGGGGTACGAAAAGGGGTGAATCGATAAAGTCCTTATTCATGCCTGACTCAAATTTTTTTGCGTACAACTTACGAAAAATTTGACTGCATTCAGTGTGCTTACAAAAAAAATATGTATGTAAGACTATGGGGCTGAGTTCGGTCCTTTGTATGGGAGGTACCAGAAGGAGTGTGTCAAATAGTTAGGTTTTCTGAGGTTTCGCCTCCTATCATAATATAAATTACCCGACTAATTTTCATTACCCCCCATGTGTCCATTTGGAAGTTATGGGGAAAAATATTAATTTTCCAAAAATAGGTCATTTTGTATGGGAGGTACCAGAAGGGGTGATCCGATATAGTCCATATTCATTCCTAATTTAAATTCTCATAACCGTACAACTTACGCAACATTTTACTGAATTCAGAGTACTTACAAAAAAGTTACGTATATAAGAATATGAGAGTGAATTCGGTTATTTGTATGGGAGGTACCAGAAGGGGTGTGTCAAATAGTTGGGTTTTCTGGGGTTTTGCCTCCTATAACAACATAAATGAATCGACCAATTTTCATAACCCCCCAAGAGTCCGTTTGGAATTATGGGAGAAATATAAATTATCCAAAAATTTGTATGGAAGGTATAAGAAGGCGTGAACCAATATAGTCCATAACCATTCCTGATTCCCATTTTTATAAGCGAACATCATACTCAAAAGTTGAGTGAATTCAGTTTACTTACAAAAAAGATATGTTTGTAAGACTATGGGGGTGAGATCGGTCATTTGTATGGAAGGACCAGAAGGGGTGTGTCAAATAGTTAGGTTTTCTGTGGTTTTGTCTACTTTTGCAAGATAAATAAACTGACCAAATTCAAATATCCTACGATCGTCCGTTTGGAAGTTATGAAAGAAATATTAATTATGTAGATGACTGGAGCCAGCAATCGAACTACAGAACTCCAGCATGGTAGTCGCGTGCTATAACCTCTATGCTACGGCCGGTCCCGTAAGCACTTAAGTAATACTTTCCCTATGTGCTAAGAGGACTTTTCCCTCTAATTTAGCTACATTAACCTAAGAAAAAACTAGTTTATTTCTTAGTAATTAAAAAATATAAATTACCCGATTTACCGCCATACCTAATGACTATTTTTTGTAGCTGCAATTTTAAATTTCTGTAATCCAACAACATACAAATATTCATGTATGTATTTCGCTTCAATAGATTAAATACACTCTAGTTAGGGAGTTTAACACAGTCTATTTGCATCGTGACTTACATACACAAAAAATATATATTACAGAAAAAAAATTGAAAAAATTCTGCAATTTAAACATGTTCCACAAACCACAGCAAAATAACATAAATGTTTGGTTAGCTGACAACCCAATGCCAGCCTTTATATAGAAACTGAATGTTGTCATATATCCAAGAGCGAAAATTCAGTAGTTTGTGTTTTCCCTTGCGGATGCAATAGAAAACACATTTTGTGGCTTTAATATAATAATGACTACATATATATTAGTTTAAATTTATGCCATGTTATTTTAATATTATTGGCAACATGTACTAATTTAATTAGGTGATATCTAGCACAATGAAGCCAAATCTAATTACATACATGTAACCATTAAAGTTTTAATATTTACAAAAGCACAAATATGGCAAATATTAGTATCATAATAAAATCTGGCTCCTATAACAGACACTTCTTGTTTTAGCCAGTTTTATCATTTCAAATAAAAGTTTGTATTACGCCCAATTTCAGATGTGCAAAGTTGTGGGGTTATCACAAAACAACGTAAGAAACTTTATACTTTGTACGTCAATAACATGCAAACAAAAAAAAAATACTCGATTTCCAACTTCACAAATTCAGTTAAATTGGTTGAAAAACAAATAACAGGATCAACAATAGGAACAACAACAACATCTCAAGCGTGTTAAGTGGTATGTATTTTGTTTTCTGTGGCACTGATAAAGTTCATGGCGATGGGTGAGTGCGGTTGTTTGTGAAAACTTTTGAATTGAAAGTTTTATTGATTCCATCAGTGGTTTTGTAGCAAAAAAAAAAATTAATTGAACTTTATTTTTCAGTTGGCGTTTGAGGTGTCCAACGCTTGCAGAGGAATACATTGATGTTCGTATCTAAAACTATCGATACGAGTACATAATATATGCGACATATGCATATACATATACATGTGCAACTACGCATAAATTCATATGCGTCTAATAAATAAGAGAAGAAAATCTCAAAGATGCACTTTTAAACACAAAGAGATGATGATAAAAATATGAAGGCATAAGGGAGTTTGTCGTTTAGCTCCAGTCATCTAATATTTTTTTTCATTGCCGGGGCCCTTCGATGTTGTTGACCGCAACTTCGAAGTATAGTGTTGAGTCAATTGACATGTCTAGTAAAAACCTTCTTAAGCAGTGTCGTTCGCATTCGTCGATAAACAAGTAGGTGCCGTTAGATGTGAATCTAAAAATACTTTTATTGTACAATAAAGTACTCTAATTGTATTAAAAATAACTTTTGTTATTCCTGAAAGAACATTCAATGTGTCAAGAAATTCTTTTATTGTACCAAAAATCACTTTTATTGTGCCAAAAAGTACTTTTTTCGTGCAAAAAAATCATCGTTTCTAATGGATTCTGATTACAGTGTCCTGGTGATTTCGCTCATTTGTATAACAGTTTCTTGAACAGGTGTGGCAAATGTTTAGGTTCACTGCGATTTTGCCTACTGTAACAAGATAATTAGCTGATCAAATGCAAAGATCCTGTAGATGTGAAGTTATGGGAGGGAATATGCATTTTTCAAAAATAGGTAACTTTGTATTAGAGGTACCAAAAGGATCTTACGCAAAGAAAGATATGTATGTAATACTATGAGAGTGAATTTGTAAATTTGTATGGGAGTTACCAGAAGGGCTGTTCGAAGGTTTTGTTTTTGTGTAGGTTTGTCTTTTATTATAAGGTAATTCAACTGACAAAATTCAAATGCCCTCCAGCTGTTCGCTTGGTAGTTTTTGGATATATATTATCCCATTTGTGTGGGAGGTACCAGGTAAGTAAGTAAGTATGAGAGGTACCAGAAGAGGCGTGTCTAGACTTACAGATTTTTCCTGCAAAACTTTTTCTTGTTATAGCTTTACTAAATACAGAATTTGGGCACGATCGTGTCGAGTTTATTGATATTATTACTCCATTTCAAAAGTGGGCGGAGTGATACATTTGTATGGGAGCTACCAGAAGGGGCATGTCAAGATTCCAGATTTTTTCTCCGAAACTTTATCCCGCTTGGATTTTACTAAATACAGAATTTAGGCAAGATCGCGTTAGGTCTACTAATAATTATAATCGATTTCTAAAGTGGGCGGTACCAGATGTGTAAAATCAAAGTTGAAGTAATTAACAACAACACCAAAACAATGCTTCTTCTTCAACTCTTTTATTTTAGTATACGATATGAAAGTTGCGTCCCTCGGAAAACATGAATAACTTAACTATTTGTTAACAGATTTTTAAAAACAAGTATGCGTTTTACTCGTGAAAGCATGCACTTTCTGAATAGAGTAGTAAACGTTAGGGTGTCCTTATAAAATAGGGGCTACAAACTTCATCAAACTTAAAAATAGTGAAAAATGTACAAAAGTTTGAAATTTCGAGGCAAAAAAAAAACAAATATGACAAGCTACCAATATAACTATATATATGGTTGGAAAGGCCGCAGTATCTTCTTTCTAAATCCACTGAGAAATTTAAAATCGGTTAATATTCAACCACGTTACTGGCTTATAAGTGCGTAAAGGTTCGGAAAACCGGTATAAACGTGGACTTTATGAGCTATTTAAGTTGCCTAGACACGTTCAGATTGGATTGATATGTTCACGAAAGTTGTTTATCATTATCAGGGCTACAATATTGGCGAACAATGTTAGAGAAAAAATTGGACTCCCTCAAAGTAATGCTCAAAAAAGTGAAAAAATAATAAATTCTTCTTCAATTTTTTTTGAAAAAGGGCAGGAATAACCAACCTTTTTGATATAATTTGTTAATAAAGTTAGTGCGCAAAACTCCCAGGTACATTATTGCCGAATACAGTTTAGCGCTATCACGAAGTGTGAGATAGCTGTTGGACAAAAACTGATCACACCTTTTTTCATGGGGCTCACTGATTTTGAGAATCTTTAGGGGCCCATAAAAAAAAATTGGTCACCAATCTCGCCAAACTGAGTATAGGGTTTTATTACCCTTCGATAGTAGAATCGAACCTATACTATCCTGTTTTTGTATTTTTCAAAAAGTCGTCATTTGTTGCATAGTGTAATTATTATTTGTGAGTTTTATTTTTTTCTCAAAGAGAGTGATTAAGGGCTAAGTTTCATAATATTATTTAAAATAATTACTACCATTAAAGAAAATCCTTAAAACTCATAATATATTCATTTATATGTAATTTGTATAATATAACTCATATTGACTACGGTCCCTGGTTAATTAAAGTAATACTAGCCATAAAAATGTTAGAAATGGTATGTTTCCACCTTTCATCATTGCACTAACTTTATAAAAGTTTTTTTGTACAAACTTTTGTAATGTCTGCAAAAACAATCCACATCGATATTATTCAAATGATTAAATAAATTTTTAATTTTTTGTAATAACATTGCCTTAGTAGTAGCATTAATAGAAAACGAATTTTTTTGTACTTGGTTCGATTTATGTTAAGAGTTTTTGTATCGGCATTAATTAAGTTGCTAAATAGAAAAGCGACAAGTAATTTGCATATCTATGCAAATTCCATGGTAATACAAAATTAAATGGAATTGGCTGAATTAATTATAATGAACAGCATCCATTGGAAAGTTTGAAATTTTTTTTAGCATTTACACGTTTTTTCTTACGAACACTATTTTTCTATTTACAGTGTCTTGGAAAAAATCATATCGGTCAAAAAATAAAATAAACCCTCAAAAATTTTGGATTTTTACTATTTTCGGTGGATTATCGGGCCAGGAGTGTCTCAATCAACTTGTTTCAATATATAGTCAATAAGATATAGCACGTTCATTTGACCTTAAAAAAGATTTGTTCTCATCGGATACCACATAATTTAACTAATGCTCAAAAAAGGCTTGTGTCGGTTGGTGCAAAGAAATGTTGCAAAAATAGAACCGCACTAGCTCAAATGCAGTGCAGAACATCGTCACTGTTGTCAAATCATGGATCTATGCATATCAGCCCGAAACAAAACAGCAATCGAATGTATGGGTCTTTCAAGACGAACCAAATCCAACAAAAGTTGTTCATGAAAGAAGCACATCGAAGAAAATTATAGCGTTTTTTCGGTATAACCGGTCATGTAGCCACAGTGCCCTTAGTGGAATGTAGGACGGTCAATTCTAAGTGGTAGAAAAAGAGAGACGGATATTGTTTCATCACTACAATGCGAGCTCTCACACATCAGCTGAAACAATGGGCTTTCAACATGCCGAATTGACGACCTCTTTTTTATGTGTCAAAAAAGTTGATTTATTATTTTTGTTTCTCAACAAACAACATCGCCCCTTCCAGGACCATACGCAATGACCCACATTTGTAGTGGACATTTCAGACTGAAACTCTTTAATAATAAAATAATAGATTTGTATGACATTTTCTGAACGCATTCATAGCTATTTAGATTTAAATAATGTTCCGTTGGAACCCTAGCGGTCAATTTCAGTAAAATCATGTAAATCCGGTAACATTAAAATTTGACAGTAATGTTCTCTCTTGTATATAAAAGGTTTTTCGTGAGTTTGAGAACTTTCGTGCTACGGTAATACAACTTACGACTTCCTTTTTAAATTGCAAGCCGAAGAAAAAACATGGTCCGTTTCCACTTTAAGCTGAATTTCCATCCTCAAAAATCTTAGCAATCACTATTTTATTTGGTAAGAGTTAATGTTATAATATAAACAAATGTGAAGGAATCTAATATTGGTGATATTTAGGAAACAATATTTGTTCGTGAATTCTTAATATTTTCTAAACCGACGCTAATAAAAAGTTCAATTGGAGGACGAATGGTCCCACAGATGGACTTTACCACCATTGAAGAAACTCAACACCTCGTTAGTCAAGTCCGCAAAGCACTTGTTCACTCCGGCAGAATTTATAATTTGGAACTAATTGGAATTCGATCGAAAATCGAAATCGCCGCCGGCTCCACATACCACGAGGGAGACAAGCCGCAGAATCTATTAAACCTCAAAAATACGTCTATTGCATAACCAGAAGTCTAAACAATATCCAATAACGTTTTAAATCTAAGCCAAATCATCAAACCATTTAAAAATCAAATTTCCCCTATAGTGGCAAATAGGTTAAATCTATTTTCCTTTGTTACTTTCTGTATACATTTGAGGTCGCTGGTTGGTCTCTCTATTGCAGAAAGCAAGAAAACGCTCAAATTCTAAATATCATTGAAGTCTGTACCATCAAGACGCTTAAAAATACTCAATTGCCAGAACCAACCCGCGACCGTGCACTGTCCATCTAATGCAGTAACAACAGCCAAAACGTGTACAGCAAGAACGTAGTTATTTAGTCAAGTAATAACCTTTGGTCCAGTTAAAATTAAATGTTTGTATGATACTGGAATAGTGCTTTAATACTTTCATAAGCTTTGCCTAAATACGATATTGATAAAACGTTTAAAAACATATATAAAAATGACATAGAAAAGTTTGTAAGTGAGCAAGACGTAAAGAAACCTTAAAAAAATACAGTTTACAAGTGTTATAATATAACATACAACTAGAGTTTCTCTTTTTCCCGGACTTTTGATTTCCCGGGAAACCGGGAAAAAATTTTGCCTTTCCCGGGATTCCCGGGAATTTTCGCGCAGTAGAAAAACAAGACAAACTATGTTAATTTTTTTTAATTTTGCAGTATATACATATATGTTTATTTGTTAATTCATGAGATCATATAGTACAAGATGCAGGTAAAACAAAAACATAATAAACGAAAAACATTAATTTTAATGTTAATGTATATAAAAATATTAGATAACGATAAACGTTAATTTGTCATTTTGAAAATACGTTTTTAAAACTGTTTCTGTTACTGTCTGTTTCTAATTCTATTTATAAATTGCCCTGTTGTTAAAAATATTCTCTCGCTTTCAACTGATGTTGACCTTATTGTCAGAAGTGCATTCAATAAAATGGTGACATTTTCCGTTGCTTTTCCACTTGCTTCGTAAAATTTTAAATTCTTTTAAACTATCCTCAAATGGTCTTTCGGTACTAATGTCACAAATAGGAATTTCGTCCGATTCCAGACCTTCGTCGATAACGTCTTTTTTAAAAAGTCGAGGATAAATTTGTTCAGCATACGCGATCACATTTTGTTTTGAAGCAGTTTGAAATAAGTTATTAGCATTCTTATCAAATACTGTTAGGTCTTTAATATACTTCACTAAAGTATAAAGCCCCTTGACTCTTCTTTCTTCAATTCGCTTCTTTAAAGCTTATAAAATTTGCTCTGCCAAAGGTGTTTTTTTATTTCCCGGGAAACCGGGAATCAAAAATGACCGGGAATCCCGGGAGAGAAACTCTACATACATCTCCAAATTTCGGCAGCTTCATGTTTCCCACCTACCACGTTTTGTTGAGAATATCGCCAAGTAGAGGAAAACCAATGACCACGATACATCAACTGGTGAAATGTTAATCATATTTAATGTTATTAAACTTAAAGCGTAAAACATAAATTACCACATATTTCAGAGTAACTCATAATCACCACATCACGAAACCCGTATTGGAAAGGCCTTTGCAATCAACTTCATGGTGTCGGTAAGTGCAAATATGTAGTAAATATTTAAAGTAAAACAAAGCTTATTTTAAGAGATTTGCAACATATGGTATAAAAAGAACACTAGTTTAACTTGAATTGTAAAAAAGAATATCTTTAAATGTTTTATTTCTCATAAAATTTACGTGCCACCCTATACTACACATTGACATAATGATCATTACGTAATTAGTAAGAGAAGAAGAGATACAGTGCACAGTGGATCCGCTTGTATAGAGGCGCGGCCAAAAATACGTCTAATGGTAGTACAGAGCTGAAATGTTCAGCAGGGCTCTTAAAAAATATTTAAGCCAGTACAGGAATTTCAACCAGGTGAACTGACTGATAAATACCCTCACCCTGTGTACGACATTGTTTTACTCTCGAGTTAATGAAATTGAAAAAGAAATTACTTATTTAGCTTAAACGATCGGGAATAGGACTCTCGGTCGTATGGCCAGAAGTTTACAGACATGTAGCAAAACTAACAACAGTTATAAAAAGTTCAATTCAATATCTCTTACAAAAATGATATGTAAGTAAAACCGTTTGAAGCTAATATATCGGTTTTCCGAGGTTTTGCGTCGGATTACAAGATAATCCTACTGACCACATTCAAGAATACTCCAGTTTTTCGTTTAAATGTTATGAGAGAAATATTAATTTTCCCAAAAATATGTTGGTAATTTTGTATAAGACATCCCAGAAGCGGTAGAGCAACATAGTCCGTATTCATCCTAAGTTTTCCTTGGAAAAAATTTGACTGAAAAAGAACATGCTTGTGGGAATATTACGTTGAATTAGGTCATTTATATACAATGAGGTGGCATAAGGGGCGCGGCAAAAGTTCCGATTTTCTGTAGTTTTACCTGGTTTTATAAGATTATTAGTCCGCCAAAGTTCATGATCATGTAGTGTTTCGTTTGGAAGAAATATCCATAAATAGGTAAGTTTGCATGGGAGGTACCAGAAAGGGTGGGGCAATTCTGCTTATTTACAATAACGTAACTTAATTTTGGAATATTAAAACTGGTAAATTTTCATAAAGATCAGTTAAGGTTTACTCAAATTATCATGCCCATCAGTTATCCTTCCAACCAGCAAGCCAGCCGGCCAGCCAGCCGGACCGACGGAAATGGGACAATCATCTTAAAAAATCTTTAAACAAATTTGGTTTTAAGATAATTTGGGTCGAGATAATTGGGGTCGTTACACTTTTTCACTTATGAAATTATACTTACCCTCTTACCTACGTTTGAGGAATTAATAAGAAGGCGGTTTAGTATATTAAAAACTACACTTTAACACTTTTATTACCTTAAGACTACGACAAATACAATGAAAAAGAGACCTAAAGGGGGATCTGGGGGGAACACAACTAAAACTCTAAATAATCATAATGAAGACGCACAAAATAGGATCAAACAAATACGTTACCTAAAACATTAATTTGACAAGAATTACAAAACAAGTTAGTATTTATAAATTCACCGGTGTGTGTGAGCTTCACATTGATTGTGTGAAGCTTTTAACACTTAAGGTTGTGATATTGAGTGGAGAAGGCACAGCAAACGGCACTGATGATGATGGTTTGGCAACCATCGAAATAGCTATCTGCCCTGCCAGCTGTCAACATAATACATTTCACACAGCTCTTGTAAAACAAATTCTATTAGCGATAATAGAAACAGATCTCAAACCGAACAATGAAAAACATATTCATGATTCTATATAGATCGACAATAACAAACAAGAGAATACATACACGGGAGGTACACTGGGTTGGCATTTGATGCCAAAAACAATTCTATGCAATTTTGTCCGATGGACAAAGCATAGACAAGAGCTTGTGTGCATTATGTTGACGTTGTCTTCGTTGATACCATTTTCGCACCGGTGTGTGTGAGCTTCACATTGATTGTGTGAAGCTTTTAACACTTAAGGTTGTGATAATGAGTGGAGAAGGCACAGCAAACGGCACTGATGATGATGGTTTGGCAACCATCGAAATAGCTATCTGCCCTGCCAGCTGTTAACATAATACATTTCACACAGCTCTTGTAAAACAAATTCTATTAGCGATAATAGAAACAGATCTCAAACCGAACAATGAAAAACATATTCATAAATAAATAATTTTAAAATCCATTTAAAATCCATTAAAAATAATTTAATTTTTTAGACTTATGCAATGAGCAATCCGTTTTGAAGTGCACTCTTGTTTTAAATTATTCGACCAACGTACAAAAGAGCGAACAAATGTTCATGGTTAAATTCTATTTTTAAAAAGTCCCGTAAGATTTTCAGAAGAATCCGGTATACCATTATGAAGTTTGGACATTTAAGAGATAATTTGTTTACATTTTATTTTAATACTTTGTGATTAGTTTTTTGATTTTTGGCCTATGGACGGATCCACTGTGCAGTGGTTAGACAAAACACACAAAACGATGAGCGAAATGGTCACCGGCCAAACTTATATATAAAAATGAATTGCTGTGCAGTTGTCTCGCTAAAACTCAAAAACGGCTGGACCGATTTTCAAAATTTTTTCTTTGTTTTGTTCGCTATAGCTTCCGGATGGCTTAAAAGGTTTTTTTTTCAAAAAGTGGGCGGCGCCACGCCCCTTTTTTCAAATATCGCTCAGACGGCTTTTCCAATAGTCCGATTGATACAAAAATTTTACCATGAGGTACTGTTGACCTGTAGATAGTTCCTGACTACATTTGGTTGTAATTGGATAAAGGGGCGTGGCACCGCCCATACAACTTGAAAATCAAAAGGGCTGTATCTCATGAACTATCAGAGGTATGAAAATGAGATTTGGTATATATGTTGTTGGAGCAGTATTATTTACAGCCAGGATGGAAGTGGGCGGTGCCACGCCCTCTTTTCAAAAATCGCTCTAACGGCTTTTCTAATAGATCGATTGATACGAAATTTTTAAAAAGTGGTACTGATGACCTGTTGATAGTCCCAGGCTATATTTGGTTGTGATTGGATAAAGGGGCGTGGCACCGCCTATTCAACTTGAAAATTAAAAGGGCTATATCTCATGAACTATCAGAGGTATGAAGATGAGATTTGTTACATATGTTGTTGTTGCAGTATGAATTACAGTAAGGGTGGAAATGGGCTGTTCCACGCCCTTTTTAAAACAAACGGTTAAAACTGTCATAATTCCACTGTATATTGCTGTGCGCCTAGAGATATAGAGATATTTCACCAAAAAACTTTGTGCCTAAAATCAATTCCTAGCTCGCGTTGGAAAGCATGAAGATTTCAAATAAAGATTTTTTTTTGTTTTTAAATGAGCACAAACCGAAAACTTCAGATATATATTTTTTGAGTCCTTCTGCTTAAAACTGACTTCCCAACAAACTAAATGAGGTATTACAGAAGCAAATCTATGTATTGGTTAAAAAGTTATGGCCTCTGAGAGTTGGCATACAGAAATTTAATTTTTAAAAATCATTTTTCAGAATATTGGGCGGGATTCATGCTTCTCAGCGCCAACTATGAATTGATTTTAGACATATAGTTTCTTAATGAAATTTTCTAAGAATTCTTCGTACATTCCAATACTGATATACGATTAACACGTTTTTTCTTGACGCGAACTAATTGATTCCCCCTAATGATCAGGCTATTTCGAACTAAATAAGTTAAAAGTGCCGAAGCGCTGCCCACGCACTTCAATAGTTAACTTTTTAACTGTATCAAATAATGGTCCGTACACCAGGCAGTTGAGGATGCACAGAATAAAATAGTGATTTTTTTTAATTTACTTTACAGGTATGTATTTTTCAATTACTTTTCAGGAGAGCGAATCGGTAATACATCATATAGATAGAAAAATTCAGCAATATTCATTGTAGTTATACTACAATGGTTAAATTTTTATAGTATATCAGAGGTAACATTAGCAAACAATTGTAAATAACCTATGCATGGGGTATTTTTCTTGACATATAGAACTTCTGATAGGTATAAGTGTAAAACTAGCTGTCATACTAATGAAGTGTGATAGACTTTCTTTTAGTTTTCTTTGCAAAATCACCATGTAAAAACTAAACAAGAACAACGTTTACAAATCTTGCAAATTTATTTTCAAAATGCGCGTCCTGTTCGCCAAACTTATGAAGCCCTTTGTGAAGTTTACGGTGCATATACTCATCCATCTGATATAGCTAATGTAAGCTATCTACGCTGTAGACGTAGACGTGTGACAGGGGACTCGAATTTATCAAACCGATGCCGTTTTCAACTCGGTCTCTGCAAATGCTGAGGAAAGATCTTGGCCTACATTCATATAAAATCCAACTGAGAGAAGAACTAGAGCCATTGGACGATCAATATCATGTCATTCCACATTATTTGAAGGAGAAATTGTTCCAACACGACTGTGTAACATGCCATACAGCGCGTGAGACCATCACTTTGTTAAGATAAACGTTGGTGACCGAATTATCTCAAAAAATGGTAATACGAGTTCGATACAAAAATAGTATTCCGGATTATTCTTGATCCGTGTAAGAAGAAGACATGACAAAAGAAGTTTTTATGGCTAAAGGCATGAAGCTTCAAACGGTATTTTCATTTGCGGTCAATAGAAGAAGGCATAACAAAATGTATTTTATGACCAAAGAGATAGTTAGTATACAAGATGGTTCCCGCTACTACGGATCAAAATAAATAATTTTGATCTTTAGAGGAATGTCTGTTTCCCATTTGTGGAAGAAGTGGTTTTTGCCCTACATACAGAAAAAACTTAATCTACATGTCGGCACTATAGATATGACTTTACTGATGAACTTTTTATTAGCATTTACAACAATAAAACTTAATTGGTACATTTTAATCTTAAGGAGTTACTTTAAATAAGTTACATAAGTAAATAAACTCAACATATTATTGTCGAGCTTAAGTGCCGTTTTCAAAGTACTTTGTAGATCTAAATGAGAAATATATTACAAGTTAATATGCAATAGCGAAGCATTGCCGGGCCCACTAGTATTGTATATATTTATATCGATATGTTACATGATCGTAATTATGAATGATCACTCACTCACGATTACTCTCGCTCTATTTTTTTTTGTTTGTTTTGAGTGCAATCCAATTAATTATCATTGACAACTTAGAATAATCTGATTGTTTTTGATACTGTTATCGCCCCAAACTACTTGAAAAGAAGCTAAGGCTTTGAGGTAAAAGGGGAATCGTGGGGAAAGAATTTCCTCCATTTCTCATGTTTGAATATTAACGGTCAAATTCAAACTATAATTGGTGCTGGACATTTTCGGCTGATATCTACTTCGAATGTACATGTTTGACATAATTGTAGATATATATACAGCTGATGATGTACCATTGTGCATCAGTTCGTCACAAAGAGGTCTGAAGATGAACTCGTCATGGAAATCGAAACGCGTCATCCTAGTGCGTGACACACTGAATTTGACCAAAAATATCAAACAATAAAAACACTTTTCTGATCGTAAGCCGAATTTGATGTATCATTTGATACACTTTAACCTAAATTTAATATATAAAAAACACGATCGACTAAAACTAACAAACAAACTGTTTTGTTGTTTTATTTTGTTTGAATTGAATGAATTTAATAAACTATCATAAGAAGAAATAACTTGCTAAAAGAATTGGTAGAGTGATTTAGGTAGTGTTGAAGCGTTATGTTAGGGGTTCCACAAAAATTTGCATCATCGGTACTGGAACAATAGGTTTGGGAGGGAATAAAGATTTTTTCCTTTTTCCTCATTTTCATTTATTATTAATCTAAAGGGGCATTTGTTTAAATGATTAATAACATTAACTTTTCCAATCCAGATACGGTATAAAATAAATAGGGAGTCTAGATATTATTGGTGTGATGTTAAGCAGTGTAGCCTTCAGGAAAGGACACGAATCCCCCCACCCAACTGATTACAGTAAACTACGGATATGTGCACATCGCATAAATGCAAAAACCGCATAAGTGCACTGGAACTTGAAGCCATTAGCCTTTTTTATACGTTTACATACAAAAATACACGGATAAGTGCAACACGTATAAATGCAAAAACCGGATAAATGCACAACTTTTGCTAACCTGAAAGTACTTTTTTAGTACAACTTTGCATGCATAAATGCAAATCTCTCATACTACATAAATGTAGGTTATGATTAAGAGAAACTGGAGAAAAAAATATATAAGGTTGGAACAGGAAACACGGTTCAAAAAAATATTTCAGACTTTTTCAGCACACGTGGTTTAGGTGAATCGAATTGAGTGCAATTTAATATGTATTTTGCAAAAAAAAAAATGGTGCAAAATATTATTGCAATGATTAATTACTGGTTTTATTTTGGCACAAAACTGAATATTTTTAATTTTTTTGTATGAAATATGAAAAACACTAAAACAATGAAATATAAATTTGTGATTTTTTTACCTTAAACTGAACTGATTTTATAAGTTTTTATTAAAAAACCTGTTATGTAATGTAAACTTAATATAAATAAAAACATTAAACAGCTTTATATTTTAATTATTTTCTTAAAGTTCCGTCCAAATTGAACTGGTGTTACAGATTAATAAAAATAATCTAATGTTTTTATAAATGCAATAATCGTGCACTTATGCAATTTTTGTATATATGCAATAGTTGTGCACTTATCCGATTGTTGTATAAATGCAAAAACCGCATAAGTGCACAAAAAGTCGACCGAAAACCGATGTGCACTTATCCGTAGTCTACTGTAGCTAGTTATTAATGGCTCCCGCAGTCCTACTCCTAGAAGCTATCGTACAATGAATTGGGTGTATTATACATGCAGTTCTATAAACTAAAGCAGCCTAGAAAGTTGCTCTTAAACACTAGACGGTGTTCGTTACACATTACACTTTAACATATGAGCAATTCTAAAATAAGGCTTATCTTATTACATTGAATGTTCACTTTTATTATTATTATTATCAAATAATTGAGCAAATATTTTACTAATATTATTATTTAGTTAAAGCAACGTATATATCTGGGTATTTCCAGCGGATGGACGGACAATTTCATAGTAAAAAATTTCCTTATTTTTAAATTTTTGGTTCTGTAATCATAAAATGAATTTGTTAAACTTTAACATATTAAACTATTATATTGTTGGAAAGTCACTTCTTTCCAATTCCGCTGAGAAACTTAAAATCTGTTTATATTTACCCGCGTTACTGTCTTATAAGTGCTCAATAGTACGAGAAACCGGTTTTTTTACCCGTAACTCAAGAATTTGGGGGTTTTGGGAAATTTGAAAAACAGATTCTTGTAGTGCTCAGTAGCACGTACCAGAAAAATAGTATAATTTTTCAGGTATGGTTTCTTTTTGTTGCTCTGTGTTATCCATAGAAAAATGCGTGTGTCCGCAACGCACATTTTGATTGAAATAGCATTAAAGGTAAATTTATTTTAAATGTGGAGTAAGTTGTTTAGAAAGCCTCAACATGTCTACTTTATTTTACAAAAAAGAATATACTGGTCATATAAAAAATTTCGCTACATTTTACAAATTTCCATAGACTCTTCAAGTGGCTATTGAAAATTGTGTGTGTCCGGAACGAACTTTGTGTTAGTCATAATTTTGAATACGACGTTTTAAGTAAAGTTTGATTTAAATAACATTATAGTACTGTCCAAAATCTAGATTTTTTAATATGAACATAAACTTAAAAATATTTAAACTTTTCGAGAAAATTACAAAATAAGAAAAAAACGTGCGTCCGCAATGCCAGGAAATAGACATATATATGTGAGACACAACTAGAGTGTTCAAATACCTCCTTTTTTAGAAACCCGGTTTCCGAGTTATTCGAAAAATTGATTTTTTAGAAAAATCGGATTTCGAATACAGCATTTGAAAGAAAAAAGGTTCAACCGGTTTTTTCGGTTTTTTCCTAAAAAGTTAAAAATATTTATAAAAAAAATAATTTGGTTTAAAAAAATGCATTTATTTAGTATGTAATATCAATACACCCAATGCGATCGTGCCCAAATCCTACATTTAGTAAAACTATAGCAGGACAAAGTTTTGGAGAAAAAACTGGAAGGTTAGCTACGCCCCATGTGGTACCTCCCATACCCATCAGGTACCACCCACTTTAGAAATCGATTATTAATATATCCAACGCGATCTTGACCAAACTCTGTTTTTAGTAAGGCTCAAACAGGATAAAATTTTGGAAAACCAATTTGGAAGCATAGCCACGTACCTGCTGGTACCTCCCATACAAATGCACCATTCCGCCCACTTCAGAGATGGAGTAGTAATATCAATACACCCAACGTGATCGTGTCCAAATTCTGTATTTAGTAATGCTAAATCAGGATAAAGTTTTTAAGTCTAGCCACGCCCCATCTGAGACCTCCCATACAAATTTACTATTCAGCCCACTCTATAGATGGAGTAGTAATATCAATACACCCAACGTGATCGGGCCCAAATTCTGTATTTATTAAAGCTAAATCAGGATAAAGTTTTGAAGAAAAAAACTTTAAGTCTATCCACACCCCATCTGGTACCTCCCATACAAATGTAAGTCGGCTTACCAGACTGAAACTTTCTTACTGGTTAAAATAGTATTTGATACAGAAAACACGCGTTTATTTATTGTGGAAGTAGGGTTTATTGACAAAACAGCGTTTAGAACGATGTTAAGCTTTTCTGTCCTTTTATTAAATCTATCGATATAGTTGAAATCATCATATAGGCTTGTGTCATTGCAATTTGTTTTCACTGGTGGATTTTGGATGTTATTTATTGTCCTGTTTAAATCGTTGCAAAGACTACCATTAGGAGATTCCCCCATCTCACAATCTGAACTGTTACTAACATAGACTCAGCCGTTGTTGGGGAAATTGCAGGATAAAGTTATTTAAAAGCTCGTTAGCAAATTCCATCGTTTCCGCCTTTTTAGACTACTTTACACAGGATTAGCTTGTAGGACATTTTCCGGTCCAAATACATATAATTAGGGTATTCAATGTTTGTAAACGAGAATGTTTTTAGAAGCTTTTTACAGTTTTAAAATTCAATTTCAAATTAATTTAGAAAAACCTTTATACATTTTATAAACAAGATTGTTTTTAGAAACTTTGTAAAATTTTAAAATTCAATTTCAAACTAATTAAAAAAAAAACCGAGTACCCGAAGGAAAAAACTCGGTTAAACCGGATATTCGAAAATGGCATTTTTGCAAAAACCGGCATACGGTTTTAAATAAAAAAACCGGTTTACGGTTTTTCGGTTTCGGTTTTGAACACCCTAGACACAACATAAATATATACATTTGAATATTATGTATCTGTTCATATGCAAAACTTACAACTGTAGCAGGGTGAGCAATTGTTATTGCTTTTGCTAAAATAATAACTATTTGTAGTATCGCCAGCATTGCTTATTATTTTACTCAAACTCACCACAAACAGCGTATTAATTTTTAATCTTCTTATAATAAGCGAGCAAATGCGTAATAAACTGAAAATTATTCAATTAGTTTACGAGTGACCGCCAAATCCGATGAACAATAATAGGATTAAAAGATAAGTACAATTAGTGGATGTTATTGCACAAAAATATGATGATAATGATGGTGATAAACAAACATAAAAGTTAAAACTGCGAATGCATTGCATGGGCTCCGTGAACAGTGGCACTAATGAAAAATGGCCCCATTTGAAAAATGAGAAATCGCCCCAATTTCGAGGTTATTTTTGCAATATCACCCCAACCTAAAATGTGAAAAAACACACCAATTAAAAATTAAAAACAACCCCAAAACAAAATTGAAAATTTGCCCTAAATTTTTTTTTCTTATAACATTTATTGAATTTATATGAACAATTTCTTCAAAAATCTATACTTCATACACTTGCAAAACGATTTCCACGGGATTTCTGCAGTATGGAGATAGGTTATGATCTTAATTTGAAGAAATCGTTTCATTATTTTTCATAAAGTGAATGTGAGTGGATCAAGTATGTTTATACGAAAGAATAGCTTGGGAAAATCCGTCGGAAAAGTTGAGAAATTGGAATAATCAAAAATAAATTTTTTGTATGGAATTTTATGTACAATTGTTACGGAATGGCTTTTCGAAATGAAAAATAGAGAATTCTTAGTGGAAAACTCGGAGTTCTGAAAAAAACGCGAAAAATGTGATTAATTTTTTATCGACGATATTATTCATATTTCGCATGATTTGATGATTTTGAACGATTTTAAGGTGAAAAATTCGTTGTGTAGCTTAGAAAATTTCGGTTAATTTGTGAAAATCAGTGAGTTCAAAGATGTTCTTCGTAAATTTGGTTGGAGAAGTTAACGAGATAAATAATAGTTAACGAATAATAATGCTGCGATCAATGCCACAACCTGAAAGATGGCGCTATACGATGACTTAGGCAGTGTTTCAACTGGTTTATTGCGCAGCACAATTGATGCATTATTTATCAATTCGATAAGTTTACGTGTGAGGTTATCCAGTGGTATTGCGGTCATTCATTACGGTATTTTTTTTTACAGATTCTTCGTTTATTCAGATTGTTATTTGATTGACTAATGCCTCCTATTATACCATCAAACCTTAGATGGCGTAAACGTCCTGCAATAATTAGTCAAACTATACACAGTTCATTCACGTCAAGGCGTATGTTTCAGTCTTTGCTATCCTTCCATTCCCTGCGTACTGTGGATAGTGTGTGAGCCGCATTTCGGGAGGCTTGCCAACGTTTAAATTTGCTCCAAAATGATACACATTGGTACTTAGCGCTCGTCGAAGCGACTTTTTCTGCTTCAGCGAATCAAACTCGTACATTGTATGCGATCATCGGAGTCACATGTCATCTTTCGAACACGACCGCAGTGTGAGACAAATACATAGACTAGATGGCAGACGACATTTTGCACAGAGTACGCACAACACCTTCGTATTTGTTCTTGATACTTACGACGAGATGCGCAACGACGCGTTAGTTCTGATCGTAGACATGTGCGTGCTCATGTGCTCATCGTTCTATGCACGATGCATTCGACCGCGAATTGCAACGGGAGCAAGACTATAATCGAGATGAGCTGGCCGAAAAAGAAAGTGTACGATTCGCTGATGAAGGTTGTTGACGGAGCAGAAGCATTAATTTTCTCGATGCATCTGGTAGGACAGGCAAGACATTCTATTCCGTCAAGATCTGAAATTGCGTTGGCCCCTGCAGAGTCTGACATTGCTGCCAAAACGGTCGAATTGCAAATACCGCATTGCAGAACCTTCCATCGGCATCTGAATTCTCGAGACAATGCTGGCGCTTGGTAATGTCCAAATTTCTGTTGCTGTTTCGAGAGAAATTTTTGCGAGTTTACATCGTCGAAGAAGGAACTTATCACCAAAGCGTTCCCCTTTGCACAAAACTATAAAAATCTGGATTGGATTAATGAACGGGCAATACTAGCAGCGTAGAATATGGACTTAGATAGCTTAAAATCCATTTTTCAAAGTCAAATCGCTGGAAAACTCCATTCGTATAAATCCGTTTATAGCGACGAGGATGAAGGGACCAACTATCCGACGTAATTTTTATACCATCACCCTATGGGTAGGAGGATATATATCATGTCCGTTTGTCTGTCTGTCCGGCAGGTACGCACGATAACTTTCGCAGGATGCAACTAATTGTTTTGAAACTTTACATGGGTGTATATTTCCCCAAAACTATTTACGGTATTGCAAATGGGCTACATGAAATCGGTTAATAATATTAATACAACCAACGCGATCGCTTCAAAATTCTGAATTTTGTAAAGCTATGACAGGGTAAAGTTGTGGAGAAAAAAACTGGTAGTCTAGCCACGCCCCTTCTGGTACCTCCCATACAAATGTACCATTCCGCCCACTTTATAAATAGAATAATAATATCAATAAACCCAACTTGATCAAGACCAAATTCAGTATTTTGTAAAGCTATAACAGGATACTGTTTTGGAGAAAAACGAGAAGTCTAGCCACGCGCCATCTGGTACCTCCCATAAACATTTAACATTCCGCCCACTTTAGGTATCGAGTAATAACATTAATATGTCCAACGCGATCATGCCAAAATTCTGTACATATTTAGTAAAGCTATAACAGGATAAAGTTTTGGAGAAAACACTGAAAGTCTAGCCACGCCCCTTCTGGTACTTCCCAAACCCACCTGGTACCGCCCACTTTAAAAATCGATTAAAATTATTAATACCCCCAATGCGATTTTCTCAAATTCTGTATTTAGTAAAGCTAAAGCAGAAAGGTCTACCTTCCATTTAAATGTACCATAATTTTCACTTTAAAAAGGGAGTGGTAATACCAATACGCTAGAATATATAACAGGATAAAGTTTTGGAGAAAAAATTGGAAATCTAGCCGCGCCCCTTCTAGTACCTCCCATTCAAATGTACCATTCCGCCCACTTTAGAGATGGAGTAATAATATCAATACAACAACGCGATCGTTCCCAAATACTGTATTTAGTGAAGCTGAATCAGGATAAAGTTTTGGAGAAAAAAACTGGAAGTCTAGCCACGTCACTTCTGGTACATCCCATACAATTGTACCACACCGCCCACTTTAGCAATCGAGTAATAATATTAAAAAATTAGAAAATTTTATATTTTACTGAGGGTGAGGGTATATGTAAGTCGGTTTTCCCGACTGAAGCTTTCTTAATGGTTTAACTAGCTTGATGTGTCAGAAACTCCGCCGCATAATTTACAGCTGAAGATAGGATCGATCATAATCATATTGCGGAATCTGAATCAAACGAAATTGTGCAACGGTACGCGGTTTTCTGTCATTAAACTGATAAACAACCGACTATCAATAAGGGCAAATTCGAAGGAGAGGAAGTTCTTATCTCACGAATTTCTATTATTCCAACTGATCGTTCATTCCAATTCCAACTTTGATTGGCTTTTGCGAAGACAGTCAATAAATTGCAAGGCCAATCGTTGAAAGTCTGTGGTATTAATCTCGAATTTCTGTACGATGTACGTTGCCTTTACGCGTTTTGGAAAACCGTCTCCGTTGTTTGTTTTTGCGATGAAAAACATTGTCTATAATATCAGTCTCTACTGATTTCAATTCCATTCAAATGAATCACATTGAAATTAAATATATCTGTGTTTTTTTATCACTCTCTAATTTATCTTAAGGTGCAAATTATGGCGAGAAGAAGTTCGCCGGATCCGTTAGTTTTAAATAAAATCTATGCAGTTGCATTACACTGTAAACTATAGCCAGTGCCTTTTTTAATTGAATTTTAGGGGAGTAAGCAATTCCTTTGGAAATATTTTTAACGATTCGTTTGGGGATCTTCTTCATGATTCATTTGGGAATCTTCATCACGATTCCATGGGGAACTATTCTATTCGCATGTAACATATCTTTGCAATTCGTTTGCAACAGTTTTTCGCAACTTGCTTGCCACATTTCCACACAATTCTGGAGCAACTCGCGTACAGCGAATCGTTTTGAGACACAACTACTTACACCTGGGGATTCGCGGGAGAATCGCAGATAATAATCGCCTCGATTCAGTTCATCTTCCAAATGTTTCGCGGAAATATTTTACAGCCTTATGACGAATAACTGCGTTAAACATTTGTTTACCTCTCTAATTGCTTATCCCTTTTTGACTTTTTTCTATTATTTCAATCCCCAGAAAGATTTCTTTGCAACATATTGCAATAATTCTTGAATCCTTAGTATATACGCATATTTCGTGAGTTTCTGTATATTTCTTTTGTGTTATGTTACTAATTGAAATTTCCTTACCAAATTTAAATAAAACAAAACATCACAGAGAGGCGAACTGTTTTTAATCAATTTCGGAGAGGCCATGTGACGCCACGAGCTGCTTGGCAAACAAAATAACTAAATTATAAAACAAAGTTTTGGGAAAATATTGAAATCACGCTGTGTTTTACTGTTTCGTAATTCATTTTGAAATCAGCGTGTAATGTGACAATTTATTTATTGGAGGGTGGATGATTTGCGCCGAAGGACGCACAAAAAGTTTATTGAAAATTCATAAAATTTTTGGGTGACAATGCGACAAGTGTCTTTTGTGTTTTTTCTTAACTTGAAATTAACATTTTGACATCTTTGTGCGTTACTTGGGGCAAATATGTACATAGAAGAGGTAGAGATGAAAATAATGAATATTTGTGCGTTTTATCCTTCGTTAGTTATACGAATCAAGGACTTGCAAATGTTGTTCTAATATGTAGATGATTGTGTTGGTGGTTTGCAGTGGAGAAACCAAAGGAGGATAAAGCAGGATAAAAATATAACTTTGTAGGTTGTTTACCGCAGACAATGCCAAATATGCTACGATATTATGTTGTGCCGAAATTTTTTAAATTATCATCATGTTTAGACAATTTAACGAACAAATTTTTTAGAGAAAAACAATATATCGACATTAGCATATTGTGGATTGTAATAAATTTGGAAGGTTGACAGTGGCATAGAGATGGGGGTATACAGCATTTTAAATAAGAAGCAAGTATGAAAATTGCAGGCAGGTGGACATGTTGATATACACTCATCCCGAATTAATATGTAAGTATATATAATATTGTTGATTTCAGATGTAAAATTGTAAACGCAATGACAAAAATAATACGAGGCAAATATTGGACAATAATTATGCAGATATGGCAAAGATAATATTTCAGTATCCGCTTGTATGGGGGATGATCTGAAGCAACTTCATCGATATTCACCAATTACATTGTGATTTTCTCATTTATCTCTGAGTTATACAGCCCCAGTTACCTCATGCTCTTTCATTCTTCGGACGTTTATTAGCTATATTAAGAAATTATCGATGATTTTCGCCAAATCGACCTCTGGGATGCCACTAAAATGTTCATGAAAGCAAATCGAAAATATCACTTGCCGTTCTAATAAAAATCAATGCCAATATGTGCAGCATCACAGTGCATCAAATACACAGTACAACAGCCAGTATGGGGGGTGAAAAGTTTCATGTTAGGGTGAAGGTACTAGGTCAGTATAGTAAAATTCCCAAAGGGTTTGGTGTTCTCAGGCCAAACTTTTCAGCTAAAACTCACGAACCGTTGACGAACCGACGCCTTTTTTTTCCTAGATGTTCCCCAATAACTCCAAATTTCTAACCATATAAAATCTATCTCATTTATGATCAGTAGAAAATTGGTCATTGCTGATGATACTGAATGACGACTCTGACCCAAGTATTATACTGTATATGTAGCGAGTTGCACATGGTACTCACTACATAATATGTAGTGTACAACGTATGAGTAATATTAATTTTATGAGGAATATATATTAAGTATGCGGACATCGTTTCAATATTGTTGATTTATACATTAATAACACAGTTTAACTGCCAATCTAGGGAGTGAGAAATTCCTAGTCAGGTTGAAGGTACTAGGTCAGTATACGAAAACCCCCAAACGGTTTTGCGTTCTCTACAAGTCAGCCGAAGAATGAAATGAGAAATCAACCTTGGGTCTTGAGTTACAGCTGAAAAACTTAGCGAAAAAACATCAAGATAAGGAAAAAATATAAAAGGTCTTAAAAACATGTTTGGCCTGATAACGCCAAACCTTTCGGGAGTCTTACAATATTGACCTTGAATTTTATCCTGACTTTGAAATTCTTTGGCCTGAGAACGCTAAACACTTCATGGGTATTACAATATTGGCGTAGTACCTTCACCCTGACTTGGAATTTCTAAAGCAAGAAACACATTTTATTCTATACTAATACTACTGAATTGGAATCTGAACACTCAGACCAGGATTAGCAAAGCGGCAACGGTTCTATACTGCTGCAAAAGGGCAATCGGCCTCAATTGGGGAATTAGCCCCAAGAACTTAAACTGGTTATACGAATCAGTTATTAAACCCATCTTATTCTACGGATCAGCAGTCTGGTGGCCGGCGCTAGATAAAGCGTCCCAAAGGCTGAAATTCGAACGCATTATGAGATTGGTGGCGATCATGATAACAGGGGCACTTAGAACCACTCCAACTAAGGCACTTTTCACGATCCTAAACTGGTTACCACCGGACATTGAGGCGAAGAGGATAGCAGCGAATACCGCAATGCGTTTAGACGCCACAAAAGCATGGATGCACAGGAACTACGGCCATGCCAAAATCCTGAACCTAATTAATGTGATCTGCAATACGGATTACACCATACCTGAACTCCAACTAAGGCACTTTTCACGATCCTAAACTGGTTACCACCGGACATTGAGGCGAAGAGGATAGCAGCGAATACCGCAATGCGTTTAGACGCCACAAAAGCATGGATGCACAGGAACTATGGCCATGCCAAAATCCTGAACCTAATTAATGTGATCTGCAATACGGATAACACCATACCTGAACCTCTATTCGATCCGGGTTTTATAAGGAACATCCCGGATAGGTCCTACTATGATGATAATGATAATGCCCTGAACTTTGGAGAGAATGTCATCCTAATTTTCACGGATGGTTCAAAATCAAAAGAAAGAGCTGGCTGTGGAATCTTTTCGGTAGAGTTGAATCTGAGTCTATCAATCAGGCTACCAGATCACTGTAGCATAATTCAGGCCGAAATAGCGGCCATTAGAATAGCCGTAGAGAAAATTCAGTATCTTGGGATATTGGACGGCAATATTCATATTCTTACTGATAGTAAAGCGGCTATCAGATCCCTGGAGAACGTGTACACCACTTCGAGAAATGTTCGAGAATGCCGGTCGTCTCTGGAGGAGATAGCGAGACATTCGACGGTTACCCTAACATGGGTTCCAGGACATGGGGACATATATGGAAACCAAAGGGCCGACACGCTAGCAAGGGCCGCCACAACCAGAGTCCACTTTAGGAACATCATAGCTGTGATAACTGGTCATTGGCCGGTTGGTAAACACGCTAAGAGGCTGAAACTACCCTACAACGATTTTTGTAGAAGCTGCAATGATGAAGAAGAAGAGGAGACCACGGAGCATCTTCTATGTCACTGCCCTGCTTTAGGTGACCTGCGATACGAAAAACTTGGTCATCGGACACTTTTAGACACTTTAGATATGCGGAACATCCATGCCTTCATAAGGGCGACGAAATGGCTTGACAGCGACGTTGACCGATTAGAATAGGAACATTAGGTGCGGAAATCATAAAATGGTATCACAACGGGACTCATACTAGGTCCCAAGTGAGCTGTGTTCAACGTGGCTGCCGAATTAACCTAACCTAACCATACTAATACTAGCTGACCGGGCAGACTTCGTCCTGCATTCAGAAGTATTGACTAAATGTAATTTTTTTTGGGTGGAATTCTCAAATTCTCATCGAAACTAAACAAAAAATGTTGAGGTAGGTTAAAGGATAATATATTTTTAATGACAGAAAATTGTTGCAATGGTTTTAGTACCACGTGTATGGGAGAACCAAAGGAGTGTACATATGTTTATCAGCGGGTCTTTCTACACTTGAACATGCTACTTAAAGTAGTTTATGCGAAAAACATGGATTTTCCAAATTCAAGCCGAAAACTTGAATATACTGCCCTTCAGCTTTATTAATATCATCGCAAATTCTAACCGAATGGAAAACTGTAATCTATCAAAATCAAACGGCAAACGGTGTTGTTATCATTGAAATACATAGTAGCAATACAGCGGTTCGCTTATATTTTCTAGTTAAAATAATTTAAGACCTGAAGTCGAAAAGTGCGTAAGTCCATAATGCAAAATTGTACGGGAAGGACAAAAAAGTTGATTTTTAATTTAACGACTTATGACAACGTATATATTTTTGGTGGTATTATTTTTCAAGCCAGATGCGTTTTCAATATATCATGCGTTCTACATGAAAAAATACATTTAGGCAAAAAGTGGACTTACAACCTTTACGACTTAAGGTCGCGAATTATGTATTGCTTCTTAAACCCTGTAATGAGCGATCAAAGGGTTCCAATGATTTTTTTGTGTACTCACTATGATTTCACATGTTTGAAACTTTTTTTTATCTTGATTACATAACATTTGCCAAGATCAACGATATCAAAACCGATGGGTGCATCAAAGAAAGAAAATCCAACACACCCATTCGTTGCTCTACCTGGATTTAAATAACACAGAATGGTGCTGCAGTCCTCCATCTATTGCGTTTGTATGACAGAGTTGGACAGGGCCACCCGTTTTTGGCCTGATCACACATATTGGTGTTTATTCCACATTTCTAATCCCGCCCTTTCTTTTTAGAATACATACATTGATCATATTGAATCCACACCGAATTTCATGGCCATTCGCACAATAGTTCTTTAGATATAGCACTATAACAAATTATGTCCAATGGATGGGCCACGCCTACTGATCTAGTTCTTAAGATATCGTACTTTTACAAATAAAGTCCTATGGCCGGTGCCATGCCTATTAACCTAGTACTTCAGATAGTGCACTTATCAAATTATCACCTATGGGCTGGGCCACGTCTAAAAACCTAATCACGCCAGTTTTTGACCTGTTCATAATGCATCCACAACCAAATTTAAATCACTCATTGTAATTATGGGGTGGAATGGGTGGACCACATCTCAAGAACATCGAAACAAACCCAATTTAATGTCGGTCCCATTTGAAATTTTAAATATTGAAAATTAAAATTTCTACAATTTAAAAATTTGTATGGAAAAAATCGAAAATCGACTCAGTGATTGGACCAAATGTGCCTAATGCTATGTTAAAGTAGCCTATAACCATCCTCGGAAGATTACCTTTCTAATGAAACCGGTTTGTTGCACATTGGTTGTATGATACGTTCATGTTAACACACCCGTCAAAAATAACCTACAACTTTTTATAACGCACCACAATTGAATTATTTATGCTTCGAAATTTTAATCAAAATCTGTTCTATTACAATTAATGCCAACTTTTGTTTCCAATTTGCTGCTAGCAAGTCATTATCATCTGTTGCAAATGCCTGGTTACAAGGATTTGAGTTGAAAGTTTTTAATTAAATATATCATGTGCATTTGGTAATGTGGCGTGACATGGAATAATGTACAAAGTACGAAAAAAAAACTACAACAGTTGTATCGAACATACATACTGTCGTGTGCTAATAACGATTTGTTTAAATACGTTGCAGATACCAATTGTGTTGTGTAAATCACATATTGTTACCTATATTTATTTTTGTTTAAGATGTTTTCAGCAAATTATAAATTCACTGAAAGTTACAATTTAGTAAACCGATACTTCACCGTACACTATTTAGAGATATAGATTATTATATATATTAATAATGCGCACAACAATTAAAAAATAACAAAAATCTATTTCCGTTGGCATCCAATAAATAAGATATTGAAGCGTTTTTCTTTTTGAAAGAATTTAAACAAATTCAATATAAAGACTCTCAGAATGCCTGTTCAGGGGGCTGATGCTGAGAGTCGATAGAGTTCGGAATTGTGGTCGTACGATCGAAATTTCGTACTTTTGGTATTCTGTCAGACGATACCGCTTAAAGTGTATCGGAATTTCGTATGCTATGAGCCGATAACGCTTAAGTTGTCACACGCAAGCATTCGCTATTATGCAAGATAGCATATGAGTTATCGCAAAAAATTTGGCGCCACAAAAATACAAATAAAAAGGGGGTTTCCCACTAAATATATTGTCACCACTATAGATTTGAAATTGAAAATGTAAGTAAAATTTTTTGTAAGCTTCTTAAATAATGTATGTGTTTATTTTAGGTCGAATTTAACTAAAATAAACTTCACGCAGAAGCAGATTTTGGGAGAGTTTATGTCGGAGCATTCGGAGCTAGCGAAAGGCGTAATTACTTGCAGCGCTCAAGGAAGAGCGACTGTTAATAGATTGTGGGAAAATCTTACAACAAAACTGAATGCTTCGGGGTCGCCAACTAAGGACTACAAAGCATGGCGTAAGGTATGTGTAACATAAAAAATATTTTGTTCATGAACTAAAATTTAATTGTTTCTGTGAAGGTTTATGCTGACCAAAAACAAAGAGTGATGAAGAAGTTAACCGTCAATAAATTGTCAAGACAGAAAACTGGTGGCGGTCCATGCGAGGAGAAACATTTAAGTACTTGTTGAAATGGATCCGTTGAATTTTATTTCTTCTAGAACATATCTGAAGGCTTCTTTTGACAATCTTTAACGTTTTACAAATCTATAAAAGAAAAAAAATTAAACATTTTATCAAGACATGATTTTGTAACATACTCTGAGTCTGCCAATTTTAAGGGATCACTTTTCATACGGATTTGTTTTCTAATATCCGTTAAACTACACTCTTCATCTTCATCTGAAGAAGATAAAAAACAAAATAAAATCCGATCCATTATTTATGTTTATAAATTTCAAATTTCATTTGCTTTTACAAATTTTGTGTAATTATTCTTTGTAACTTTCACGAAACATTTGATTTTTATTAACGCTTTTTTACAGTGTTGGTTAAAGTTTTTTGCTTCCGCATTACAACACTAAAACACAAAACTATTCGTTACGTGTCGACTCACAGAATAAGAAAATTGCGAACGATCGGAATTAATTGCGATACACAATTATTTCGCTATCGGCTCTAAGCATCAGCCCCCAGAAGCTTCTTATAGACTTTCCGATTACTCCGATCTATCGATGTATTTACATAACGGCATCTTAAATTAACCAACTGTCTTGATAGAACAAAGACAAAAACCACCACAAATTCTGACCACACGAAAACTTTATAAGGACAATAATATAAGGATTCGATGAAAAGATGGAATCTGTCGATGTGTTTTTTTTAAACCATTATCCTTAGGGATGAGGGCATATATCATTTGATACCCCAAGTATATCATGACCAAATTCGTTTCAGGACTTTCTTATACGATTGAGGTATGTCCGTCTGTCTGGCTGGCTGGTTAACTGGATGACAGGCTGGCTGGATGGCGGGTGGGCACGATGACTCAAGTACACCTTTACTGACCCTTATAAAAATTTACCAGTATTATTATTTTCCAAAATGAAGAAATGGAATTGTAACTGGATAGAATAGCGCCACCCCTTCTGGTACCTCCCATGCTAAATTACATATTTTTGGAAAAATAATATTTTTTTTATAAATTTGGTCAGTTTAATTAACTTATAATAGAAGGCAAACACCAAAAAACCAAAACCTTTCACAAGCCCCTTCTGGTACCTCCTATACATATGACCGATTTCACCCTCGTAGTTGTATATATATATTTTTTTTTGTAAGCACCCTTAATTAAGCCATGTTTTTTCGACAGGTGTGCGCTTATGAAAATTTGACTCAGAAATGAGTATGGTTCTATATCGACTGACCAGTTATGGTACCTCCCATACAAAATTACATATTTTTAGAAAATTTATATTTCTTCCATAACTTCCAAACGGACAAGTGGAAACCGTAGCAGCGGATGCATGCTATTTATCAGCCCATCGTTGCCAGATTTGAAGAACTAATCTGGAAGACTATCGCCACCTGCTGCTTATTTATTTTGAGTCGCGATATGTCTCATCTTACCTCGCTTTGACTTGGTGGCGGGCATTCTGAGCCGCTGTCGGCACGTTCATTCATTTGATGCTTTTTCGCTTAGATAGCTGGTTCGTCCATTTTGGTTTCTTGTGCCGTTCTCTAATAGCCCGAGTTACAATTTGCTGCATTGCTTAACTGTAAGCAGCATTCTGTTCCTCGGACGCTATGCGACATTCTTCATCATACCAGGATGAGTCTGAGCGACGTTTTTCATATTCAAGCAATGTTGTTGGGCAGTTGCTGGTTGGAGTAGACATTGGCTATCTGTGGGGTTTGCATCTTTACGATGTTAAGCTATCTTTGTTATTTCTTATCTGCGTTGATTTGATATGTGGTGTTTTGATCGGAGGATAGCCAAGTTGCTGTGTGGATATCTTTACTCTCATGTTCCTTGTCTCCTGGATGGCGATGATATCAGTCTTGTACTGTTTGATGTCATCCGCCAGTCGGATAGTGCCACGTTCTCTATGGACAGTCCTGACGTTCCAGTCAGGTTTTAATGGTTCTGATGGGTGACTAGCCCACCCATCAGAGTGTGCCGCTCAATATATGTCACAACTCGCATTAAAAAAATTTTACGGAATAATGCTTCACCACGCGAAGGTTATGAGTCGGCTTGGGATGACAAATATTTCAGATAAAAACATCATTTATTAAATAATCATTGAATAGAAGTATTTAGAATGGAGTGGTTAAATTTTTTTCTTTATGAAGAAATCTACGACGAATTCTAAGAAAATTTGCCAAAGAAACTATGGGTCTAAAATCAAAATCGAGCGCCCGGTTTTCAACCAGATACTTTCAACTTCCCCTGAATCGCCCCTTGAAGGTTCAAAGTTAAAGCTTTATCACATAGCTGATATTGTGATATTTTGCTTTAGATTTCTTGTTGTCAACCCTTTTTGAATGTTATATTATATGCAAATCCTTTGTGTCAATATTTGCTGTCATAACAACAGACTATGTGTGGGTGGACAAGAATTGGTATTAGGGAAAATTGTATATGATTATATTAATAACATTGTATACAATCTCGTTCTTTGCCCTGTGAATCCTTTTCAATTACCTTTTAAAACACGATATGATTCGTGGAAACGTTTAGAAAACTGTGTGTGCAGATGAGATGTGTATGTATGGTAAATTTAGAGCTGCGTCATATGTGAACAAAATTATGTTATTGTATTAAATAACAATGTAATGTAATGAAAAAGCATCAACCCTAATTAGTGTTATCTCTAATAAGCAGTATAATTTTTTTTGGCAACATGAAACCGCTGTGATGTGTTTGTCATCATCTTGTATCGAGTCTTAAATCAGAAAACACACAAATAAATAACGTCAGTCCAATAAAGTGAAAAAGTTGTAATTACTTAAGGTCTGAAGAAAAAAATTGGGTAGCAAAATGGAAAAAATTTTTGTTTCATGTGTTTTTTTTGTTGTTTCCTTTTGTATTTTCAACAATTTTCTTCCACGAATTTGGTATTGTTGATAGGCCACAGAATAGGCAACTCATGAAAGATCCTAATTTTGTTAAATCATTGACGGAAGTTGAATCCAAAGCTTGGATTTCATGTGTTTTGGTTATGAGAAATTTTCAAGGCCAAAATAAATTTGTCGACCATGTTGCCAGAGCTAGGGCGCAACATGATTATTAAAATCCACTTCCTGTGTCGAATTTAGACCGATTGCTACGAAATCTAGGTGACTCTAGTTAGGAGCAGGGTGAAAGATTTCATCAATATCTTCGGGCAATGATAGAGTGTTATCAGGCAAGTAAATCTTTAATTTATTATTAATTTTTATTTAATTTGTGTAGAATTTTTTTAAGCATTGATTTATTTAATTTTGTTTAATATAATTTTTTAGCGTATGTATTAATTTTTTTGTATTTTTTTTTTTGTAGAAATAATAAAACAGTATTTTTTCGTAACACCACCAAACTTACAGGAAACTATGTAGATGTTTTCCAACCAGTGTTATTAGCAACGTTTCAATAAATGATAAAAGAACGTAAAAATGTGTTGTTAGTTTTGTTTGTACGAATGAAAAAAATAAATAATGTACAATTGTTTGAACCAACTCAAATAAAATCTAACAGCGGAAAGTTAGGCTAAAGTTTCGTCAAGACATAAAACCGCAAACGGTTTTCTTTGAGTGTGTGAATATTTTCACAGCCATTAGCAGCTATACACAATTAATCCGTCCCTTTTCACAAAGAGAAAGGATGAGCAATACAGACAAATACGGCATTTGTGCAAAGTAACAAATTGAAAAATAATTATTTTTACTGGGTGTATTATAAACAGCGGCCTTCATTTGACCCAAGTTGTGGTAAACAGTTAACAAAGAAAATTACAGAGTTTCATTATTATCTCCTGCATATGTTTAATGATATTCTATAAAGTATTTGTTTCATAAATAATAAAGGTCTGAAATGGGTCTGGGGTTACATGTAACGTTACATGTAATCATATAAAATGTCAACAATGTGTTAAATGCCAACTTTACGCCTGTTGGAAAAATTTATGGAATTTTACTTTTAAAATTAAAGAAGTAGTGGCGTTATTTATAAAAGACTATGAACATTGTGTCCATCCTGTTAAAAGTGGTATTTGGTTTTCACAAAATTTCTCGATTTAAGGTGAGGTAAAATTACATAGCTACTTTCATAATACCTATGAACATTGTGTCCATCCTGTTAAAAGTGGTATTTGGTTTTCACAAAATTTCTCGATTTAAGGTGAGGTAAAAATACATAGCTACTTTCATAATACCGCTAAAAGGTAACCTCTTGTAAGAAAGTTAAAATTACAGCACAAGCCAAATAAAAATGGCCTGTAGGGGTAGTGAGACTAAAAACCAGTAAGAAAGTTTCAGTCGGGCAACCCGACTTACATATACCATCACCCTCAGTAAAACAAATCAAATCTATTATATTAATATTATTACTCGATTTCTAAAGTGGCGAAGTGGTACATTTGTATGGGAGGTACCAGAAGGGGCGTGGCTAGACTTCCAATTTTTTTTCCAAAACTTTATCCTGCAATATCTTTACTAAGTACAGAATTTGGGTACGATCCCGTTGGTTGTATTGATATTATTACTCGATATCTAAAGTGGGCGGAAAGATGCATTTGTATGAGAGGTGCCAGAAGGGGCGGGGCTATGTAGCCTATTTGCAATACCGAGGGTAGTTTTGGGGAAATATTAACTTGTGCAAAATTTCAAAACATTTGATTGCGTCTCTCAAAAGTTATCGTGCGCATCAGCCGGACAGCCAGACAGAGAGACCCTACGGGTAGGAGGAGGGTATAAAAATAAATAAAAGTTTTATTTTCTTAATTTTTTAAATTTTTTAAAACATAGTGTGCTTTTTAGACGTATATAACTTGGATATGGTTGACTGTAAAACTAGATGTTATACTAATGAAGTGTGTTTGACATGGCAAATCATCATGCAAAGACTCCATTGGCCAAACTTATAGAGCACTTCATCATCATCATCCTGTGCGAAAATGCTTATTAGTGGCGGAATTGTCGTTTTTGGAGAGAGCACAATCCTCATAGGATTTCATAACATACTGAAAACGGTATGGCAAATGCTTCTCTTCGATTTTTGTATTCCTCATGTTATTTTAAATTATTAGGAGAAGAAATTATTCCAACAATATGACACAACATGCCACACAGCGCGTGAACTATCACATTGTTCAGCCAAACGTTTGGTGACCAAGTTATCTCAAGAAATGTACTTGTGATTTGACTTTTTGGGACTACTTTTTGTACAATGCTAATAAACCATTATGTTTATACCCTCACCCTACGGGTGAAAGACGCAACCAATTTTTTCTTTATACTTTGCACTAGTTAATATTTCCCTAAAAGTACTTATAGTATTGCAATTGCCATCATGGCCACCCCATCGTGGCCACGCCCTTCTGGTACCTCCTATACAAATTTGTCAATAAACCCAACGCGATCGTGCCCAAATTCTGTATTTAGTATATCTATATCAGGATTAAGCTTTGGAGAAAAAACTTGTAATTTATCTGCGCCCCATCTGGTACCACCCACTTGAGAAATCGATTAATATTATTAATACACCGCCTTAATTCAGTATTATATAAAGCTAAAGCAGGATAACATTTTGGAGAAAAAATCTGGAAGTCTAGCCACGGCCCTTCCGGTACCACCCATACAAATCTATCATTCCGTTCACTTTAGAAATCGAGTAATAATATCAATATACTAGAAACTTTTATGAGGTTGAGGGTATATGTGAAACTTTCTTATTGGTTTTTATTTAAATACAAAACAAATTGTAAAGTTTTTGTCTGATAAACCATTAGTTTTTTGTAAATTGTAAGTTAGTCGCAGTCCTCGAAAATAAATAAAATAAAAAGAATAAACAGAAAATATTACAGATAAAAAATACATAAAAATTATTAAGTTTGTGCAAAGGACATAAAATTAAATTTTATACTCAAATCAAACCTTATGAACATAATTTGACACATTTTGTCTACTGTTGCTAAATAATAGTATAACACTTTAGTTGATAAGTTCCAGACCATACACACGTCAATACTTAAGCCCACACAGAATCAGTAAAAATAAGAATAAATTAGCAAAAATAAAGCAAACAACTTTTTATCCTTTCAATTACGAAACTGCTCTAATGAGATTATATTTGTGCGAATACAAACACTAAGAGTTTGCATTTATGATTTAAATTTTTGTTTATGTTTTTTATTATGTTTTTTTATTTGCTATGGCGAATTCGCGCTTACCAAAATTTCTGTTAATTGGTGAACTGTTCGTGGTTACTACTTATTCCATGGTACTATGTTCGTTTTCATGAGAATCTTTGATTTATGCACAGAATAGTATATTAAACTTGTTGTATTCTTTTAATATAGTTTCCTTTTCTTAATAACACCATTTTATTACATTTCGTTCGAAATAATTAATTTACTCTCATTATTTAATTTCATAGTGTTAATGTTGCTGTAGACTCTTGTAAATTTCAATGTGAAAAACTAACTTTTGCTATACTTATTACCACAAAACTATGGGTAGGAAGGTAGATATATATTACTTGATACGACCCAAATGTCGTTCCCGTAGAAGGAGTTCTTTAGACCCTAGGTTTCTTTGAACCAAATTCGATTCATGACTTTTTATGCCGTTTCACCCATTTTCGTCTGTCTGTCCGATTGTCCACTTATTTTGAAACTTTGCGTGGGTTTATATATCCCTAAACCTACATGGGCGTCGGCTTTAGAAATAATAATATCAATACACCCAACGCGATCGTGCCAAATTCTGTATTTAGTAAATCTATAGCAGGATAAAATGTACCCATACAACCACTTTAGAGATGGAGTAATAAGATCAGTTCCCCCCATTCAGAAGTAGAGTAATAATATCAATACACCTAACGCAATCTTGCCCAAATTCAGTATTTAGTAAAACTGTACCTAGACAAAGTTTTAGAGAAAAAATTCGAAGTCTAGTTAGTACCCTTGCCATATAAAAGTTTCATTCCGGCCCTTTATAATGCATGTGACAATATCACTAAGCAATCTTACCCAAACTGTGTAATCAGTTTTTACTAGGTGTATTAGAGAACTATTTTAACCCTATCCAACCCCCTTCGGGTTTTTACTGAGGTTGAGAGTATATGGTTGTCGGTTTACCAGACTGAAACTTTTTTACTAGTTTTATATTTATATATCGAAAAGAGAGTTATATATCTGTTGTCTAAGCCTAAGTCTGTTTTACATTTTTGGAATTAAGAAGTTTAAAGTTCCAAATCCTTACCATAAATTTGATACGCGCACTCGTAGTAGGGTTTAATATTTCGTGAACCATCAAAATACAAAAACGTATTCAGAGCCATTGGCTTCACATCGGCAATAAACTTAGTAGTGAGTGCAATCAGATTTCCCCACAAACGTATCCACAATTCAACATAGACATTCCAAATTATTTCACCAAACGTTCTCGATTATTGCAAAATATTCCAGACACACAGCGGCAACACATTGTACACCGCATTTGCATAAGAAAACCGATGCCCAGACAAGCCCTGGCCCATGTTCAAAACGTAAAATACCATTTTTTTATACCATCCCCCATAGGGATGAGGGTATATATCATTTGATACGAAAACCAGTACAGAAATTTCAGTCAGGTCAACTGACTGATAAATACTATCACCCAATATAAGATATTGTTGAAGTCTTGAGTTATTGAAATGAATAGATTTTTAATTAAAATAAAATTACTTATGTATAATTTTTCCCCTGCTTGTGGTGCAAAATCGTCCAAAACTATACTTATTTGTGTAGGGGGTATAGGTGCCGGTTTGGAATATATGTGAGAAATATTAATTTTTCAAAAAAATTTAATTTTGATAGGGGGTACCAAAAGGGGTGAACCGATATATAGTCCATATTCATTCCTAAGTCCTATTTTCATAAGCGAACATCATACTCAAAATTTGAGTAAATTAAGTTTACTTACAAAAAAGATATGTATGTAAAACTATAATGGTCAATTAGGTCATTTGTATGGGAGGTATCATCAGGGGTATGGGAAAGGTTTCGGTTATCTTAGGGTTTGTCTACTTTTGCAAGATAAATAAACTGACCAAATTTAAATATCCTACGATCGTCCGTTTGGAAGTTATGAAAGAAATATAAATTATCCAAAAATAGGTAATTTTGTATGGGAGGTACCAGAAGGGGTGGGGCTATTTTGCCCATTTACAATCCCATAAGTTCTTTTTGAAAAATATTAATACTGGTTTCATACCGATCCGTTAGGGTTTACTCGAGTTATCCTGCTGACCAGCCATCCTGCCAGCCAGTCAGCCAGACAGACGGACATAGCTCAATCGTCTTAAAAAGTCCTGAAACGAATTTGGTCTTAAGATACTTGGGGTCTAACTCGTCTCCTTTAATGCGTTACACTTTTTTTCGTATCAAATGATATATACCCTCATCCCTAAGGGTAATGGTATAATCATCCATAGTTTTACATACATTTCATTTTTGTAAGTAAACTGATTTCACTCAAATTTTGCGTATGATGTTCGCTTATGAAAATTGGACTAAGGAATGAATATGGGCTATATCGGTTTACGCCTTCTGGTACCTCCCATACAAAATGACATATTTTTGGAAATTTTGTTTTTCTCCCATAACTTCCAAACGGACACTTGGAGGGTAATGAAAATTGATCGGTTTATTTATATTGTGATAGGAGGCAAAACTTCAGAAAACCTATCTTTTTGACACACCTCATGTGGTAACTCACATACAAATGACTGAATTCAGTCAAATTTTCCGTTAGATGTACACTTATAAAACATTGACTCAGTAATGAATATGGACTATATCTGTTACCCCTTCTTGTACGTCCCGTACTAAATTATATATCTGTAGAAAATTTATGTTTTAGTCATAACTTTAAAATATATTATCTTGCAATAGTAGTCCCTACACAGTAATGTACAGTAATGTACACGTGTTAAGAATCTCATTTTTTTTTTAAATATAAAGTACATAGTAATGCAAATTAATTTCATAAAAAAAAAATTCAGAATAGGAAAATATAAAATAGGATATTTTGAATGCCACTATCTGATAATTTTAGTCCTCGCTACAAACCAAGTTTTTACAATAAAATTTGGGAGAAAGGACATAGGGTGATGGTATTTATATGTCAGTTCACCTGACTGAAATTTCTGTACTGGTTAAATCCCATTTTAACGAACCTGATTGGACATTATCTGTGTGGCCTTAGACCTGGCCACGACCGCCCAGATATAATCTATGGCAAATTTTGAGAAGACCCAATAAAAAGTCCTCCCAACTTTCTCCATACTACAAAGCCATGGCTGAGTTTGGTGCCACTGCGAAGTTAATATGACTTTGCGGGATTACGCTGATCAACACAAAGACTTCAGTGAAGATTGGAAAAATTTAACAGGGCGATAGTATGGCTCCACGAAAAGCCCCCCAAACGAGAAATGAAATATTCCCCAAATTTTTTTCATAAATTTTTGGGTGTTAATTCATATAAAATAACTCCCAATGTTTTTGGTCCATTTTTCATTTTTCTTTGGGTATTATGCCATACCTTATTTGGGTTTTTCAAATTATGAAATAACCTCCAATGAAATAACACCCAACAAATTTTTAAAATTCGGAGCATGTTTCATAGCGTGTATAAATTGGGTGTTATTTCAATTTTTAATCGGGGGTTATTTCATTCTTAAAGCTGTTGGTTTTTAGGGGTTTTAATTATGTAATTATATAAAAGTATGCCTTTTACAAGAAAACTTTTAGCCTGTGAATATATTACGAGTACAATATCATTTGAATGTTACAGATATTTCCATTTGTCTTCATATTGATGGATAGAAAATCAACAAAATGCTACGAGCATTTTTTTCATTTTGAGAATGATATCTAAGAACGGAAAGAGTTCTTCAGAAGAAAGAATTCAATACATACAGAGAGTTTGATTTGCTTGTGAACAGTGGAGGTGGTTTTGTAAAGGCCAAACGTAAAAGACAAATTGTAGAGCAGGGCTACAACGATCTACGATCCACACGATTCATTTCAATAATTTTGCGACTTTGCTGTTGGTTCATATTGACTTCATGAAATCCTTGGTAAAACTGACTCTTTTATGAATTTTGGGCATAATTTCTTTTTTGTTGCTGATGGGGTTTATTTCATTGGGGGTTATTTCATTTTCATCATTGGGTGTTATTTCATATGAAATAACTCCCAAATATTGAGGGTTGTTTCGTTTTCGCTTTGGGGTTTATTTCATTTATTTTTCGATGTTATTTCATTCTCTGTTTTTGGGTGTTATTTCCTTTTTTTGGGGTTTTTTTCATTGGAAGTTATTTCCTGGGCGTTTTTTTATTGGGGGGCTTTTCGTGGAGCCTAAAAAGGTAGCAAACAGGCTTCTGAGAAGTGGGGGAACAAATGAGCCGTTACAAATGAGAGTAACTATCCTTTACCTCATTCATTTCACACTCTTGAATAAAAAAACTATTGGCAATAAAAAATAATTGCCAATAGAAATGATCTCAAACCGAACTATGACAATATCATAATTCATTAAAGATCAACAAAAAACAAAATCAAGAACAACAAAACACTGACGGTACGCAGAACGGGGTTGGCACTTTGTCAACAACAAAACTCCTGTGCAATTGTGTCCGATGGACATATGCATAGGCAAGTGCTTGTGTGTGTATTATGTTGGCATGTTGTGCGCTTCGAGGATGCTTTCTTCGCACCGGAGGGAAAAGTTCTCATTAACTTTGAGATGCTTTCTTCCCTTAAGGTTTGTGATGATAGAGGAGAAGGCACAGCAAAGGGCGCTGACGAGGCATTGTGGTGAATGCCGAAATAACGTTATACGCTTAACCTGCTGTCAACATAATACATTTCACACTCTTGAATAAAAAACTATTGGCAATAATAAATAATTGCCAATAGAAATGATCTCAAACCGAACTATGACAATATCATAATTCATTAAAGATCAACAAAAAACAAAATCAAGAACAACAAAACACTGACGGTACGCAGAACGGGGTTGGCACTTTGTCAACAACAAAACTCCTGTGCAATTGTGTCCGATGGACATATGCATAGGCAAGTGCTTGTGTGTGTATTATGTTGGCATGTTGTGCGCTTCGAGGATGCTTTCTTCGCACCGGAGGGAAAAGTTCTCATTAACTTTGAGATGCTTTCTTCCCTTAAGGTTTGTGATGATAGAGGAGAAGGCACAGCAAAGGGCGCTGACGAGGCATTGTGGTGAATGCCGAAATAACGTTATACGCCTAACCTGCTGTCAACATAATACATTTCACACTCTTGAATAAAAAACTATTGGCAATAATAAATAATTGCCAATAGAAATGATCTCAAACCGAACTATGACAATATCATAATTCATTAAAGATCAACAAAAAACAAAATCAAGAACAGGAAAATAAGTAAGTTTTTTTCCTGTGTAGTCAACCGCATGTAAATATAGGATATGCGTTAACTATCTTAATGAGTAAGTTACCAGTATGACTTATATACTATTTATATACAATGCATAGAAACCTTATAGAACAACTCTAATTTTCCCCTATTCTTTTGTCATGTCATCCAAACCAAAAGTCCTTATATCTATATCTACATAAAAAAAATTCCACCTTATTCAAAAAGCTTCTTATGTAGCGCAGACAAAGAGATGAAATCAATTAAATATGAACTGAATAGACAGAGATTCCATTATTATACCATTCCTACAACGTATGTGGGAGTTGTCAGTGGCAGGCCTTCATAGCGCACTGAAACCACAGTCAATACTGAGACGTATTTACAACCACATTTACTCTGATGCATTGTTTAGATGTCCTTGAACAACAATAAAGTAAAAGTTTTATTTTTGTAAATATGTATATGAATATGTGTCTTCGTCCAATGTGCAATTTTAATTCAAGATAAGGGTATTTGGCCGATGGTTCAAGGTTAAATTACACAAAAGGCCAGCACACGTCGTTGGGCTTTATAATGGAATTATTATTAGATGAATGATTACCTTAGTAAAGAGACACTAAATCTTTTAAATTATGCGAGATCGCTGAAGGATGTTGGCTATAACTATATATATGCCAAGAATGGTCGAGTTTTTTATAAGCGAAGTGAAATTTCAAAGTTATTGTTAAATGCCACAACTGATAAACCTTGGAGTCGAAGATCTAAGGCTGCGAATGATGCGGGTCCCTGTGTAAGCGATGATGATGTAGACGATTTGGCCTACGTTTCACCTAATTAAATTTTCATTTTTGTAATTATCTTGGTTTTATATTCCAATTTTTCTTTAATGAGTTCAAATCAATATTTTAAAAAATTTTCAGATTTTAATCAATTTTTGTACAATTTAAATTATTCATTTTTAAATATAATTAGCGTCAATATAAGAAGCGTTTCTTCTGTAACTAAATTTAATAAGTTTAAAAACGTTATATCGAGTCTTTCCAAGTTGCCAGATATAATTGCTATACAAGAATCATGGTTTGATGAGAAAGTAGTCCAAGTTTATTCAATTCCGGGATATTCTAGCGTTCATTGTTGTAGACCAGACGGTTATGGTGGGACATCTTTATACATCACTAATAGACTGCATTTTACTGTTGAGAAACGAGTAAGTGAAAGTTTTGTGGAATTTATTTCTATATCAATTGAAAATTTTCGTGTTAACAACAACCCTTTGCAAATTGTATCAATTTATCGTTCACAAAAGTGTTTGGTTTCTACATTTTTAGCTATTATGGAAAGACTATTAGATTCATATGCACAAAAGCCACTAATTATCCTTGGAGATACGAATATTGATATGTTTCAAAGCCATCAATTTTTAGAAATGTCCGATCTATTTAAAAACTATGATTGCCACAGCTGTCATGAACTTATTACGAGACCCGCCAGTAGAACTTGTATTGATCATGTTTTTAGCAATATCCCTCGTAAACTTTTCATTGATTCCGTTGAGTGCTCGTTAACTGATCATAATATTATATGCTGTAAGCTAAAATGTGATTATTATTCAGATAAAAATATTGAAATTCACAAAAGTCATTGTGACTATGTTAAAGTATATGATTTTCTACAACGCAATTTGATTGATTGTGTAAATGCCGATTGTCCATCAGAAATAACGGATAATCTTGTGAAGTGTATTAAAGATGCTATTGATAATTCTACCAAAGTCTCTACTGACAAAGTGAAATTAAGATTTGAAATGGCGCCGTGGATAAATAAAAACTTACAAGCTTTAATTATATTTAAAAAGAAAATTTTAGCTAAACGAAGAAAATCAAAAAGCAAACTATATGAAAATTTGTTAAAGAGGTTAGGTAAAGTTATCAAGATAGCATGTAGATTATCTCGAAATTATTATTTTTATGGAAATTTAAGTAGAATTGGAGCAGACCCGAAAAAGGGCTGGAGATTCATTAATGAATTGTTGGGAAGAGTTGGAAGAAAAGAGTTTAACTTAAAAACATCAGATGGAACACTAGTTTTGGATGATCAGATAAAAGCAAATATTATGAATCAATCTGTAAGAGAGTTAAGGAGTCAGATACAAGTGCATCCTGGGGATAACTGGAATTTTTTACGCACTTTAATACCAAGTTCAAATCGTTTTTATTTTCAGACTGTTACCGTTGATGACGTTATATTCATTATTAATAATTTAAATTTGAAAAAGTCAACCGGTTATGATAATATTCCGCCAATTCTGATGGTTAAATGCAAAGACATAATTGCTCCCATTTTGTGTAATGTTTTCAATAAAATAGTTGGTATGTCAAAATTTCCGAATTGTTTAAAAATTAGTAAAATTGTGCCTATTCCAAAAGTAGTAAATGCTTTTGAAGCAAAAGATTTTCGACCAGTTGCGTTGCTATCAATTATTGATAAGATTTTTGAAAAAATTATTCGTGGGAGACTTACATCATATTTTGATGATAGTAATTATTTTTATAAATACCAATTTGGTTTTAAAAAAGGCTGTGGCACTGAAGAAGCGGTTGTGAATGTTGTTAATTTCATATGCAATGGTTTGGATAATGGTTCGGCAGGAGTTGCAGGTCTCTTTCTTGATTTTACGAAGGCTTTTGATTTAGTGGATCATGAAATCATGATGCAGAAGTTAAAATGTTATGGAATTATGGGAAAAGAGTTGAAATTATTTGAGGATTACTTGCTAAATAGGAAGCAGTTTGTGCAAGTCTCTAGTTGCAGGAGTGAAATGTTAAATGTTGAATGTGGTGTACCGCAGGGTAGCTGTTTGGGACCACTATTATTTTCAATTTTTATGAATGATATACATAAATTAAATCTTAACGGGATGTTTCCCTAATAGTTGAGTATTCCAGGCTGAATAAATTAGTCCTTAATGCGAATAAAACTAAATTGATAAGATTTAGGCCACATGCTTGTGCTTTAAACAATAATTTTAGTATTTTCGTTGATCGTAATATAATTACTGAAATCCATGAAGTAAAGTACCTTGGTATTACTTTGCAAAGTAACCTTGCATGGGATTCTCATATATGCGAAGTCAAATCAAAGATTGCCCCGGCTATTGGTATTTTATACAAATTGAAGCATAAATTGAATGTGGAAAACAAATTGCTGATATATCAAGCCCTAGTCCAAAGTCACTTAAACTATATGGCAATAATATATGGATATAGAAAGACAAATATATTGAAATCGCTACAAGTCATGCAGAATAAAGCATTGAAAACGATATACCATTTACCAATATATTATTCAACTTTGTCTTTATACGGTGATGTCTGCAAATCGATATTTCCTATTCATGCACTATATAAGTATCAATTACTTATATATGTTTTTAAGAGTTTGAATAGTCTAGGTCATCGTACCGTAAATTTTACACAAAATCAATCAGCTTTTAATACGAGGCACCAGCAAAACCTGCGAACTCCTAGGTGCAGACTTGAAACTACAAAACAACGCATTGAATACATGGGTAGTCTTGAGTATAACAATTTAACTGGTAATTTGAAAAATATACGCAGAATATCTCTTTTCAAAACCGAGCTAAAAGCACAACTTTTACAAAATCTTGAAACGCTTCTTGTATAAGTCACATAATCTTGAACTAAACAATTGTTACTTAAACTTATATACGTATTATTATTATTTTTTTTTTTGTTATATAATATAATGATACTTATATAATCTATAATGTATATATATTTTGTACATGTTTTTTGCCAACTTGCCTCAAAAATGCCCTTAAGGCGCTGAGGCCAATTAAATTCTGAAATGTATTTGTACATAGATTGCTTACAAAAACAATAAAAAAAAAAAAAAAAAAAAATTTGTGGGGTTTTGGTTTCGCATAAATACACTGTGGATATTAAATTAACCTCATTGAATAAGGAACAGAGAGTGATTACAACTATGTAGATTATATTAGGAATAATTATATTGTAATCTCAAGTTATAGACAAATTTAATTATGATAGTTCATTTATATTTAATACCAGTGAGAATATCATTCAGATATCTTTTAGCTCAGTTTTGGACAAATTAGTCCTTTGTTGATAATTTTTTCGATTTTGTCCTTGCAGTGTCTTCAGGAATGGGTAATTTTTACAAAGTTTCACTTTATATTTGCAGCACTCACTCAGTGCACGTGACCAGATCATTAATGTTTCTACAGTCAAGGTTCCTTGATCCATTACTATAACTTTGTACCATTTTCGAAGTTCACCCCTATCCTATATTTTTCGATATCTTAGCTTTGTCGACTCCTTTATAAACGATTTTTGGTCTGAAGAGGCGTTTGGCGTATAAACAATAAACGGAATTCTTCATATTATCAGGACTCACCAGGAAAATAAGAGAATTTATTTACAGAAGTTGAGAGAGTTTTTTGCAATCGACTGACTATTTCTCGACTGCAACAAGGTTATCATCCGAGTCTATATTTGTCTCAAAAGCTTGGCCAGTCAGTCGTTTGATTTGGGGTTAGTCCGAATTTCGTATAGATATCTTTGTGCTAAAGTTCGGTTTCTTTCACTGCGATTTGCTGGTGCTAGACTTATAAGTTACCAAAGGTGTTACTGTGCCGACTGCTGAACCAAGAGCATCTTCCCATGCAATTTTAGAATTAAAATCTCTTACCACATTGTAATGTCCAGGCGCTCAAAAAATACGTCTTGAGAGTCCTCGTCATTCTTAAATGCTTGTACACAAATTAGAGTGATACACAAAAATTCTACCATGATGCAGTCACTCATAGGATTAAACCGTGAGACCAGCTATCTAAGTCCTAGCTTTCTGTGAATCGCGCAGGTAAGAGAAGATGGTTATTGAGATAACTGGCGCATAATATGTATTACTAGCTTGGCTACAATGTGCTCCTTATTATCATATTATTCACAGACTCTGCAGAGCGTTACAAATAAACTGAACTAGTTTCGAATATCTAACTTAAAATTATCTGAATGCTTGAACTTAACTGTTCTGCTTTAGTGTTGATTTTTTCCAAAAAATTCTTCTCACTTCAAGACAAAGTTAAACTAGAAACATCTCGACTGAAAAACTAAATGAAATTTCATTAAATTTTCATTTATCTAAAATGCGATTACCTAAACTCAAACGTTCTGCAACGAATATATGTAATTAGTTTGAGTTTGTCTTAAGGACAAACTTTACTTGGTGTTTATTCCATTACTCATCCCTTTAATGTCTTCTCCTTAACCAGTTCGTAGACACTTTAAACTTTAGATACATTGCAGTGCATATCTTCTCTCCGATGTGCTGACAGTTAATCGATACCTTCCTATTCGGCTCCCCCATGGCCGACCATTTCTGGGAATACGAAATTTCTTAACTGCGGTGTGTTTCTTTACCTACAACGAGGAACTTGTGTTTTAAGGAAATAAAACATTTTTATTTTCTTCTACCCAGAAAACGGAAGAAAAACTTTTGATATTCTTTAAATGGATTATTTGATTTTTTCGTTTTTTTTCTTGTCTCTTTTTAAACTTTTCCTTCCTCTTGCCAGTGGAAAACAAAAAGTTTTTCATTCCGAGTTACACTGCCAAACATCAATGCTTCAATGAAAGTTAACCAAGTGTTTAGTTTTAAAATAATAAGAACGCAGGAGAGAAAAGTTCAAAGGATACTATTCGCATTGAACAGTGCCTAGGTAAAGTTCTAAGTAACCATTAAACCATAAAGTGGACAAATACTTTAACGACATAGATTTATTAGAACATGGGTTATTATTAAGTATATGTTATACTTTTTATGAAACCGAAAACTTTTGTTAAGACCTCGTTGAATTACAGTTTGTGAGAAAGAGATAAACTAATTGTGTATGTGGAAATGTATGTTAGAAATTGCATAAATGTTGATTTATATCGGTATATTGGATATTATGTTGATGGATACGAAAAGCTTTGGGTAGTTCTTTCTTCGTTATTTTAAGGTTAGTTTTAAATATATTTGGTACAAAAACTGTGACAGGTAAGGAAGAAGAACAAAAAACACCTTAACAGAAATAGTTAGGGTGTCTGGGTTAACAAACAGTTTTAAAGATGCTTTAGTAAAAAAAATAGAATGTGTTATTAAAAACCAATCTCCAAATGAATTATGGTTCATCGACCTTACGAAAATGGTCTTAATTCTATAAATGAAATGCAAAGAAAACTAGACAAAAGCTGCATACCACCGATACGGCAAATGCCTTTTTCAACCCATTTTCTTAATTATTGCAAATAAACGTCACAAATTTCGACATTCTATGAACACTGTCCCCAACGACCGCACAAAGGTATACAAAAACTACACTCACTTAAGCCCTGGTACGAAGGAGATTGGAGAAATCTGCTGCACTAACCTCAGTTTAGCCAAGTAAAAACATTTCAAACAGTTAACGTTCGGAAGCGTCGTTACACAAATTTGAAGGGCTCTCCTATAACTCGTTCATGTGATGCAATGGAAAAATATGTTTTTTTATTCCACCACAAATGCTGCAAATTTAAAAAAATACCTTTTAACCGAGGGCTAAAAATAAGTCATAATTTTATGTGTTACAATTGAAACAAATATTTTGTTATACATTTATGCCGTTCCTGTGGCCTAATTTGTGTGCTCTTCCATCATTTAGAAATTTTCCTAAGCAATCTTTTTTAAATGAAGAACTAAGATCGTGATAAAATTATATACATACTTTTGTTTTTGGTATTTAATAAGTTTAAGTTTTATATGCTACCAAATATTAAGATTAATTAATTTTTAGGTTAATTAAAAGTTGAAATGGTAAATGGTCTTATTTTAGACATTCACACTGCAAAAAAATGGTCAACAAACTGGAAGTTAAAGAAATATAAGATACTTGCTTTCCCGGCTCGCGATGCTTCACCCGTGCTTACAATGGATTTTTTAAAGAATTTAAACAATACAGGTAAAATTAAAACGCTTCATGAGACAAACGAACACCCCGTTTATGTGATCGTAGCTTTGTCCCATTGGATACAGCTCCTTTAGTCCCTTATTATCACTGAAAGTATGAATTTCAAAAGATAATGTCTCTTGAGATATGAATAGGGTGTTCAAACCCGAAACCGAAAACCGCCTATCCGGTTTTTTTACTCCGAAACCGTATGCCGGTTTCTCCAAAAATGCTAATTTCGAATACCCGGTTTAACCGGTTTTTTGATGTCAGTTAACCGGTTTTTTAAAAAGGAGTATTTCAACAGAACATTGCTATGTTAGTTCTGGGCAAATCGGCATAAAGGTTGTTTATACTTATCCGATATTCTTTAAACAATTCTCAAAGGAAGCTTTTTGAAATGTCCTAATGCAATATGAATTTTTTTTTTTTGCAAAATGCTGCTAGATGACTGTTTCATCTTATCTTTAAATAGGTGGGAAGTCATCCGTATTCATATAAAAAACTTTAAATTGTCGATATCTTAAGAACTAAACATCAGAGCTCGCAAAATATGCTCAACCAAATTTTACTGCGCGGTCTGTTCACTTAAAAGACCGAAACAAATGAGACGGAATCGCTCAGTGTCTGAACAGCAACCATTTTTTCGTTTTGTTCGTGTTCTTGCTCTGAGGTTTCGGGTTGAGCGTAAGACATGAATCGGTCTCTTACTGACCGCTCGATACGAACAGAACCTTCCGTCGCTCAGCTACTGAGAATCAGTAAGTGAGCAAAGCAAGCAAAGTGTCCGCACAAAAGGTCTTTATTTTTATTGTTGCTTTGCATTATGTTGTTGCCTTAAAAATTTCGTCATATGTTTAAACAGGAGAGAAGAAGAAAAGGGGAAGGGGGATCATTAGTGTGCAAATGTGTATGCGTACGTTTGCCTATCCACACGCGCAACACACATTCATGCTCAAAAGACCGTTTGACGAGTTTTTACGAAGTAAAGGGTCTCGAGTAAACCCATGAGCCGATTTAGTGAACAGAAATGCTCGTCGGTTGAGCAAAGAGCAAGCCAAAGAAGAACGAAGTTTAAGGGTTTTTTCGCGACAGTTTCGCATCGTGTCAGTGGATGAGAGGTTTTTTTCTGACAACAAGAACAAGAGAGACCAATTATTGCGAGCTCTGCTAAACATTCAATCACAAAAAAAAGAGCTTAATTTGTGATAATTATACAAAAGTTGTGAAATAAGTAAGATACAGTTGGGATCTCATCTTGCAATGGCTTTCCGTGCTTCCCGTCGATGTTTATATGAAAACTTTCAAACTATGTATCCGATCGCATAAAGAAGCATAATATATGATCACCATATACAAAAGTTTGGAAATCACCGAGAAACAATTGAAATCTCATCTTAAAAATGGTTGGGAACTTAACTTAAAATGGGTGGGGGCGTGTCGATATCCATATGAAAATCTTAAATTGCAGTTATCTCCTAAGCTCAGTGCCCAATTGCAAAAAGAGGCTTAATTTGTGATCACCATACAATAGTTTGAGAAATCACCTACATAGATACAGTTGGGATCTCACTTTGAAATGTGTGGGAGGCGGTAGATATTCATATGAAAAACTTTTAATGCCTTTATTTCCTTTACTAAGTATGTAATTGTAAAAAGGAGTCTAATATTGGATGAAATCGATACCTTAATTCTAAACCTAAGTTAAAAATTTAAGTTTTACAGGAAACGCGATTAAAGGTTTTGAGTAATATACATAAAAGTAGATTCCACTAACATGTTAAGTTTAAATGTCCTTAGAACTTTTGTTTGGGTGAACTGATCTTCCTGAGAATTATATTGAATATAAATTGAAGAAAACTGAAAAATAACACTAATTAATTGCAAATACGCTTAGTTGATTTAGTGTACTTTTGAATTAAGTTATCGATTTTTATATGTTTTCATATTTAATTTATATTTTTTTTACAATTTCCGAAAACCGAACGAAACCGGTTAACTCGGTTTTTTACTAAATCAGGTATTCGAAGCCCCGTGCGATTGAATTCTTGTCTCCCCGCATAATAGCTCTCTCCCACTCTAATAGCACACGTGCAAGGGAGCGGGATGTTTACTTTGGTAACCCTAGATTAAAGTTAGCTTTTAAGTACTAAATTAATTGTTAGTTTTAAGGATTGAAGAAAAAAGAAGAAGAAGAATACTAATAAAACACACGAAAAACCCGATGGAGTTATTATTTTGATAAATTGCCCCGCAACCCAACACTTTCAATGATTCTTCTTAAGAATTTAATCAATATTGATAAAATGCAAACGCTTCAAAAGACGAACGGACGCCACCACATTTATGTGACTGTAGCTTTATCCCATTGGTCTGAGTGATTGTATCGATTTAATCCCTTTTTATCCCTAAAATTTAATGGTATCCCTTTAATTCTATTGGGAGCATGCCCATATAATATTATAGCTTAAGCCGTTTGATCTGGGTGATGGTACCAGTTTTATCCCCTTTCGGCCTTTTTTACCCACAAATGTTCGGATTTATAAAAACCCCATCTGGCGGCTCTCTAATTCTATGGGAACAATGCTAAATACTTCCTCGTAACTTTTGATTTCGGCGATAGTGCCAATTTTTTCGTTATTTTAACACCTAAAGAACAAATTTCGAAAAATTATTGAATTTTTCCGACTATACCTGTAGCCATTTTTCCAAATGAACGAATTTAGAAAACCATCCTATCTTCATTCTAATTATACAGGGAGCAAGCCCATATAAATTATCATGATTATATCCCTTTTCGATATTTTTTACCTAGAAATATTGAATTTCGAAAAAACCTTCAATCCACTTCGATAGTAAGCATGCCCATATCAATTTTCGCGATTATAGCTTTAGTCAAATGGTCTGGGTGATAATACAAGTTTTATTCCTTATTGGTTATTTTTACACCTAAAAGTACGAATTGTTTAATCATGTTTTCATGTAGCCTATGATAAAGACCCTATGGATAGTGCTACACAGTGAAAATTTCATTGCAATCGGTCCATTTATTTCGCCCAGATAACGATTTTTTCATAAGGGGCGTAGCACCGCCCTTTTTCCAGCGAGACGTAATCCTCTTTGTATCAGTAACATGTGAAGCAAATCTCATCTTCATACCTCTAATAGCTCTTGAGATATGACCGATTGAAATTTAGTTTTGTGTGGGCGGTGCCTCGCCCCTTTTTCTAGTTATGTTTTCATGTAGCCTATGACCCTTTGGACAGTATCACATAAAGAAAATATAAGTGCAATCGGTCCCTTTGGCCGAAATAATGAATATTTAAAAAAGGGCGGGACACCGCCCACTTTCCATATAAACGTATTTTTCTTGTACGACCAACATATCTATCAAATCTCGACTTCGGACCTATAATGGTTTATGAAATACAGCCATTTCAAATTATGAGTTGTGTGGGACAGTGCCACGCCTATTTTACCCCCTTGCGGTCCAAATTTCCAAAAATCCCTTCTTAGTGCGCGCCTACGTCATAAAAAGAACCTTCATTTCAAATTTCACGGTTCTAGCTTTAGCCGTATGGGCTGAGGAGCGATCAGTCAGTCACCCAAGCTTCTGGTAATTTTCCCTTTGGTATGGTAGGCACGGGAAAAGGGGCGAGGTTAGAACTACCTTTGCAGAACTAAGTATAATATAAAGAGTTCATACAAAAATTTCAAATATTATTGGGATACATAATTTTCATGGGAGGTGTCAGGAGGGCTGGCGCTCTTCAACCAGTTTTCATACAAGTATCTATAATTAAATGGGGTATTGGGAATTTTCTATATTAAGACTGTTGATCGTTATGCACTTGGATAAAAATAGAATCTACCCTCAGAGGTCCCCAAGCTGCTCACAATGTCCGATAGATCAAACTAAATATCATGCTACTACCGATGCCTCTTAGGTAACAATAGTAATTAAAGCTCACTACAGCTCTCTTAATGGTTTTAGCAGCACCAAGAAATTATGATAGGGTGCGGTGGCCAAATAAGCCACTCTCCTTAAATAAAAAACGATTATGAAAACACAACGAAAATAATAACATATTCAGACTGGTTAGCTTCGCGTCGGCAAAAAACATGTTAGTGAGTGTTACCAGATTCTTGTATAAAGATATCCACAAGGAAACAGGATGTATCCTGATCAAAAGACAGAAATTAGGTTGATCACATGGTTATCAATTGAAGGAATGTTTTAAGCGTTAATATAGACTCAAATCACCACATAGTTGCAGCCAAGATACACACGCGATTAAGAAGTGCTAAAAAGCTCGTAACCAAAGGCAAAATAGGCTAGACATCACAAAGAAGCATACACCGCGGTAGTCAATGCCTACCCAAACTATTCTTTCAGTTACTGCAGACAAGCACCGATCTGCTGTTCTCCACACACAGTGACAACATAGGCGGCATTCTATGACCACTGCCACAACGACCATTCAGGAATATGAAAAACCATATGGTACTATGAAGAATGTCTTCGTTCTTCTTATTGTCTGATTAAATGGATGCTGCATACAATCAAAACTGCAGCCAACGGCAACGCGTGCGTTGGCGAAAAGATATAATGAGAAGAGAGACGCAATGCCTCTTCCGACGGGTTAAGTTTCTATGGAAGGAAGGAGAGAGCTAGGATACCGAAAAGTACGAGGTGAACCCCGAAAGTTTTACCAAAAGGTCTTTCAACAGGGACCCCACCTATAAATACAGAGTTGGAAATCTGGTTGCAAATAAGGAGCATAAGTGCAAAATCACTCTAATTATCGACGTCGGAGTACATTGTCAACCACCGAACCTAAACGAGATCAACACGGCTTAAAAACAATAAAGCTGCTGTTGGACTGCCGGCAGAGCTTTTTAAAGCAGGAAGCAATGAGCTATCAACGTATATTCACTAGCTCAAAAAACACGTTTTTGATAAATGAATCCGTGCCTGATGCTTAGAAGCTAAGTGTTCTATGTCCTGTGTTTAAGAAAGACATTCAGCGAATATCACGGATCAGCATTTTACCCGGTGCATACAAGGTCCTGTCGAGGGTGTTATGTGAAGTGCTAAAGCCCATCTTATCGAACCTGATTGGACCTGTTAAATCCACGTCCCACGTATCTACACTACTCCACTTACCTTCTTCTATTTATCTATTACAGAGCTGTACTCAACATTCCGATACGACAGAAACAGTCATATGATATGTCTGAGTTTGTTATCTGTGCGATGGGGATACAAATGATGGCAATGACCGACATGAAATCTTCAGCCAAAATAGGAAAATACATGCGGAGGGCTCAAGTAAATACGCCGATGTCATAGATATCATTGCCGATGACTGTGGAAAGTTATTGCAGCCCTTTCAAGCATTGAGCAGCAGTCGGCAGAAATTCGTCCAGTGCTTAGTAAGGACAAAACTAAGTTAATTGTTTCAACAAACAAAGTCTACTCGTTTGGGATGCTCAGTGAACATTGGCAACTATAACTTTGAAGTGGTAGATAATTTTGTCTACATTAGTATTGCCGTTGATAAAAAATAATAATGTCAGCCTAGAAATCATGAGACGAGTTTAGATCGCAAACAGGGTTCGGCCAAGAGCCCAAATAAAGAGCTGGCTCGCGAGCCAAGAGCTACAAAATTTTAAATGAGCTCTCAGCTCGCGAGCCAGGAGCCACAACATTTTAAATGAGCTCTCGGCTCGCGAGCCAAGAGCCCAAATAAAGAGCTGGCTCGCGAACTAAGAGCCAAGAGCCCAAAAAGAGCTGGCTCGCGAGCCAGGAGCCCAAAAAGAGCCAGTTCGCGAGCTAAGAGCCAAGAGCCCAAAAAGAGCCAGTTCGCGAGCTAAGAGCCAAGAGCCCAAAAAGAGCCAGCTCGCGAGCCAAGAGCTCTTTCGTAGTTTTGAGGCTCCTGGTTCGCGAGCCGAGAGCCGAAAAGAGCGAGCCAATACGTACTCTGATCGCAAACCCCTGCTACCATGGGCTTAAAAGCTATTTATTTGCAAAGCCCTCTCTAGCCAAACAAAGATCCTACTATACCAGACACTGATCCTACCTGCCTTGTTCTACAGCGCATAATCCTTCGAGAGAAAATTAAATATTTGAACGCGGTGTCCTTAAGCGCAATACCGTCATCGTAAGATCCACGAGCTGTATAACTACATCAACATAGTTAAGCGCGTCCAAATATAACGATTGCGCTGGCTGGAACATGTTGTAAGGAAAGTGCTCGGCAATAAACTCGATTTGCGCAGGAAAGGGCGACCAAAACTTTGTTTGATGGGCCAGGTAAAAGGACTGTTATCTAAACTTTGCGTGCAACCTATCTAAAGAGCGCAAAAGACCGATACGCTTGGAATTATATTCTACATGCGGCAACTGATGGATAATTTTGTTGTTACTGCCAAATAAGAAAAAGAAGATCTACGATTAACTAAAATAGTACAAAACGTGGTATTGGGACTCAATTCTGAGAATTGCACGTTAAAGTAGCCCCAAACAAATAAATTCTGCATCATCATACGTGCAGTATATAATCCACTGGGATTGCATAGAAGTACATGGTAAAGTAAGTAAGTAAGTAATGTTTACCAGAATTATCGTGTCGACCAGATATTTAGTCAGACAGATAATCTCCTTTAATGCGTTACCCTTTTTGTAATATTACATTGTACTTTCAATGCAAATAAAAACATTTGTAACTACGAAAAATAACTTTTTATGTCTAGCAAAGACACCTAAGCTGAAATATGCTAAAAAGAACCATTGATCTTGATGATTCATGTCTCATAACAACACTGTTCGTTTATCGTGGATTCAAGATAAAGTAATTACATACAGTTTAATACTTTCGCAGCCATCGAATTTTAGTTACTAAAACAATTTTATTGATAATTCTGAAACTATTGATCAGATTAAGAAACAGTATACATTGAAGTTATATGTAAGTTTGTAAGGTTTTAGATTACACTGCAATCATTATTAAATTTTACATTATCTAAGTTAAAACTATTGACAAACAACATCTTTTTTTTAGGTTTGATAGTAAAATACAAACGATGATTGGTAAATTTACATATGATTTCAATATCTAATTTCCCGAAAATGCCGAAAAATATGAACCGACATGACATTACCGCCCTAAATAAAGTTTTTAATGGCAATTGCACTTTACAGTATGACCAGTAAATATATTGCCAAACACACACACATACATATTTTCGTCATTCAGCCATAATGACAGAGTACCATAATTAACATTGTACTCATTCAAATTTTACAAAAAATATGAAATAAAGAATACAGTATTTTCAAATGAGCAAAGTTGCACAAGTTTATTGTAAATTATTCCAATTCTCAATTTGTCTGTGTGCGCTAGTCATCTGCTCTTCCTTCCGTCCCAGCTAGTTTCTCTATTCATATGTCCGCATTTTCATTTGGGGCGGAGGAGTCTGCTGATTTCTATTGCCTGCATTTCTATTACATCAAAAAGTTTCCCCACAAAATTATACCCCTGGGATTTGTATTTCTTTGCAACAGAACGTGGAAGCATAACTAGCGCATTATAAAGCTACAAGGCAAAAGTTTTGTGAGAATATTTGACATTTTATGTCATATGTTGCGAAACAAAAATAAATTTGGAGACAAATTTTCTGTGAAAAGAACATTATGGAGATTTTTGTCAGTTTTTGCATATCTACTAGCAGACTAGTGTGAGGATACGAGCACCGCCCTGAGAATAAGATGATATTTATTCATGTAAAAACTTCGGTGTAGTATAAGTTTGATTAAATAAATTTGCATAGAGAATTTTGAAGTTTATCATATATTATTTTTACCTGTGACATGTTATTTGCAAATTGGAAAATTGGTGGGTGGTTCAGGACCATTGGTAAGTGAATTGTGTTTGTCGATAGCTCTGTGTTCGAACACAGAAAGTAAAGAATATGCAAATGTATGAATTGTAGGCGTCTTTAGCAAGCTGAATATTAAACATACATAAACAAAATTTGTTTGGTAATTACACAGTGCAACAGTGAAAAAAATACAAGAACGTGACAGTATAGCAGTATAGATTCAATTCTACTATCGAAGGGTAATAAAACCCTATACTCAGTTTGGCGAGATTGGTGACCAATTTTTTTAAGGACCCCTAAAGATTCTCAAAATCAGTGAGCCCTATGAAAAAAGGTGTCATCAGTTTTTGTCCAACAGCTAACTCACACTTCGTGATAGGGCTTAACTATATTCGGCAATAATGAAGCAGATAGTTTTGCGCACTTACTTTGTTAACAATTTATGTCACAAAAGTTGGTTGTTCCTGCCCTTTTTCAAAAAAAATTGAACATGAAATTATTATTTTTTCACTTTTTTGAGCATTACTTTGAGGGAGCCCAAATTTTTCACTAACAATGTTTGCCAAAATTGTAGCCACGGTAACGTTGAACAACTATATTAATACAATCTGAACGTGTCTTGGCACCCTAAATTGCTCATAAAGACCACAATGAGACCGATTTTTTGAACTTTTACGCTGTTGAATATCGACAATGTGTATAGTTATATTGATAACTTGTCATATCAGTCTGTTTTTGCCTCGAAATCACTAACTTTTTTGGTTTTTTCACAATTTTTTAAGTTTGAAGAAGTTTTATAATTTATTTAATTTTGAGCTTGTGTTTGAGATATATGACCTTATTTTGTAATAATAACTGTAATGCAGTTAGTGTTGCCTTTATAAGAACGAAATCGTGATTTCGTTTCTTTCGTAGAAAAAAAACCTTGTGTGTGAACGGTTGTCGACAACTAGAATGTCATAGAAATTCGTTATCGATGACACTCATGACAGACAAGTTTTTCGACAGATTCCTTGTGTCTGAATGCGCCTCTGCACTTACTTTCGTATATACCCAGTGTGCCATGCGGATCAGTATCGGATCCGATCCTGATCCGCATGGCGCACAAAAACGGAAATCATGTAATGAAAAAGTGTTCAAAATTGACACAATTAAAAAAATGTCAGGAAAACATGTGGTTTTTGGTTACCCAAAAAATGCACGTAGGTTGTTTACTAATGACAGTAACATTAATATTATGACAAATAGTTCTATGCGAATTGAAGGCGAGCTGCAGCAGAATGTGCTTACTAACATAACCAAAATTTTTAAAATTAAAATAGGAAAACACTGTATTTTTTGCCCCTAATTCAATAAACTAAACTAATATTTTGTTATATATGTTTATATTATACAATTCAATTACAATTATACAATTATATATAATTATACAATTGTAGGAAGTCTAAAATAAAAAAAAATAATATGAATGCATTTTCAACCAAGTTTGAGAATTGTTACTATTATTATGATTTCACGGATTCCGTTTTGTCGGATCCGAAACTGATCAGTTCCGGATCCGACTGCGCGGATTCCGTTTTGTCGGATCCGGAACTGATCAGTTTCGGATCCGACTGCGCGGATTCCGTTTTGTCGGATCCGGATCTGATCAGTTTCGGATCCGACTGCGCGGATTCCGTTTTGTCGGATCCGGATCTGATTAGTTTCGGATCCGACTGCGCGGATTCTGATCAGTTTCGGATCCGACTGCGCGGGTTCCGTTTTGTCGGATCCGGATCTGATCAGTTTCGGATCCGACTGCGCGGATTCCGTTTTGTCGGATCCGGATCTGATCAGTTTTGGATCCTACTGCGCGGATTCCGTTTAGTCGGATCAGGAAATGATCAGTTTCGGATCCGACTGCGCGGATTCCGTTTTGTCGGATCCGGATCTGATCAGTTTCGGATCCGACTGCGCGGATTCCATTTTGTCGGATCCGGATCTGATCAGTTTCGGATCCGACTGCGCGGATTCCGTTTTGTCGGATCCGATACTAATCAGTTTCGGATCCGCGTCCGCATTTGTGCACATTGGGTACTGACAAACGTATGAGTAATAAATATAAGTCCACATACATAGCTCATACGCTCTGGCATGGATAAACTTCATATAGTCACATAATACGCTATGACCTTAATAACGAGCTTATTGATGCATAATAACGTTAAACCCACAGTTAGTAAGTCAGTTTAGACCCTTACAAAAAAACAGATTATTTTAATGTAATAAAGTTTTATTTTTCAAAAGCCAAATCCTAATAACGAGATATAACCGTGTTAAAATATAAAAAAAAGTGCTAAGCTAAAAAATTCGTATGGACATTAAATTATTATTGCAGCCAACTTGACAAAACGAATGATGCAGAAGTTCTTATTTTTGGGGCTACTTTTACGTGCAATTCTCAGAATTGAGTCCCAAAAGCATGTGTTGTTTATTAACATTAAAAATTTCGGCTACGGTGGACCTTTCTGAGAAAACACTCGCAGAATGTGCATGCCATATATAAATGCGTGGCGCTTGCATGTTCATTCAATTTTATATCGAAATATTCTTCTTCTTATTATTTGACAGTAGCAACAGAAATTCATACATCAGTAGAAAATAATTCCACGCGCATCAGTTCGGCTCTTTCACCTGGTCCTTCAGACGAAGCATTTTCGAGCTGGAGTGTCCAATCGAACGCATACAGCCTATTTGAACGTGCTTGACTACATCGATATGCAGCTCATGATTAATTGTAGTGTTTTCTTTCAAAGACTCCCAGAATAGATTAATCGCGTCATAACCCAGTATTATGCGCCGTAGAGTAAGATAGGTAGGATCGCTGTCTGGTAGCGTTGGATTTTTTTTCTTCGCGAGAGGGCTTTGCCATTAAATTGGTTAAAACCTATGAATCAGGTATGGGAATGTGAATTAAGACGCTTTCTATCTTACATTCACAACAAACGGCACCTAATTGCTTATCGACGAATGCGAACGTCACTGTTTGAGAAGCTTTTACTAGACGTGCCGATTGACTCGACACTTATACTGCGAAGATGCTGTCGACAACATCGAGGAGGGCCGGCAATGAAAGATTTTTTTTTAGTTGACTGGAGCCTGGAGTTGAACCTAACCATCTCTAACCATCATGTTTCGTCCGGTTCCAAGCAGCACACAACGTGAAAAACGTGCACTGGCAAATACAGTCAATATTTTTTATACATAAATAATTTTGTATAAATAGTTACACTATTTTTTACCAACTACATGGAGTTGGAAAATATGGAAATAAATGTAAACCAGTATAGAAGTTTCAATAAGGTCAACTGACTGTTAAATACTCTCGCCCTAAAACCTTTCTTCAAAATTCTAGTATATACTATTTAACTAAATTAACTAATTTTTAAGTAAAAGTACTTATGTATTATTATTTTTCTGCTTGTGGAGCGTTAACTGTTGGAGGTATTACTTTCTGTCGTATGGCTAAACGTATTTACAGACATGTATTAAAAAGGAGAAATGAATTCAGTGTAGAATGTGTTAAAGTATTCACAAACAAATAAAGAATTCATTCTTAAAATTACTGGAAAAATTTAGGTTTACTAGTATTGGAAGTACTAATAGTACTAAAGTACTAAATAATAACAAGGCTTTTTTTTATTACACAGTGCAACACATTAATTGGTGCCACCTTCGAACCCAGCTATTTTTGAAGTATATACCGTAACTAAAAAAATCCAAAAAGGACTTGGCCCCATTACATCGAAACATTTTTTTATGAATACTCCAATATTTTCACCCCAACACGATTTTTTGAAAAAAGTACCATTTTTATGGAGTCCATATTTCATAAACCGTTCGGAATTATTTCTTTTTGTTTTCAGCAAAGTTGTAGATCTAAACCAGAGCAAAAAAAGCCTCAAATAGACTGACCCAAAAAAAATTGCACCCAGTGCATAAAAATTGCAAAAATGTGGGAAAAAGCTATTTTTTCATGATGTTTTCACCATAAAATTACACAGAACAATTTTTTTTAAACAAGATTTCAAAACCCTTTTTCCGTAGATTTTGACCTCCTTAACACGAAAATGATTTTTAAAATATTTTCTGGGTGGCCGTTTTTTTATATTCTTATTTTTGTTTTTGTTTTATGTAATAAACCTACGGGAAAAGTTGTGTCAATTAGCCTGAATGTGCTTATCCAACGACTGGTAAAAGAAGGACATATTACACAGAACAAAAATTTTTTGCTAATCAGATTTCAAAGATTTTGAACTCATAAACACGAAAATGATTTTTAAACAATTTTCTTAGGTTCCGTTTTTTTCCCAACCTTGTAAAATTAGGGTCTAAGTTGGTATGGAAGATGAAAAATCCACAACAAGCTCCGCAACTGCCCCGAAGTAGCCTCTAGAGGGATAAAATGTATGACAGACCCCCACTAATTATTCCCTCCTAACATTTTTCCCAAACGAATCTACCCCATATTTTGACCCCCTAAAGGTGCACCCATACAATTCTTTAAATTTGCACCCAATGCTGCAATTTCCCCAAATATGCCCCTAGACGAGTCAAATGTATGACTGAACTCCAAAATTTTTTCAAGCCAAACAGTTTGTCAGAACAAATCTACCCTTTATCTTCAAACCTTACGGTGGTCCCTATACAATTTTTTATTTTTTATTTGCAACTATATATGTATGTGCCAATATACGTTGATTAATATATGATAATTTGTCAATATATGTTAATATATAGTAAGAGATTGTGATTTGTAACCGAAAAAAGCAAAACTATCGAGTAAAATAAAAAAAAACTAAAATCGTTAAAAGCCCGCATTTTTAGTCTTTCGCTAAAAAATTCATAACTCTTAAAATTGATTATGGATTTTAATAGTTGGAGTGTTTATTTCTCTGAAAAAATGCAAAATTTTGGTTTGCATTTCGTTTTCTATTTTTTCTACTAAAATAAATAAATTTTCACCCCAGATTTTTCACAGCATAATTGTAGTTTTTCAAGTTTTTTTATTCGCTAGCATCGAAACGACATTACTTATTTAAAAACTGTCACGGAAGATCTTGTGAAGAATTTTGTATTCTTTAACTTAAGAGGTTTTGTATGAAGTTCAGGTAAGAGATATCAAAAATATTACCGATATATTAAGTCTTACCCTAAAAATTAAAAAAAAAAAAATTAAAAATTTGTATAAAAAAATGGCACCTAAAATTAAAAAAGTATATTGAAGTCTTATTTCCACGAAAAAGTCGAAAGTTACTGATTGTCACTCACTTGGGAGTGACCAGAAGCGATTCCTTTGTGGCACTGTCCATGCAGCTAACTACTTCCGGTCTTAGACCAAGTATTCCCTGGGCAATGACTTTAAAGCAACCGCTTTGAAGTTAGCTAGAGTTAGAAGGCGAAATGTTGAGTAACCTAATCGGCATGCTACCACCGACGCGTCGTAGGAACTAGGTAACAGAAGTTACTGAAACTCAACACAGGCTCTCTTAGTGGCTTTGGCAGCCCCAAGAAACTAGGATCGGGAGCGGTGGCCTAATAAGCCACTCTCCGTAAAGAAAACTTATTATGAAAACACGAAGAAAGGAAAAAACCCCCCCAAATGTTGACGACCCCCGCAAACGATATAAGGACCATGATTTCAGGATATGCACCTGGAATGTCCGAACTCTATACAGAGATGGTGCCTCTATCCAACTGGCGGATGTCCTCGACAAATACAAGGTGACATCACCGCCATGCAGGAAATGAGATGGACGGGACAGGAATGCACACGACGGAAGAACTGTGACATCTTTTACAGCTGCCATGCAGAAAGACACGAATTTGGATGTGGTTTCATAGTCGGCAAGAGACTTCGGCACCTGGTCTCGCGGTTTAACCCTGTAAATGACCGTATAGCCACCATTCGCATCCGGGCGAAATATTTTAACATTACGCTGATTTGTGTACACGCCCCGACGGAAGACAAAGACGATGACATCAAAGATGCATTCTATGAGCGCCTGGAGGATATATATGACCGCTGCCCTGCACATGACATTAAAATTGTTCTGGGAGATTTTAATGCTAAAATAGTAAGTTTCGCGTCGGCAAGAAACATGGTTGTGAGTGGAACCAGATTCCCGCATAAAGATATCCACAAGGCAACCTGGATATCTCCCGATCAAAATACAAGAAATCAGATTGATCATGTGGTAATTGATGGAAGGCATGTCTCAAGCGTTATGGACGTGCGTGTGATGCGCGGTGCAAATATCGACTCGGATCACCACCTAGTTGCAGCCAAGGTACGCACACGATTAGGTAGAGCTAAAAACACTCTTAATCAAACGCAAAGGAAGCTAGACATCACAAAGCTGCAGACCACTGAGATAGCCAATGCCTACTCCAACCAACTCTCTCAATTACTCCATACAAATCCCCCTAGTTCTGATGTTCCCGACATGCAGTGGCAGCATATTGCGAATTCTATGACCACTGCCGCAACAACGGTACTGGGTTATGAAAAACCACGCTCAGACAAGCCCTGGTACGATGACGAATGTCGCGAAATGTCTGAGGAAATGGATGCTGCATACAAGGCAAAACTGCAGCCAATGGCGACGTGTGCGGTGACGGAGCGTTATAAAGAGAAAAGGAGGGAGATGAAACGCCTGTTCAGACGGAAAAAGCGTCTGTGGAAGAAAAGAGAGAGCCAGGATATCGAAAACTACAGGGATAGAGGTGAGGCCCGAAAGTTCTACCAAAAGGTAAAAAGTAAAGGTTTTGGAACAGGGATCCCCACCTATAAGGACAGAGACGGAAATCTGGTCACGGACACTCAGAGTGTGCTGCAAATATGGAGGGAACACTTTCAATCTCTTCTCGTTCCCGAAGGCAGCATAAGTGACGGAATCGCACGAATCGTCGACGATGGAGTAGATTGTCCACCACCGAACTTAAAAATAATAAAGCTGCGGGAGCCGATGGACTGCCGGCAGAGCTTTTTAAAGCCGGCGGCGATGACCTGGTAACATGCATGCACCAGCTCATAAACACGATTTGGCTCAGAGAATGCATGCCCGATGATTGGAATCTGAGTGTCCTATGTCCCGTACTTAAGAAAGGCGATCCTAGTGTGTGTACCAACTATCGCGGGATTAGCCTTTTACCCATCGCATACAAGGTCCTGTCTAGTGTGTTATGTGAAAGACTAAAGCCCCTCCTGGCGAACCTGATTGGACCTTATCAGTGTGGCTTTGACCTGGTAAATCCACCACCGACCAGATATTCACGCTACGACAAATCCTGGAGAAGACCCAAGAAATGCAGATCGATACCTACCATCTGTTCATCGATTACAAAGCTGCATTTGACAGTCCGATACGACAGAAATTGTTGGATGCTATGGCTGAGTTTGGTATCCCCGCAAAACTAATTCGACTCTGCGGGATGACACTGACTGACACGAAGTCTTCAGTGAAAATTGGCAAAAATCTGTCAGAGCCATTTTCTACCAAGCGAGGCTTTAGACAAGGCGATAGTCTATCCTGCGATTTCTTTAACATCGTAATGGAGTTGATCATGCGGAAATCAGCAGTAAAAAGGAATGGCACCATATTTAACAAAAGCCACATGTTGCTCGCATATGCTGATGATATCGATATTATTGGACGTGGATTGCGAGATGTTACTGTGGCTTTTTCGAGCATTGAAAAGCAGTCGGCTGAAGTGGGTCTGGTGATAAACGAGGACAAAACCAAGTTATTTGTTTCAACGAACAAAGAGTCCACTCGTCTGGGACGCTGCGTGAACGTTGACAACTATAATTTTGAAGTGGTAGATGATTTTGTCTACCTTGGCTCCGCCATAAACAAAAATAATAGTGTCAGCCTCGAAATCAAAAGACGAGTATTGATCGCAAACCGCTGCTCCTATGCGCTAAGCAATCGATTGAACGACAAAGCGCTCTCTCAAAGAACAAGGATCCAGCTCTACCAGACTCTGATCCTACCTGTCTTGCTCTACAGCGCAGAATCGTGGGTAATGACACAAGCGGATCAATCTATTCTGGGAGTCTTCGAGAGAAAAATACTCCGCAAAATATTTAGACCCATCATCGTGAACGGCGAGCACCGTCGTCGAATGAATCATGAGCTGGATGAGCTGCACAACGACATCGACGTGGTCAAGCGCGTTCAAATAGACCGAATGCGCAGGCTTGGACACGTTGTACGAATGGACGAAAACTCGAAAAGTCTTCGGCAATAAACTCAATGGGCGGCGCAGGAGGGGGCGACCAAAACTCCGATGGATGGACCAGGTGACGGAAATGTTAAGTAAGCTTGGTATGACGAACTATCTACGGAGCGCAAAAGACCGAAGCGCTTGGAATGGTTTTCTACGTGCGGCTACTGATAGATGAATTTCTGTTGTTGCTGCCAGTAAAGAAGAAGTCGAAAATTTGTTGCCTAGTGTTATTTAACTGATATTCCAAGAAAGAAACGGTTTTAATTTTAAAAAATTCACACACAGACACACACACTTAATTTCCCTTTACACCCCGTGAATGAGGTATGGGATAGCTTCTCGCGTTGTTGTGAATTAACAATCTTTCTATTTTTAGATTCACAACTAACACCTACTTGTTTATCGACGAATGAGAACGTCACTGTTTGAGATGCTTTTACTAAACATGCCGATTGACTCGACACTTATACTGCGAAGTTGCTGACAACAATATCGATGGGGCCGGCAATGAAAGAAACATTTTATTTTTTTAGATGACTGGAGCTAGAATTTGAACCTGGAATCTCCCGCATGGTAGTCGCGTGTTCTAACCATCACATCACGGCCGGTTCTAACACAATTTATAATAGTACTTAATAACGAAATTCGTTTGGGCGATTATGTTTTTGTTGCTACTTTACTTGTTAAGAAAAATTAAAACAGAAATAAATTAATTTCCAAATTAAAATTTGCAGTCTAATTTGATATCGGTTAAAATATTTATTTTTCTTAATAGTTAATGAAATTGAAAGATCAACAAGAGGATGCGTTATGGTCCCATAAGTACGAAAATGTTCGAAATTTGCAAGTAGGTTTAAAATTGTTTCAGACATTTTTTCATATCTATTATGACTAGCATATATCCGCTACTTCGTATGCGATTTTTTTGTTCTTGTAAATAAAAAGTGTAACAAAATCAAATAAAGCTATGCTTAATAGAAACATTCACACCAATTTTCAGAATGTTTAGTAGTCTGATTTTTTATTTAAAAATCCTTTATTAGCTAAAGTCTACGTTATTAGGGTAAAACTATTTTTAGTTCTCTAAAAGGAATATTCACACCAAATTTCGCATAACTAGGCGAAGGGTTTGGTCAAACCAAGGTATTTTATGTATATAGACTATCTTTCCGGGATCGCATTGCTCCGTTGCTCTTTTTCGTGAACAATTTTTGTAAGAATTTCGAAAAGTTCCTTTGAACCTCACAACTTCTCTTTAAGGTAAATATTCTCACAATTTTTGTGAATTTACCTTTGGCCGTTTTGTCTTAGCCATGGATCTATTTCTCACATTTTTATCCCCAAAAGTAGAATTTCGAAAAAAATTAATTTTTAGAAATCTTTTCTAATTCTAGATATAATATGGCCACTGAAGTTTTCGCGAATATACCTTTAGCCGGACTTTTCTAATATCTCACAAGTAACTAACTAACTAGAATAATTAAATAATATCTTACCATAATTTTAGCAACTCTACCTTTAGCAGTTTAATCTGGTTATTGTTTACAGTTTTATCCCTTGTTCGGCCTCACTTCTCCCTAAAAATACAAAATTCGATATATCCCTTTATAGCACACAATTACTTAATAAAATAAATATTCGAACCGATTTTCCCGATTCTACCTTGAGCTGTTTGGTCTGGGTCGTTGCACCTGTTTTTATCTATTTTTACGCATTTTTAGCACTAAAAGTACGAAATTTGAAAAATCATTTCGTGTGGCTCTCATATTTTGCCTATATAGGTTTTTGCTCCTATAATTTTAGCCCTTTGGTCTGGGTTTTATCTGGCACCAGTTTTATCACTTTTTGGGCTTTTTTTTTACCGAAGCTCAAGCTCATAAATATTTTTTTGATTCTACGTTAAGCCGTTGTTTGGTCTGATGGTGGTACCAGTGGGCCTTTTCAGTCCTTAAAGTATTTCGAATTTCGAAAAATTCCTTCGTGCAGCTCTAATTCTATATGATTTTTTTTAATTTGAATTATTTTTATACCACCACCCTTAGGGATGAGGGTATATATCACTTGATACGAAAAAAAGTGTAACGCATTAAATAAGACGAGTTAGACCCCAAGTATCTTAAGACCAAATTCGTTTCAGGACTTTTTAAGACGATTGAGCTATGTCCGTCTGTCTGGCTGGATGGCCGGTGGGCAGGATAACTCAAGTAAACCTTAACGGATCGGTATGAAAATTTACTATTATTAATATTTTTCGAAACAAACTTATGGGATTGTAAATGGGCAGATTAGCCCCACCCCTTCTGGTACCTCCCATACAAAATTACCTATTTTTGGATAAATAATATTTCTTTCATAACTGCCAAACAGACTATCGGAGGATATTTAAATTTGGTCAGATTATTTATCTTGCAATAGTAGACAAACCCTATGAAAACCGAAACCTTTGCCACATCTCTTCTGGTACCTCCCATACAAATGACCGAATTAACCATCATAGTTTTACATACATATCTTTATTGAAAGTAAACTAAATTCACTCAAATTTTGGGTATGATGTTCGCTTATGAAAATTGGACTCAGGAATGAATATGGACTGTATCGGTTTTCGCCTTCTGGTACCTCCCATACAAAATTACCTATTTTTGGAAAATTAATATTTCTCCCATAACTTCAAAACGGACCCTTGGGGGGTAATGAAAATCGGTCGATAAATTTATATTGTGATATAAGTCAGAAAACCTATTTATTTGACACACCCTTCTGGTACCTCCCATACAAATGGCCGAACTCACCACCATAGTTTTACATACATATCTTTTTTGTAAGTACACTGAATTTAGTCAAATTTTGCGTAAGTTGTACGGCTATAAAAATTTGAATATTGAATAATATTGACTATATCGGATCACCCCTTCTGGTACCTTAACTTAACTTAAACTTAATTTCCCTTTACACCCCATGAATGAGGTATGGGATAGCTTCTCGCGTTGTTGTGAATTAACACGCTTTCTAATTTTAGATTCACAACTAACGGCATCTACTTGTTTATCGACGAATGCAAACGTCACAGTTTGAGAAGCTCTTACTAGACACGCCGATTGACTCGACACTAATAGCCGACAATGAAAGAAAATTTTTGTTTTCTTTTTTTTTTAAGATGACTGGAGCCAGCAGTTAAACCTGTGATCTCCCGCATGGTAGTCGCGTGTTCTAACCACTATGCCACGGCCGGTCCCTTCCCTTCTGGTACCTACCATACAAAATTACCTTTTTTGGAAAATTAATATTTCTCCCTTAATTTCTAAACCGACACCTGCTGCCCCTAATTCTACCTCCAACTAAAATAATTTTATTTTTTTACGGTTTTCCTCCACAAGCAGAAAAAGAACAATACATAAGTAATTTTATTATACCATCACCCTTAGGGATGAGGGTATATATCATTTGATACGACCCAAAAGTGTAACACATAGAAGGAGTCACTTAAGACTAGAGTGTTCAAATACCCCCTTTTTTTAGGAACCCGGTTTCCGAGTTATTCGAAAAATTGATTTTTTAGAAAAATCGGATTTCGAATACAGCATTTGAAAGAAAACCGGTTTAACCGGGTTTTTCGGTTTTTTCCTAAAAAGTTAAAAATATTTATAAAAAAAATAATTTGGTTTAAAAAAATGCATTTGTTTAGTATGTAATATCAATGCACCCAATGCGATCGTGCCCAAATCCTACATTTAGTAAAACTATAGCAGGACAAAGTTTTGGAGAAAAAACTGGAAGTCTAGCTACGCCCCATCTGGCACCTCCCATGGGTATGGTACCACCCACTTTAGAAATCGATTAATATTTTTAATAGATCCAACCTAGGGTGTTCAAAACCGAAACCGAAAATCCTTAAACCGGTTTTTTTATTTTAAACCGTATGCCGGTTTATTCAAAAATGCCGTTTTCGAATAACCGGTTTAACCGAGTTTTTTCCTTCGGGTACTCGGTTTTTTTTAAATTAGTTTGAAATTGAATTTTAAAATTTTACTAAGCTTTTAAAGCATTCTTGGTTATTAAATGGAAAAATATTTTTCTAAATTAATTTGAAATTGAGGTTTACAATTTTACAAAGCTTCTAAAAACATTCTCTTGTTTATAAAATGTAAAAAGTTTTTTCGAAATTAATTTGAAATTGAATTTTAATACTTGAAAAAGTTTTTAAAACATTCTCGTTTACAAACATTGAATACCCTAATTATATGTATTAGGACCGGAAAATATCCTACAAGCTAATCTTCTAAAAAGGCGGAAACGATGGAATTTGCTAACGAGCTTTTTAAAAAACTTTATCCTGCAATTTCCCCAACAACGGCAGAGTCTAGTAACAGTTCAGATTGTGAGATGGGGGAAGCTCCTAATGGTAGTCTTTGCAACGATTTAAACAGAACAATAAATAACAAGCAAAATCCACCAGTGAAAACAAATTGCAATGACACAAGCCTATATGAAGATTTCAACTATTTCTATTGATTTAATAAAGGACAGAAAAGCTCAACATCCTTCTAAACACTCTTTTGTCAATAAATCCTGCTTCGACAATAAGTGATCGCATGTTTTCTGTATCAAGCTTTATAAAAACGTAACAGAAGAATTGACTCAAAAGGAAATTTTCTAGTATATTGATATCATTACTCGATTTCTAAAGTGGGCGAAGTGGTACATTTGTATGGGAGGTACCAGAAGGGGCGTAGATAGACTTAAAGTTTTTTTCTTCAAACTTTATCCTGATTTAGCTTTACTAAATACAGAATTTGGACACAATCACGTTGGGTGTTTTGATATTACTACTCCATCTCTGAAGTGGGCGGAATGGTGAATTTGTATGGGACGTACCAGCAGGTACGTGGTTAGGCTTCCAAATTGGTTCTTTCAAAGTGTATCCTGTTTGAGCCCTACGAAAAACAGAATTTGGTCACGATCAGGTTGGACCTATTAATAATATTAATCGATTTCTAAAGTGGGTGTTACCTGATGGGTATGGGAGGTACCAGATGGGGCGTAGCTAGACTTCCAGTTTTTTCTCCATAACCTTTTTCCTGCTATTGTTTTACTAAATGTAGGATTTGGGCACGATCGCATTGGGTGTATTGATATTACATACGAAATAAATGCATTTTTTTAAACCAAATTATTTTTTTTATAAATATTTTTAACTTTTTAGGAAAAAAAACCGAAAAAACCGGTTAAACCGGTTTTCTTTCAAATGCTGTATTCGAAATTCGATTTTTCTAAAAAATCAATTTTTCGAATAACTCGGAAACCGGGTTTCTAAAAAAGGAGGTATTTGAACACTCTAATCCAACCTGATCGTGACCAAATTCTGTTTTTAGTAGGGCTCAAACAATTTTAAAGAACCAATTTGGAAGCCTAGCCACGTACCTGCTGGTATCTCCCATACAAATGCACCATTTCGCCCACTTCAGAGGTGGAGTAGTTATATTAATACACCCAACGTGATCGTATCCAAATTCTGTATTTAGTAAAGCTAAATCAGGATAAAGTTTTTAAGTCTAGCCACGCCCCTTCTGAGACCTCCCATACCAATGTACTATTCCGCCCACTAGAGATAGAGTAATAATACCACTACTCCCAACGTGATCGTGCCCAAATTCTGTATTTATTAAAGCTAAATCAGGATAAAGTTTTGAAAAAAAACCTTAAATCTATCCACGCCTCTTCTGGTACCTCCCATACAAATGTACCACTTCGCCCACTTTAGAAATCGAGTAATGATATGTAATGTAATAATGATAGTAATGAAAGAACGTTTAAAAGGATGTTGAGCTTTTCTGTCCTTTTATTAAATTTATCGAAATAGCTGAAATCATTATATAGGCTTCACTGGTGGATTTTGGATGTTATTTATTGTCATTGCAAATACTATGATTAGGAGCTTCCCCAATCTCACAATCTGAACTGTTACTAGACTCTGCCGTTGTTGGGGAAATTCAGGATAAAGTCTTTTAAAAAGCTCGTTAGCAAATTCCATCGTTTCCGCCTTTTTAGACTACTTTACACAGGATTAGCTTGTAGGATATTTTCCGGTCCTAATACATATAATTAGGGTATTCAATGTTTGTAAACGAGAATGTTTTTAGAAGCTTTGTAAAATTTTAAAATTAAATTTCAAATTAATTTAGATAAATCCTTTTACATTCAATAACCAAAATGTTTTTAGAAGCTTTTTAAAATTTTAAAATTCAATTTCAAATTAATTTAGAAAAAACTTTTTACGTTTTATGAACGAGAATCTTTTAAGAAGCTTTGGAAAATTTTAAAATTAAATTTCAAATTAATTTAGAAAAATCTTATTACATTTTATAAACAAGAATGCTTTTTAAAGCTTTGTAAAATTTTAAAATTCAATTTCAAACTAATTTTAAAAAAACCGAGTACCCGAAGGAAAAAACTCGGCTAAACCGGTTATTCGAAAATGGCATTTTTGCATAAACCGGCATACGGTTTTAAATAAAAAAACCGGTTTACGGTTTTTCGGTTTCGGTTTTGAACACCCTACTTAAGACCCTAGGTATCTTTGAACCAAATTCGATTCATGACTTTTTGAGTCGAATGAGCCGTGTCCGTCTGTCCGGCTGGTGCGCACCATAACTTTCAAAAAACGCAACCAAATGTTTTGAAATTAATATATGTTATGTTAATATAAGTACTTACGGTATTGTAAATGGGCTACATGGTCCCGCCCCTTCTGGTACCTCCCATACAAATGCATCATTCCGCCCACTTTAGAAATCGAGTAATAATATCAATATACCCAACAAAATCGTACCCGAATTCTGTATTTAGTAATGCTATAACAGGATAAAGTTTTTGAGAAAAAAATTGGAAGTCTAGCCACACTCCTTCTGGTACCTCCCATACAAATGTACCTTTCCGCCCACTTTAGGGATGGAGTAATAATGTCAATAAATCCAACGTGATCGTACCCAAATTCTTTATTTAGAAATGCTTTAACCGGATAACGTTTTTGAGAAAAAAAATTGGAAGTCTAGCCACGCCCCATCTGTTACCTCCCATACCCATCTGGTACCGCCCACTTTAGAAATCGATTAATATTATTAATAGACCTAACACGATCGTGCCCAAATTCTGTATTTAGTAAAGTTCAAGCGGGAAAAAGTTTTAGAGAAGAAATCAGGAAGTGTAGACTTGCCCCTTCTGGTGCTTCCCATACAAATGTGCCACTTCGCCTTATTTAGAGATGGAGTAATAATATCAATACACCCAACGCCATCGTGCCCAAGTTCTGTATTTAGTAAAGGTATAACATGATAAAGTTGTGGAGAAATAATATGGAAGTCTAGACATGCCCCTTCTGGTACCTCCCATTCAAATGTACCACTCCGCCCACATTAGAAATCGAGTAATAATAAAGGGTGTCCCAACAAGAACGCAATTTTTAAATCTGGCAGCATTCGAAGTGTCATTGTTTGACATTTGAACAATTGTTATTGTTTGCTAGTAGAAGGTACGAGGTTAGTAAAAATGGAGCGCTACACGAATGAACAACGCACTCTTATTGTGAAATTGTTTTACCAAAATGGTGAAAGTTTTGCGGCTACAGTTCGCAAATTGCGATCAATTTGGGGTCACAATAATGCTCCAAAAGAGTCAACTGTAAAGAGATTAATGGATAAATTTGTTGAAACTGGGTCTGTTACATGATGATGTCGCTCAAACTCCATCCACCTCAATTCGACACCGAGCTCAGCAAATTGGTGTCTCCAAATCCACTATGCAGCGAATTTTGACGAAAGATTTGCATCTTCATGCATACAAAGTTCAATTGACACATGTCACATGTCATACAGCCAGAGAAACAATTCAATTGCTGCATCAGTCATTTCCCGGTCGTGTTATTTCGCGTTTTGGAGATCAGAATTGGCAGCCTAGATCGTGCGATTTAACACCATTAGATTTTTTTCTTTGGGGTTTTTTGAAGTCGATGGTTTACGCGAATAAGCCGACGACGACTCAAGCCTTAAAAGAGGAAATTGGACGCTGCATTATTGAAATACCGCAGCATTTATGCGAAACGGTCATTGAAAATTTCATTAAAAGATCGCGTGCATGCCAGCAAAGCCGCGGCGGCCATCTGCACGATATATTGTTCCATACATAACCTCATTCTGTCTACTTTACGATATAATAAAGTTTCACGTTTTTTTTTAAATATCTGTGTTTTATTTAAAATTTAAAAATTGCGCTCTCGTTGGGACATCCTTTATTAGTATAATAGAAAATTTTTTGTTGTACTGAGGGTGATGGTATATGTAAGTCGGGTTGCCCGACTGAAACTTTCTTACTGGTTTTAATTAAAAATATTTTAATTTCAATAACTCAAGACTTAAACAATATCTTATATTGGGTGATGGTATTTATCAGTCAGTTTAACTGACTGAAGTTTCTGTACTGGTTAATAAATTTATTTCTTTTTGATACATGTGTTTTATTTACTTTTTCCATTATGTGCTTATTTTTATTGTAAAAATAATATTAACAAAAACGGAAAACCTTTAGGCCCCCTAGCTTAGATCCTGGTTACGCCCTTGGTACTGGGTTATGAAAAACCACGTTCAGTCGAGCCATGTTATGATGAGAAATGTCGCGTGGAGAAATTATGTCTAGCCAAACGTTCGGTGACCGAATTATCTCAAGGATGGCACTTCAATTTAAATTTAATTTCCCTTTACACGCCATAAATTTGGCTATGGGAGTTAATACGAACTCTATTCTTAGACTCAAACAATGGCTCCCACTTGTTTATAGACTGCGTACGTCAGCTGTTTGAGAAGTTTGTTTGACTATTTTCTGATATGTTTGACAGTTTTATGATTAAGTATGGCAAACTTTTGTTTTAGGAATATTATTGTTGAGGCATATAATGTTATGAATATTTTCATCACAATTAGATCATAATAAAAACTTAATTTTAACATAATAGCGTTAAACATTTTGTCTACAACGAAAATGGCAACTTCTTTCTTAGATTGCAACAACCAATCATTTTCGTGAAGATCATATTACTTTTGCGATGACTATCGAGTGTCCATCCATGTATTTTTTATGCGTGCCTTTTGCTTTTGCCCATTGATTACATGGGTATTCACAGTAATCGATGTGATTGGCCGTGTCGATGAAGGACAACGTAAGTACATAAACATCTAGATATTAGATTGAGCTACGCAGTATTTTGTAGTATTTTATAATGTACATAAATTTCTTTCCAATGGTTTCTCTATCGTCCAGACTTCTTTAATATACAAAATGTCTTATGCATATAATCTCTTTTGGCTACGAAACTAATGCCACTAATGAACATAACATTTAACTGCCAAGAAAATCCCGCAAATTGTGGCAAAAATTCTACAAACATTTTTTTGTTGGTCTTTTTCCTTTTCGCTTTCTTTATCAGCTCAAAATATAATAGTAAATAACTGCGACCACGAATATCTCTGGGAACCGGTACCACTGGTAATAAGCAGATAATATCTTATAGAATTAAGGAAAAGCGACAGTGAGAACTGAATTAGCATCAAAAACGCTGTTGTCAGCTGGTTGGATTAAGCAAATGCAAACAAATTACATGGTAAGGGGCTAAAAAATGCGGTACATAAGCATTACGTCAGTGCTGCAGTTGGAACAGAGATTAAAAGCTTTTCAGTGTCGCAAATTAGTGTGGTATACATAATTGTGATGGCACAAGCAGATACCTTATAAGTGGTAACAAAATATAAATTAAAAATCTTAAATACCGTAAAACCTATGAGACAACTTAATATACATAAGAACTTTGATTTTAGCTTTAAAAAAAAATGTGTCTTAATATTCTATCACTAAAGAATTTGCCCAATTTGTGTGCTTCTTGGGCCCTCCCTCGTATGCGTTTCGAGTGGAATATTTCAAGTATGATCTATTGTTTCGCACCGAATTTTGTTCAGTGATTAGGCACATTTCTAACTTCGTGTATACGCCAATAAACAAAATGTACACTTATGGGCTGATGTATAACCTGACGAGCTTTTACTTGGCGTCATTGTTGGGCAAACAATTACTACTTCTAAAAGAGGTGACATTAATTAGACTTGTACCACAGACTTATCCTTATCGAACTCTTTTCTTCCACTCCAGCTTGCAGCGATGTCAAAATAATAATAATGAAGGGTCTCATATAGATGGAGTCACAAAATAAATTCCCCAGTTAAGTACTTTCATAATAAATAAACTCATTTTTATACCCTTACCCTTGGGAGAAAAAGTGTAACGCATAAAAGCGGACGAGTTAGGCCTCTATTATCTTAATACCAAACTCGAGTAAATTTTCACTGATCTATATAAAAACTAACTAACGTTAATAGTTTTCTAAACGATGGTATGGGTACCACCAATATAAAATTAAATATTTTTGAAAATATTAAATTTTTCAAGCGAGAAACTTATAAAAGTAGCCAAAATATACAAATAACCGAACTCACCCTCATTGTTTAACATACATACACATCGTTTTTGAAACGTGCGTAAGATGCACATTTATAAAAATATTTTGAATATTAAAATTGCGTCGCTTGAAAAACATGAATAACATTACCATCCTTTAACCGATTGTTATAAACAAGTTTAAATAAAAGCTCTTTCACCTGGTCCAACCAACGAAATTTTGGTAGCCCCTCCTGCGCCGCCAATCCTGTTTATCACCGAAGACTTTTCAATCTGGAGCATTTTCATCCATTCGTACAACGTGTCCAATGCAACGCGTTCGGTCTATTTCAACGCGCTTGACTATGTCGTTGTCGTTGTACAGTTCATACAGCTCATGGTTCATTCGACGACGGTACTCGCCGTTAACAATGATGGGTCCAAATATTTTGGGAAGTATTTTTCTCTCAAAGACTCTCAGAATAGATTGATCCGCTTGTGTCATTTCCCAGTATTCTGCCACATAGGTAGGATCAGTGTCTGATAGAGTTGGATCTTTGTTCTTCGATAGAGCGCTTTGTCATTAAATCGCTTGCTCAGCGCATAACAGTAGCGGTTTGCGATCAATACTCGTCTCTTGATTTCTAGGCTGACAATAATATTTTTGTTTATGGCGGAGGCAAGGTAGACAAAATCATCTACCACTTCAAAATTTAACATTACGATGTTAAATAAATCGCATGACAGACTATCTCCTTGTCTAAAGCCTCGCTTGGTAGAAAATACCTCAGTCAGATTTTTGCATATTTTCACTGAAGACTTCGTGTCAGTCAGCGTCATCCCGCAAAGGCGTATCAGCTTCGCAGGAACACCAAACTCAGCCATAGCATCCAATAATTTATGTCGTATCGGACTGTCGACAGCAGCTTTGTAATCGATAAACAGATGATAGGTATCGACCTGCATCTCTTGGGTCTTCTCCAGGATTTGTCGTAGTGTGAATATCTGGTCGTTAGTGCATTTACCAGGTCTAAAGCCACACTGATAAGGTCCAATCAGGTTCGCTAAAATTGGCTTTAGTCTTTCACATAACACACCAGACAGGACTTTGTATGCGATGGGTAAAAGGCTGATCCCGCATTGTTACTAACGCTTTGATCGCCTTTCCTAAGCACAGAACATAGAACACTCAGATTCCAATCATCGGGTATTCATTCCTTGAGCCAAATCGTGTTTATGAGCTGGTACATACATGTTGCCAACTCATCGCCGCCGGCTTTAAAAAGCTCTGCCGACAGTCCATCGGCTTCCGCAGCTTTATTACTTTTATGCTGTGCATTTGCCGTGCTGATCTCGTTTTTGCTCGGTTGTGTACAATTTACTCCGTCCTCGATGATTTGGCGTAATTTCATCCCTTATGCTGCCTTCGGGAATGAGAAGAGGACGAAAGTGTTTCCTTCATGTTTGCAGCACACTCTGAATGTCTATGACCAGATTGTCGTCCTTGTCCTTATAGGTGGGGATCCCTGTTCTAAAACCTTTTTACATTTTGATAAAACTTTCGGGCTTCGCCTCGATATCCTGGCTCTCTCTTTTGTTTCATAGACGCTTTTTTCCGCCTGTAGAGACGTTTAATCTTCCTCCTCTTCTTCGTCACCGCACGCGTTGCCAATTGGCTGCATGATGCCTTGTCTGCAGCATCCATTTGTTCTGGCATTTCGCGAGAGTGCGTGGTTTTTCATAATCCAGTACGGTTGGTGCGGCAGTGGTCATAGAATTCGCAATATGCGGAATTCGCAATATGCTCCCACTGGGTGTCGAGAACATCAGAATTAGGAGAGTTTGTTTGAAGTAGTTGAGAGAGTAAGTTGGAGTAGGCATTGACTATCTCGGTGGTATGCAGCTTTACTATCTCTAGCTTTCTTTGCGTTTGGTTAAGAGAGTTTTAGCACTACTTAGTCGCGTGCGTACCTTGCCTGCGACTAGGTTGTGATCCGAGTCAAAGTTACCGCTGCACATCACTTGCATGTTCATAACGCTTGAGACATGATCAATCTGACTTCTTTTATTTTGATCAGGGTTGCCTTGTGGATATCTTTAAGCGGGAATCTAGTTTCACTCACTATCATGATTCTTGCCGACGAGAAGCTAACCAGTCTGAATCTGTTATCGGAGGTGTTGTTGTGTAAACTAAATTTTTAGACTGCTGAACCAACTGCATTTTCCCTTCTTATTTTAGCATTAAAATCTCCCAGAACAGTTTTAATGTCATGTGCAGGGCAGCGGTCATACATTTGCTCCAGGCGCTCAAAGAATGGCCTAGTATTTGTCTTCCGTCGGGATGTATACATAAATCAGCTTAATATTTCATATTTCGCCTTGATGCGCATAGTGCCTATTCGGCACTCGCTAGACCAGATGTCGAAGTCTCTTGCCGACTATGAATCTAAATTCGTGTCTTTCTACATGACAGCTGTAAAAGATGTCACAGTTCTTTCGTCGTGTGCATTCCTGTCCCGTCCATCTCATTTCCTGTATTGTTGTGATGTCAGCCTTGTATTTTTTGAGGACATCCACTAGTTGGATAGAGACACCATCACTGTAGGGGGGTTCGGACATTCCATGCTTGGGGCTGCCAAAGCCACTAAGAGAGCCGTTGTGTTGAGCTTCAGTAACTTCTGTTACCTATATCATAAGACGCATCGGTGGTAGCATGCCATTTAGCTTACTCAACATTGCGCCTTTTCACAATTGCTGCCACTGAACGGATGTTTAATGGCAGTGCCCGGTGAATACGTGATCTCGAGATCAAGCATTCGACCAAATATGTAGAAAAGCCATAACATTTGATTCAAATGAGATGCTTGTAATATTAAAACACCTCAAAAGCTATTGTGGTGCGAACATTTATGCCGTTCTCTTTGAAGTTCAAACCAATTAGCCACCATTTTTAACAATTTTCTTCAATGATTATTGTACTTACATAATCTTTAACATTCTGCCCCATGGTGGCTGAATAAAATTACGTATGCGACACCGTTACTATGACTACTTGACTTGAAGTGATTTTGTGTAATGGCTTACAATAACCATTACAATAAACTCAAATGATTGAAACTTCAGCCTTTTCCATGATTTCATAGTAACAGCAATGAACAGCTGCACAAAGGACTAAGGCCTAAGAATAAAGAAACCCATAGCAGTAATTACAATTCGCACAAAATATAAAGGTTTCCTTAGAGAAGCGAATAAGTTTAGCTTAACACGCACCTTCAATATACATCGTATGACACTGTTCTAGGCAAACGTTGAACAATTATAGAAATGAAAGCTAAACAATGTTTTTAGAAAAAGAGAAAAAGTTTGAACTGTCGCGACAAGTGATGAACAAAGATTATTAATATTTTTGCTCTTGGAACACAGAATGCCTTTTCTTGTTCCATGCTGCTAGGGACAAAGGATGAAGTGCATAATAATGCTTGACATTTCCATTAACGTTTGGATAAAAAGGTCCTTTATAAATGTCTACGTTTTAGATTTTTTTTGTTATGCGTCTTATGGCAAACGTTCGTACGAAGAGCAAAAGCCTCATGTCGTACGTTTATAATTCATTTTCTAGGAAGGCTCCCTGTGTGTCTGTGCATGCAAAAGACTTGCAGGTCTTGGACGTTCTGTAATTTATCACTGATATGTATGGCAGTACCAACACCGCAGAATTCATCATGACTTCTTCTAAATCATCACAGTGACAAGCACTTTATTACGTTTAGGTCTTAAAACTCCTATCTCTACAGCACTCAGCATATCGTATATCTTGTTCAAACACATAACTAGAAATGGTTATAGAGGCAGATAGAAAAGACAACTAAATATTCATTCAGTCAGTTTAGGGCGACATAATGGAAACTGTACTTTAGTTTAAATTACAGTAAGGGGTTATTAATAAAGATTAACGAAGGCTATCATAAAATTGTTCAGTCGTAACAGTATGACTGAGTAACAGATTACACAAGGGAACAAGGATTTTGTTGACTAAGAACTAAATGTTGTTTTTTTAAGGATATTTGGGTCGCTGAATCCAAATCTGCACTTGGTGTTTTTTTTTTATCAGTTATGTCAAAAATGAAGGCAGTTCCAAATCAAGTAATAATATCAATACACCAAACGAGATCGTGCCCAAATTCGGTTTTTATTAATAATATAACAGGATTAAACTTTAGAGAAAAACTGGAAGTCTAACCACGCCCCTTCTGGTACCTCCCATACAAATGTACCAATCCATAATCACTTATAATTCGAGTAATAATAACATTCTTGGCGAAATAAGATACCTTCACATAAAGGTGAATTAATACACGCGATCATCGATTGTCATGATCCATGTCGCATCTACGCTGGTCGAAACAGGGATGCACACGACGAAAGAACACTGACATCTTTTACAGCTGCCATGCAGAAATATACGAATTTGGATGTGGACTCATAGTCGGCAAGATACTTTGACACCTGGTCTCGCGGTTTAATAAGTGACCGAATAGCCACTATTCGCATCCGGGCGAAATATTTTTACATTACGTTGATTTTTGTACACAAAGACAAAGACGGGGTCGTTAAAGATGCATTCTATGAGGGCCTGGAGGAAATATATGACCGCTGCCCTGCACATGACATTAAATAAATCTTGGTTAAGCAGTCGAAAAATTCAGTCTACACAACAACACGTCCAATAACGAATTCAGACTGGTTAACTTCGTCAGCAAGAAACATGGTTGTGAGTGGAACTTTATTTCCGCATAAAGCTATCCACAAGGCTACTTGGATATCCCCTGATCAAAATACAAGAAACCAGATTGATCACGTTGTAATTGATAGATGGCATGTCTCAAGCGTTATGAATGTGCGTGTGATGCGCGGTGTAAATATGGACCCGGATCACCGCCTAATTGTAGCCAAGATAGGCACGCGTTTAAGTAGTGCTAAAAACGTTCGTAACCAAACTCAAAGGAATCTAGACATCACAAGCTGCATACCACCGAGATAGCCAATGCCTACGCCAACCAGCTCTCTCAATTACTTCAAACAAACCCCCCAGTTCTGATGTTCCCGACAACCAGTGGTAGCATATTGCGAATTCTATGACCACTGCCACAACGACCGTACTGGGTTATGAAAAACCACGTTCAAACAAGCCCTGGTACTATGAGGAATGTTGCGAAATGTCTGAAGGAAAGGATGCTGCCATACAGGGCATACATCAGCCAATGCCAACGCATGCAATGACGTAGAAGAGGAGGAAGATGAAATGTCTGTTCAGGAGGAAAAAGAGCCTGTGAATGAAAAAAGAGAGCCAGAATATTGAAATCTACAGGGATGGAGGTGAAGCCCGAAGGTTTTATCAAAAGGTATGTTTGGAATAAAGATCGCCACCTGTAAGCACAGAGATGGAAATCTGGTCACTGACGCTCAGAGTGTGCTGCAAATATGGAGGGAACACTTTCGATCTCTACTCGTTCCCGAAGGCAGCAAAAGTGACGAAATCACACCAATTATAGATGACGAAGTAGATTGTCCACCACCGAGCCAAAACGACATCAACACGTCTATCGGCTCAGGTAATTTGGTCTATTTGGCTCAGGTAATGCATGCCCGATGATTGGAATCTGAGTGTCCTATGTCCCTTGCTTAAGAAAGGCGATCGAAGTGTGTGTACTAACTATCGCGGGATCAGCCTTTTATCCATCACATACAAGGACCTGTCTAGTGTGTTATGTGAAAGGTTGAAACCCATTCTGGGGAACCTGGTTGGACCTTGTCAGTGTGGCTTTGTCCACGTTCATGTAGATGCAATAGCTGAGTTTGGTATCCCCGTGAAGCTGTTACGACTTTGTGGGATGACACTGACTGACACGAAGTCTTCTGTAAAAAATTGGCAAAAATCAGATTGAGCCATTTTCTACCAAGCCTCGTGATAGTCTGTCTTGCGATCTTTTCAACATCGTAATGGAGATGATCATGCGGAAGGCTGCAGTCAACAGGTATGGTACCATCTGTAACAAAAATCACATGCTGCTCGCGTATGGTGATGATATATTATTTGATTCATCGAACAAAGAGTCTACTCCTCTGGACCGCTGCGTTAAAGTTGAGAACTATAACCTTGAAGTGGTAGATGATTTTGTCTATCTCGACTCCGCCATAAACAAAAAAATAATGTCAGCCTGGAAATCAAGAGACGAGTATTGATCGCAAACCGCTGCTACTATGCGCTAAGCAATCGATTTAACGACAAAGCTCTCTCTCTTTGAATCAAGATCCAACTCTACCAGACCGTGATCCTAATTGTATTGCTCTACAGTGCAAAATCCTGGATAATGGCATAGCTCTTTCTGGGAGTCTTCGAGAGAAAAATACTTCGCAAAATATTTGTATGAGCTGTACAGCGACATCGAAGTAGTTAAGCTTGAATGCGTTGGCTTGGACACGTTGTTTAAATGGATGGAGTAAGTAACACTTAGGATTACTGTTTCCCAAAAAATTCGATTGACATACATCGCGTAACCCACTTATATAAATACGAGAAAGTTTTGAACTCAAGTTTTTTAAACTTTGTTGTATGTGTGATTTTTTTTTATCAAGTAGTAGAAGTAATAGCTTTCTACATGAGGTGCATTATCAAGTAAATGGGCTTAGTATGTACTAAAATTAGTTGTGAAAACGAACAGGTATTTACTATTGCAATAAAACATATTAAGATCGGGATGTTAAAGGAAGAGATCGTCATTACGATAAAGTCTGCTTATACCACATATCGTCCGAAGTTATTGCAAATATAAAAGTCTAAACGATTGTTAATGTCTTTATTTATAAAATGTTACAAACAAAATGATAAACAAATCACATTACCATCTTACTGTGAAGAGAAAAAAAAAAACATACCTCTTAGCCCTGTTAGCGGTAGTTAAGATAAATGAATATAGAGGACATAAGCAATGAAGGAATACTATGAATATCAAGTGTCAACGAACCCAGTGCAACATAATTTAAAACTTTTAACCATATTGTAGTAAATTTTACATTTAGGAAAGACATGAAGCTATACTTGTCTATTTAGAATATAAAGTTTATTGACCGTAATATCCACTAACAACATCTTATTACCATATACATAGTCATTATATTATGCCCTGAAATCGAATTACAAAATCTTACTTTAGCATAATTGTAAACTTTTTTCAAATTGGAAATTCAACACTTGTAAGAAAGATACCCTCAAAAAACATAATGTTTATGTGTCTGACATTTCCTTTTAAGGAATGTCCGTTAAACATCAAATGCACTCCCGTTGTTGGTTTTCGCAAAGTGAGCACTGGATCGAAAACTTTCTTATCGTTTTTTTTTCGTTCGTTCGTAAATAAAAGCTGAGTTGGAAGGATCAAAGGAACTTAACATGTCAAATAAACTAGAGGAAAAATGCATTTATACTAACATACTACTTACCCCATTTCTCCTTCTATCAACGAGTACGTAGCTATCCACACACAGACAAAGTCGAAATCCTTTTACTTTGAGTCAAAGTGTATGTATCGTTAGAGATGTTCACTTGTGGTAATTTTAACATGCTGTGGTTGAATATGTTTGCCATGGCTTTTTTTTAAATGATATGGCCTTAAGCGAAAATACTTATTGGTTTTCAACTACAACGCTGATTGGATATATCGGATTGTAAGTTGTATTTATTTTTAATGATACAATGAAAATCCAGAAAAAAGGTATGAAGCTATATGTGGACATCGTCTTCCTTGAGTCTCTGGATTACCTTAAGCTGTAAAGTGAAAAAGTGGCCATGAAATAAAGAGCAATGACAATTTATTTTACAGTATACTAGTGGACCCGGCAATGCTTCGCTATTGCATATTAACTTGTAATATATTTCACAGTTAGGTCTACAAAGTACATTAAAACGGTACTTAAGTTCGACAATAATATGCTGAGTTTATTAACTTATGTAACTAATTTCAAGTAACTCCTTAACATGGAAGTTAACTAATTCAGTTTTATTGTTTTAAGTTCTAAATATGATAGGCTCTATGACGATAGTAAAAAGTTCATCATCAAAGCCATATCTATAGTTTCGAAATGTAGATTAAGTTTTGTCTGTATGTAGGGAGAAAAAACACTTCTTTCACAAATCGGAAACAGACATTCCTCTAAAGATCAAAATTCAATTTTTATATTTATCTGTAGTAGCGGGAACCGTCTGTATACTTACTATGTCCACTAACTACTGTGGAATTTTGACAGTTATAACTACTTATTTTAAAAGGGGTGTAGCACGGCCCACTTCCACCCTTACTATAATTCATACTGCAACAATAACATATGTATCAAATTACATCTTCATACCTCTGATAGTTCATGAGACATGGCCTTTTTAACTTTCAAGTTGTATGGGCGGTGGCACGCTCCTTAATCCAATCACAACTAAGTACAGCCAGACATTAACAACAGGCCATCAGTACCACTTTCTAAAATTATCTTGTAAATCAGTCTATTAGAAAAGCCGTCAGAGCGACTTTTGAAAAGTGGGCATGGCACCGCCTACTTCCACCCTGCCTGTAATTAATAATGCTCCAACAACATATATACCAAATCTCATCTTCATACCTCTGATAGTTCATGAGATATAGCCCTTTTGATTTTCAAGTTGTATGGGCGGTGCCACGCCCCTTTGTCCAATTGGACCGAATTGTAAATCTAAACCACCCGGGGCGCCACCCAAACGCATAAATTTATGCAAATCGGTCCAGCCGTTTAGGAGGAATTCAGTCACAACACACGTACAGTAGAATTTTATATATAAAGATGATAAATTATATGGACGGAAAATGTACAGCGTGGTGCACATTTAAAATCATAACTGTGATATCACTCTTTGGGATTTTGTACATATTTAAGTTTGATTAGTTAGATTTTTGCCCATGTCTCGATAGAAAGAAAAGTCAATAAGATCAAAAAGTTATTGTATGAAAGCGTGGATGAAACTAGAGTGTTCAAATACTTCCTTTTTTAAAAACCCGGTTTCCGAGTTATTCGAAAAATTGATTTTTTAGAAAAATCGGATTTCGAATACAGCAATTGAAAGAAACCCGGTTAATCGGTTTTTTCCTTATAAGTTGAAAATAAAAATAAAAAAATGCATTTATTTACAAAAAATAAGAAATGTGTTGTTTTATTTTGTGTTTTTACTTTTTAATAAAGTTTTGAAATCTCTTTCATTTTATTTTTTAAAGTAGTATTTGCAATTTAGTGTTAAATTTTAAGTCTATTCTTCTGTTTCGTTTTTATAAAGCTTGATACAGAAAACACGCGTTCACTAATTGTGGAAGTAGGATTTATCGACAAAAGCGCTTGAGCTTTTATGTTCTCTTATTTAATCTATCGAAATAGTTGAAATCATCATATGGGCTTGTGTCATTGCAATTTGTTTTCACTGGTGGATTTTGGATGTTATTTATTGTCCTTTTTAAATCGTTGCAAAGACTACCATTAGGGGTTTCATCCATCTCACAATCCAAACTTTTACTAGACTCTGCCGTTGTTAGGAAAATTTCAGCATAACGTCTTTTAAAATTTTCGTTCGCATATTCCATCGTTTCCGCCTTTTTAGAATACTTCACACAAGTTTGGCTTGTAGGATATTTGTCGGAGCTAAGATATATAATTAGGGTATTCAATGTTTGTATTCTTCTTTCCTTAAAAAAAAATTTTTTTTAACTGAATGGAGTTCCGCCTGCTGGTTGACACATGGTTAAATTCTTAGAAACAGTTCAATCATTGCAGATAAGGAGCTCCAACGGTGTTTCACATCGACAATGATCCTTAGTTTTAAATTGTGGTCCTGGAAAGCATATGTCTGCAATTTTCTTGGTTTTTCGCTCGACTTAATGCTTCCGCAATTTTGCGATTAGCATTCCGGTAGTATATAAGCTCCATATTTCTTCATTGTCGGTGCTCTATCATGTGTGGAAGCTACTACATCTTTGTCAACGATAATTCCAAATTCTTTAAGTTTGTTGTCTACCAAATTTTGAATGTGGGTTGCAGTTCCGGCATTTTTTAACAGTTCTTAACCAAGATTAATAAGCTAGTGATTTTGTTTTTCCGGATCATAACATCTCAAAGTGATATTTACGTATTTGAATTTGATATGTCATCATCAACTACAAGCGAAAAACGACCGTTCTTTTATATTATAGACTGCAGTTTGTTTATCATTTAGCTTTTGTTATCCATATAAAAGTCATCTACTAAACCCCATAGCGTTACGTCGCTTGACGGCATCACCAGACCTTTATAGGTCAAATATTCGGCTACCAGGCTGGAATTGTGAACGGCTTTTATTGACATCCCATCTTCAGCAACGAATCGAGCAGCAGGTCTTGCTTTTTTTCTAGTTTATTTACCTAAAGGACTTGTAATATCTTTTGCTATTGTTAATAAGTGCGCGACTGCAGGAACTTTCCTTTTTTCAATCTCGATTTTGAATACTTTTTGCTGATGACTTGATGAGAGATGATGTCGAAGAACCTCTATAGCTTAAACTTTTAGGACACTGAAAGCATTTTGTAACAAAGCAATTTTAAAACCAGTACAGAAATTTCAGTCAGTTAAACTGACTGATAAATACCATCACCCAATATAAGATATTGTTTAAGTCTTGAGTTATTGAAATTAACCGATTTGTAATTAAAACCAGTTAGAAAGTTTCAGTCGGGCAACCCAACATACATTTACCCTTACCCTCAGTAAAACAAATAATTTTCTATTATATTGATATTATTACTCGATTTCTAAAGTGGGCGGAGTGGTACATTTGTATGGGAGGTACGAGAAGGGGTGTGGTTAGGCTTCCAGATTTATTCTCCATTACTTTATCCTGTTATAGCTTTACTAATTACAGAATTTGGGCACGATTGCCTTGGGTGTACTGATATTATTAGTACATCCCTAAAGTGGGCGGAAAGGTACATTTGTATGGGAGGTACCATAAGGGGCGTCGCTAGACTTCCAATTTATTCTCCAAAACTTTGTCCTGTTATAACATAACAAAATACAGAATTTGGGCACGATCGTGTCGAGTGTATTGATATTACTACCCTATTTCTAAAGTGGGCGGAGTTGTACATTTGTATGGGAGGTACCAGAAGGGGCGTGTCTAGACTTCCAAATTTTTTCTCCAAAACTTTATCCTGCTTAAACTGTACCAAATACAGAATTGGGGGGGGGGGGGGGGGGGGGGGCACGATCGCGTTAGGTCTTTTAATAATATTAATCGATTTTCAAAGTGGGCGGTACCAGATGTGTATGGGAGGTACCAGATGGGGCGTGAATAGACTTCCAATTTTTTTCTCCAAAACTTTATCCTGTTATAGTTTTACTAAAAATAGAATTTGGGTACGATCACGTTTAATTTATTGATATTATTTCTCCATCTCGATTGTGGGCGGAAAGTTAGAATTATATGGGAGGTACCAGAAGGGGCGTGGCTAGGCTTTAAAATTTTTTTTCCAAAACTTTATCCTGTTATAGCTTTACTAAATACAGAACTTGGGGACGATACCGTAGGGTGTATTGATATTATTACTCGATTTCTAAAGTGGGCGGAATGATGTATTTGTATGGGAGGTACCAGAAGGGGCGGGGCCATGTAGCCCATTTGCAATACCGTAAGTAGTTTTGAGAAAATAATAACTCGTGCAAAATTTCAAAAGATGTGGTTGCGTCTTTCGAAAGTTATCGTGCGAACCAGCCGGACAGCCACCAGACAGACAGACAGACGGACATGGCTCAAACGACTTAAAAGGTCATGAATCGAATTTGGTTCAAAGAAACCTAGGGTCTAAAGTCACTCCTTCTATATGTTACACTTTTGGGTCGTATCAAATGATATATACCCTCATCCCTAAGGGTGATGGTATAAAAACCGAGTACCCGAAGAAAAAAACTCTGTTAACCCGGTTTTTCGAAAATAGCATTTTTGCAAAAACCGGCATACGGTTTTAAATAAAAAAAACCGGTTTACGGTTTTTTGGTTTTGAACACCCTAGATGAAACCCAAATCAATTTGTAGAATTGCAATAAAAAGGTTAGTGAGGTTAACTTCTTGCGTACTCATCAATAAAGCTTGATGAATAGCTTTCATCGATTACCACGCGATTAATTAATTTCTTGTCTCTTTTTGTGGAAATCTTGCTCCATTCAATTATATGTTTCTTGCCGACTTGAAGCTAGCTAGTCCGAATTTTCCGTCGTCCTACCCTACGGGTAGGAGGGTATATATCATTTGATACGACCCAAAAGTGTAACACACAGAAGGAGTCACTTTGGACCCTAGGTTTCTTTGAACCAAATTCGAACTCGTTTTAGCCATGTCAGTCCGTCTGTCTGTCCGTCTGTCCGACACGATAACTTTCGAAAGACGCAACCAAATTTAGCATGAGTTAATATTTCCCCAAAACTACTCACGGTATTGCAAATGGGCTACATGGCCCCTTCTGGCACCTTCCATAAAATTCATCACTCCGCCCACTTTAGACATCTAATAATAATATCAATACACCCAACGGGATCGTACCCAAATTCTGTATTTTAAAAATTGGAAATATCTTACTTCCGCTGGGATTTTCTGAACTGCAGTTCAGAGATTGATCGTTTCATGATGATTTGAAGATGCAACTAACAGGCGAGTGACCTGGGTTCGAGCCATGTCATATATATCATCAAAAAATCTGATGTTTGGAATCGTCGTTTAGCTGTGGGTACCTTTGTGTGAGCCTAAAAATAGATGCATGCTTACTTACTCAAATGCGAGATGCTGTATCATATGTCACTTAAGGATGTAAAGGAAAACATCAGTTGATTTGAACCGCTTTCGATAGATTAAAATCAAATCGAAATAAAGCCTTATACAATTTTCTTTTAAAATTGCAAATTTGCTGTACATAAATTTGCAGTTTTATAGACAAAACCAAGTATGATTTTCGTCCTGCACTTTCATTACTTTTTTGGCTTAGTTGAGGCCTTCATTTTATTTGTTGTACAGTCTACTATTATGTAAGAAAATCCGGATCATAAGATGCGATATTTAATAAGTCCATCTATTAATTGACTTTTCTATAACATACCAAACATTTTTCAACATTTTAAAAGCCATCATAATATGTATTGTCCTCATTCATATAGTTCAATCGTACAGACTACCTACTTTTTAAAATCTGCGTTTTAAGCTATAACATTTGCCCCTCCATGACCGATGTTAATATTAACCTAGAAATTTATGCATTTGGCACATTCACAAAACGTTCTATTTATGCAAATGGTAATGACACTTGGCAAAAGCATCCATTAAAGTCGACATATCTGCTTTGCATCCATTGACGTTTCTGTCATATGCATTCTAAGTTCGCTCCCCCCTACATGTTTATGTTAAACCATTTGTACCCATTTGATGGAACTGTGAACAGATTCCTCTCAAGACAAATGCATAATGTGTGACCCATGCGTTTTTCCTCAGATGCATTTAAGGATTTGTTATCCATAATATCTTTATTTGTTCGACTCAGATGTTTGCATGTTTGACATCTGTGCAAATGGAATCACTCATTCCTATTCATAGCAGAACCTTATGAACATATTCATATTTTTGTCATGCGATTGTATAAGAATGGAAGACTTAATGGTGAATGCTATGGAAAATACACTTTGAATCTGTTCAATCTCTCTCTCACGCTCAACGCTTGTAATTGTGTGTTAAAAAGCAGGTCATGAATGAATAAATTTTAAATGTCATTTGTATGATTGTGACATATGGACATGTTTGTTTGTACGTGTATATGAGTATGATTGTATGTGGAAGTGTGATCATGATTTTTATATAAGACAGTTTATATAAAGAAGGGGAGAACATCTACCAGTATATCGTAAATGTGAACAAGGCGAGTGGTCCGTGTATTTAGTATGTGAAGTAGTGAAGTTTTTCTATTTGGCGTTAAGTTGGTAGAAATAGTTTACTATTTACTGTTATCTAAAAGTTTTGTCGTGTTATATCAAAAGTAAAATTGCAAGAAAATGTAATTAGTATGAGATTTTCTTAAGTTAACTGCATTGAACAATATTTGTTGAGCAGAAATAACTATTGCACTAGAGAGTATTGCTTTCTTCTTTGAAGTAAAATGTACTATCATCACGTAAGGGTGTTGGTAGTCCTTATCTATATCTATATATATAAAAGGCTTGGGTGACTGACTGATCACTCCCCAGTCCAAACGGCTAAAGCTAGAATCGGAAATTTGGAGTATAGGTTCGTTTTATGACGTAGGCGCTCACTAAGAAGGGATTTTTGGAAATTCGGACTGCGAGGGGTTAAAATGATTTTTTTGCCGCTCTGTGTTATCCATAGAAAAATGCGTG